>OY757911.1:8869611-9044611 GCA_963585895.1 Sepioteuthis lessoniana
AATATTTAATTTTTCTTTGCAGCATAATATACATTTTCTGGGATATTATTGTATGGGTAAGATTTTGGAACTATACTGCAGATTATTATTGAGTTTTTTCTCTATTTCAGTTTCTTTATATGAAGGTGGGATGAAAAGTTTATATGCTGATGTCATATCCAGTGTTGATGGCCAATGGGATTCAAGCACTGCATCACCTAAGAAAGAAGTGTGTGCCAAGCAAAGAAGATTATGAACTTTTCAGTCTACCGTTATATATAAAGGGAATGAATTAGATTAAAAGACTTAGATTGATATGAAGTGGCTGAGATAGATACAAAGATATGAAGTGAATGAGAGAGATACTTAGATATGAAGTGGCTGAGATAGATACAAAGATATGAAGTGAATGAGATAATTGATGCTAATGCTCCTTATATGAAAGGGTTCATTATTGAGAACAAAGAGAACAATAAACTTTCCATCAATCACGGCTCTTCATTGTCACAAACACTGCATTTTCCTTTGTGAACCTTACATGAGCTCTCAATTTGCAGTAACTATCATCATGATGTCATCATTCTGCCATGAACACACATGAAAATATTGTTCAGATGGTTGGATGAGCTTTATAGTCAGAAAACTGGGATGGAATTTATTGTGGCAGGCCAGTAGTTGGGTGTGGCTTTCAGAGAAAAGGTCAGTACCTCTCCCTGCAGGCTGCCTCATATTAAGAAAGCAATTTGTTTGGAAATAATAAGAAATAGAAAAAAGTGGTATTTGATAGAGAATTGGATCATTAGAATATTCATAACTGTTTGATGCAATAAATATCATTATCTCTTGTGTGTTTACTCTACCTTAATAATGGATATAACATATATATATATATATATATATATATATATATATATATATATATAAATATATATATAGATACATTCATATATGGATAAGGTTAACTCTGAAAGAGACATAACTATTTCATGCAATAAATATCATTATCTCTTGTGTGTTTATTATACCCTATTAATCGGTATGATTTTTGCATGGTATGCATACATATACACATACATAGTTGAAGGGAACTTGAAAAGGACATACTTATTAGCAATTAATATTCTATTAATAAATAACTAGATTACGTACAAGTGGCTATATTAGAGTTACCGTACTATTTTTGTCTTTAAAAAGATGTTTATCTATATAAACATGTACACTGATTGCAGATTTCTTTCAGGAGTGTAGGGCTTCAGCCACACCATATCTGTAATGGTGCTACATTAGTTTTAGTAACAAACAGGCTTTTATGAGGTGAGTTTACTAGCCCCATGCCCTCTGGTTTTTCCTTTGTTGAAGTTAATCTACCCTATTATTTTCCCATAGCTAAGGGGAGAAGAGATGGGTACATGTTGTTCCTAGAGGTATTAGCACAAAGTGAAATTCAAACAGCCTAGTCCTGGGTTTGATCTCAGTTCATTGACTCCATTTCTTATGGTGATAACTGTCACACTAGATATGCCATCTATCTAAGGTGGTGGTGGTGGGGGTGTCCTGTGGTAGTGAGGCTACCATACTTGACTGTAACATCATAGTAAGTGTGTTGTATTATTATGTTCCTTTTTAACTTGGGGAAAAATGTGAAATTTCTTATTCCCCCACCAGCTATGAGTTAAATAGCACTACTGCTGTTCTTCTACAAGGATGTCTTTAGAAATATATTACCCATGAAGGTTGATGTGCCATTAAACAAAGGAACTAATCTATCTCTCTTAATATCATTGTAGACCAAGTGTATTCCTTCATGACAACAGTCTCCTATGATAGTAGTGGCATCTTCCAGTAGAACAATATCCTTTGTTACATTGCATGAGTTATATGGAAATGGTTTCAGGAACAAGAAGACGACTTCACTGTGATATATAGCACCAGTAAGCTTTATCATATCACTTACAGCAGCAAAAGAACATATTTAGATGTCGAGTTCATTTCTGATCAGATAAGAGTTGTTTTGAAATTACACAGGGGCAGGTGATCATAATGTTTTGGCTTATCAGTGTATAACTATATAAATGAAACATTATGCATATGTTACCAGCATGACGATGCTAATTTTTCACATGTTGCTTTTGGGATTGATGCATTTGACATACAAGCACATGAATAACCCAAAGGTAAAGCTTGAAATACTATGATGTTTCTAAGATACTGGTTGTTGGGCTTGTGCAATTTGTCTTTGTCCACATATACATCCACATAAGTATAAGCCCATGACCTTATACTTGTCCTTGTAGGAAGTGGACTTGGCTACCCAAATTCAGATCCTGAATGAGGCTGTTTGCATTCCACATAATGCTAATACCCTTGGGAGAACTATGAATTTAACTATTCTTCCTCCAGCTATGGGTAATTAGTAGGGCAGACTAGGCTCTTTAATCTTGCTATGACAACAGGTTTAGGAGAAGGAAAACTGGATTTAAACAATTGTTGATCTAGAGAGGATGTGGTCTCCACCAAGCTATTCTTGCCTAAGACATACTTCATGAGCAGCAACCTCATAACCAAAACAAGACCAGTGATGATGATGATGATGATATTCCTTGGACCCCTGCATTAAACTAATCATGTGTCACATATTACCCCTAAGGGAAAATGTAGTTAAATATCACTCTCATAGAGAAATTGTAAATCAGAAAGATCTAATCTGCTCGGGAAAATTTCTGAAAAAAAACCCTGTAATTTTATAAAATCTTCCAAGTGATATTATTATCAGTTATTGGTGTTTACTTCTCTTTCTTTTGTGTACCGTCATAAAACAGGGTAACAAAGTCAGCCAATGAGTAATATTTAGTGACCATGTAAGAATGAACCAGTGACTTCTTTCTCCCCCACCCCTAGTTCTTACCACTCAGCTTTGTTGTTATCGTCTAGACAGTGTCTTGTGAATATTGCCTATTTTTCAAATATTGAATCTATTTTTCTGAAGTAGCCATTAACCGAGAGGCTTGTCTGAGACAGAAAATCAATATTTAAGCTATTTATGCTGATTAATTTAATAAGATGCTGAGACTTGAAGGGAAAAACTATGTAGATAATTGAGAGTATCTACTATTTTTATGCTGGCAGTATTCGACAAGTATCTCTGTAAAATGGTTGGACCACTAAATAAAATAATAAAAAAAATACTATCTTTAGTTTGTAGATATCACAAGTGATATTTTCAAATGGATAGACATTTGAATAGAGTATTAAAAATATACATTTATAATACTCTGTGCAATCTTTCAGTAATACTTGCTTTAATTTTCACAATTTTTTTTTTATGATAACTCATTTTCAGTTTATTTAATTTATACAGAAAGAGTCTTATTTTATCTGTCAGTAAAACTTTAATTCTTGGCCACTGAAAATCTATTTCTTTTTTATTATTAATACTAAATATTTTTAATATCATTTACAATGTATTTCTACAGTGAAATAATAAGAATGCATCTCAGTTTCACCAAGAAGGAAATGACCTTTATTTAATCTTTTTTCAAGAGTTTAAAATCTAAAACATTTGGCCAAGTGTGTTGAACTGTGGGGTAAATATATTGAATAGCATGTATATTTCTAGGCTCTAGGTCATTTCTTTCTTGATTGAGTTAAGAACTTTTCAGCAACTTATTGTATACATAGAAAAACCCTATTCACTTAGGAAGACCTTTCTCAATTCAGGATCATATAAAATCCCTTTCTATCCAATTTTCAATGTACAACGTAGATTGACTGGGGCAAGCATTTAACATCCTGGACAGTAAAATTATAGTAATCTAGTTCAAACTCTATTAGCACAACACCCTTGAGAAAGTTATTATCCCTTTTATTCCCTCATTTATGGATTAAATAGTACCACTACTGTTATTTCCAAGTGTTGTATTTTGACCTTCAACCCGGCCAAACTTGCCATTCCAAGCTGATGCACCGGAAGGAAGTGACACATTCCGATGGCACTTATGAGGAGAAATCGCATAGGTGGACTTGGCTAACAAAATGGGACAAGGTAAAAAATCCCATGGCACACTCATAGACTGATGCACCGGAAGAGAGTGACCTGTGAACTGCATGACAGTTATTTCCGCTTGATGACGTTCAAACATGCCATTCCAAAGATTGAGTGGGCAATTGAGTGGGCGTTGAACTATTATATAACTCTGTCAAGACAGTTAGAGTTCAGTTGGAGTAAGAGACGAGATGTGGTAGGGAAAGCCACACCAGGCCGAAGGGGCCCTTGGGGCCCCCCAGTGAGTTGGGGTCCAGAGAAGTTGCTGATAAGATGCAGTAAAGGAAGCCATCATCCAGCAGAGAGCTGGGCCCCTGGGCCTCCGGTTGAGCATCCCTGGAGAACGAGAAAGACACAACGCTGATGGCCATAAGAGTGGGGGTCAATATATTGCAGTTCTGTTCGGTCTCCAACTCCCTCTCACATGCAAACCTTGAGTGACCCTTTTCGAACCCTTACAATAAAGTGAGAGGTACATATTTTGTTAAAGGAACCTTCGCTCATGGTTATTCATTGCGTCAATATAAGTTCCACATATATATGTATATATGTGCATGAATCTGTATATGAGAATACAACACAAGGATGATTTTGACATTTATTAACTCATGAAGGTTGATATACAAAGAAACCAGCCAATAGACTGAGTGATGTAATTTGATTGAAAAAGGTAAAAATTGTCACATTTCTTTATTACTTCATCAAATTCCACTCTTAAGAATGGATGTTATTTCGGTGGTTTTCATTCTTTTATTTGATCTATTGTTATATTCTCATATGCCGAATCATAACGACACCAACAATAAAGACGCAAGGAAGAGACTTCTTCAAATAATATTTACCTCTCAATTTATTTGCAAGGTTCGAAAGGGTTGTGTGGGGTTTTACTGTGAGAGGGAGTTGGAGACCAAACAGAAACTGCAATATTTTGACCCCACTCTTATGGCTGTCAGCATTGTGTCTTTCTCGTTCTCCTGATGCTCAATCGGAGGCCCTGGGGCCCACTCTGCTGGGTGATGGCTTTCTTTACTGCATCTCATCAGCAACTTCTCTGGACCCCAACTCAATCGGGGGCCCTGAGCCCCTTCGGCCTGGTATGGCTTTACCTACCTCATCTTGTCTATATCTCCGTCCGAACTCTAACTGCAACTCACTTGACTTCTGTCTTGACTGAGTTATATAATAATTCAACGCCCACTCAGTCGCCAACTCGATCTTTGAAATCGCATGTTTGATTGTCATCAAGCAGAAATAACTGTCATGCAGTTCACAGGTTACTCTCTTCCGGTGCATCAGTCTATGAGTGTACTATGGGAATTTTTTTTACCTCGTCCCATTTCGTCAGCCAATTTCCGCCCACGCGATTTTCTCTCATAACTGCCATTAGAATGTGTCACTTCCTTCCAGTGCATCACCTTGGAATGGCATTTTTGTCCGAGTCGAAGGCCAAAATACAACACTATGAAAGATAAACAACTTTTTGAACCAATACCAATGCCTACCAAAAGTGGGCCATAATAAATTCTTCTGTGAGTGGAACCAAAAATGGGCAGACCTCTGAAGCTGATATTTTATAAGGGAAACAAACATATACTCTTTCTATCTTTTGGCAGTTTTCTTTCAGTCTCAAGCACCAACATTAAAATTATCATTTTCATTGATTCATAATTCTATAAATAATCATGATCTCCTTTCTTCAGTATCAAAATTCACCTCGAGTGAGCTATTATGAATTCTTCAGTGAGAGGGACCAAAATGTTTTTGAAGTTGCATTGGTTTTCTATCCGAACATTAATAAATACTGAATGATTAGCTTTTTTTTAAAAATCCTAGCATTATATTCATTGTAACCGTTCATACATTAAATGTAATATGAAAATGTTGAAATTTGCTTATTTCAAAATGATGAGCTTTTAGTATTTACTGTGTGAGTATTAGAGTGAATGAAAGTTTTATTGTATTTATCTCAGGTAAAAATTGTCAATTTTATTGTATTTATCTCAGGTAAAATTTCAATTTTAAAATAATTGGTTGTTACATGGATTAACGATTATATAAGCCCTGTTGGGTGGGATTGTAGAATATACTGACTGTACCTCTGCAGAGAATGTATGGCACTAAACTGCATCTGATTGTGAGACTCCAGCCCTGGAGCTTTGGGGGAATGTGGAGTAGCCTTTTATTGCCATTACTCTCAGGTTCGCTCTGACCCAGAGTGGTTGTAGTACCTGTTAGGGCCTCTTCTATAGGACAAATAGAACTATTTAATCATTTATTAAGGATTACTTTTGTTAGTTATTTGAAATCATACAACTCCATGAGAATTATTTATATTGCTTGATAAATAGAATTACTTATGTTAAATAGTAATATAGGCAACAATATAAATGTGTGCAAAAAATGAGCTCTCACAACTTGTATAAGAATAGTTACCTTCAAACTAATTGCTTACAAATCATATTCATATAAAACAGGATTTGGTATTAAATAACGAACATGGGTTAATATACAATAAAACATCAACCAACAAACAAACTATTTTATTTTAAAAAAGCATGCACTCTGAGTTGCTTGGTGCATTGGATAAGACATGTACCTTACCACATACAGATGTAGAAACTGACATTTGATATGAACAGAGATACACAGATATGCAAAATATTGCCATCAATGTGTAGGATAACACATGTATCTTATCGTGCACACACATACACAGAAATTGGCATTTCATACACTGATAGGCAAAGAATTGCCATGAATGTAGAGGATAAAACATGTATCTTACCACACACAGGAGGTGCTTGTGGTGTAATGGTTGCATTTCACATAGCACTAATACCTTTGGGAAAGGTATGAATCCAATTATTCTCCCTCCAGCTATGGGTAAATAGTAGGGCAGACTAGGTTCTTTAACCTTGGTGAGGCAACTAGTCTAGGAAAAGGAAAAGTCTGAATTCAAACCTGTTAAACTCCGCTTAAAAACTGACCTTATGTCATATCCTGCCTGAGCGGAGGGGGTCGGTAAATATGATCTTACCACACACAGACGTAGAAACTGACATTTGATATGAACAGAGATACACAGATATACAAAATATTGCCATCAATGTGTAGGATAACACATGTATGTTACCATGCGCAGACGTAGAAACTGACATTTGATATGAACAGAGATACACAGATATACAAAATATTGCCATCAATGTGTAGGATAACACATGTATGTTACCATGCACAGACGTAGAAACTGACATTTGATATGAACAGAGATACACAGATATACAAAATATTGCCATCAATGTGTAGGATAACACATGTATGTTACCATGCGCAGACGTAGAAACTGACATTTGATATGAACAGAGATACACAGATATACAAAATATTGCCATCAATGTGTAGGATAACACATGTATGTTACCATGCACAGACGTAGAAACTGACATTTGATATGAACAGAGATACACAGATATACAAAATATTGCCATCAATGTGTAGGATAACACATGTATGTTACCATGCGCAGACGTAGAAACTGACATTTGATATGAACAGAGATACACAGATATACAAAATATTGCCATCAATGTGTAGGATAACACATGTATCTTATCGTGCACACACATACACAGAAATTGACATTTCATACACTGATAGGCAAAGCATTGCCATAAATGTAGAGGATAAAACATGTATCTTACCACACACAGGAGGTGCTTGTGGTGTAATGGTTATCGTCGCAGGATATGGATACGGCGACACAAGTTCAAATCCTGGACGAGACTGATTGCATTTCACATAGCACTAATACCCTTGGGAAAAGTATGAATCCAATTATTCTCCCTCCAGCTATGGGTAAATAGTAGGGCAGACTAGGTTCTTCAGCCTTGGTGCGGCAACTAGTCTAGGAGAAGGAAAAGTCTGAATTCAAACCTGTTAAACTCCGCTTAAAAATTGACCTTATGTCATATCCTGCCTGAGCGGAGGGGTCGGTAAATATGATCTTACCACACACAGACGTAGAAACTGACATTTGATATAAACAGAGATACACAGATAGGCAAAATATTGCCATCAATGTGTAGGATAACACATGTATCTTATCGTGCACACACATACACAGAAATTCACATTTCACACACTGATAGGCAAAGCATTGACATGAATGTAGAGGATAACACATGTATGTTACCATGCACAGACGTAGAAACTGACATTTGATATGAATAGAGATATACAGAGAGGTAAAGTGTTATCATTAATTTATACATGAGTTTTAAGGTGTGCTTACTGCAGCAGTTATTGTCAAAGGAAATGGAACTGACAACCTAAGTTCAGATACTGTTTGCATTTCACTTTATGCAAACATTCTTTAAAAAGGCATGAATCTTCTTTTCCCACCTTAGCTATAGATGAATAGTTAGCCTGACTGAGTTCCTTAGCCTTGGTTAAGTAATCAGTCTAGGAAAAGAAAAACTCTGAATTTAAACCACCTTTTGTTCACTAATGGTCTTGGCAACCTGGGTTCAATCCCAGATTGCGTCATACCAAAGACTTTAAAAATGGTACTTGATACCTCCTTGCTTAACACTCAGCAATATAAGGTACGTATTAAGGGTAAAGTGGAGCAATCCAGGGAAAGGAGTAGTGCCCTCCTCAACACCTTGGTGTAGTAGCTCTTGAAAAGCCTTTGGGTCGCCCTCGATGATGGTCACCAACTTTACTTACTAACTACTGTACTCAAAAAATTGACTTTGTCACTCATCCTGTCTTTGGGTTGGGTAAATACATACATGATTTATAATTTTGTGAGGTTGAAATCAAACATAATAAAAACTGTTGACTTCAAAAATTAAGTCTACGAATCATCAATTTTGTGACTATAAATCAATGGTTGATGGATACTCAAGTTTATACAATATTATTCATAGTCCTGTGAAAGGCAATAATTTTCTTGCATCAGGGCCAACACTTGCCACTTGAGCACAATTAATTCTTCTATAAAGAAAGCAAAAATATGTAGACAATAAAGTCAATATTTTACATACTTTATAGGAAAGTATGAAAAATTATTAAATGGCCATTGTTTTAAATGTGCATTCTTAGTTGCTTGGTATTAAGAAAAATACATATATCTTACATCAGAGATAGCAATGGGTAAATAGTTGGGCAGACAGTTTTTTTAGCCTTGACACGACAAGTCTTGGAGGAAGTAAACTCTGAATTTAAATTGGCTGGAATTTACTTGAAAATTCATCTTGTATCACATTCTGCCAGAGGTTGAGTAAATTCAATAAAGAAGATGAATATAGTCTAAGGATTTGGCAATTGTAAGAACTATTTACAGTTGCATGTTTTTCAAGGAAATCAATGGTGATGGGTCCAGAAAAACGATTGGCATCACCTTCTTTACTGACTGCTGCACAGGGAACATTTTATTTCCATTCTATTGACTGTCTTTTGATTCAGGCACATAGTAGCAAACATGTTTAGCTCATTTATAAACATTTTTTCATGCTTTTTCATACACATCATGCATTGTTCTTTAAATTTCACCTGATTTAGTTTTCTTAGTTACTAAAAATCTGATGATAGACTGATGTTCAAACCTAGAGCACTCTGTTGGATTTTCTGACATTTTGAATAGTCTCAAAACAAATATTTTTGTGAGATTAAAATAATTTTTGCTATAAACCAATTCCAAACAAGGAAGAGTATATATATCTGTGAAAAAAAAAATTTTTTTAAAAAATTAATTTTGTTTTTAAAAAAATTCCTCTGTTTATTAAATGACCCTCATACATTGCACACTTACACACTGATAGATAGACATTGACAGACTGATTTAGATAGAGAGATTATCCATATTTACCCAACCCCTCCACCCGGGCAAGATATGACACACGGTTAATTTATAAGCGGAGTTTAACAGGTTTCAATTCAGAGTTTTCCTTCTCCTAGACTAGTTGCCACACGAAGGCTGAGGAAACTAGTCTCCCCTACTATTTACCCATAGCTGGAGGGAGAATAATTGGACTCATACCTTTCCCAAGGGTATTAGTGCTATGTGAAATGCAATCAGTCTTGTCCAGGATTTGATCTTGTGTCACCGTGTCCATTTCCTACGACGATAACCATTACACCGCGGGGACCTCCACAAATAGAGAAATTATATATCAACAGGGGATTTTCTGAAAGTAAAACCTCCTATTTATTTCCATTGAAACTATAATAGATACAATGAGGATAAGAACCCTATTGCAATGAGCAAGAGCACTTAGAAGTGGCTTTATTCAAAAGTAATATCTGTGACAATCTACATTCAACACAGTTGTCAATCTATTAGATGAAAAGTGTCTCAATCAGCTCATCCATCCAAATTATGCTAAAGATGAACTATGTCGACAATATTTTTTAAACAATACTACCATCATCACTGTCGGGAAAAAGTGGGTTGCTTTCAGTGGCACAGAGTTTTACAATTACATAATTAGATGTACGTTTTCTTTTTTAATTGGCTGTGCAATTAATATGACGAGTTGATTTAGCATCACTTGTGTGCTATGTAGAGTTTTGGTTCTGCATTCTGTGGTTACTGGTTTGATCTCCTATGGAGGAGATCACAGTATACACTGCTGATGAGACCTAATAAGGTAGAAACAGCTGTCCAGTGTTTCTGTATGTCGCATGCAAGTGTTCGCCGGATTTTCTGTCATGGTAATTCAATTCACGACATAATTAGACTAAAAAACAGGATTTTGAACAAATAAGAAGATTTCTAAGAGTAATATTCTGTATTATGGATATTTTTCAGACTAAATTAGTTTGTGTAATGAAGAATGCATGACTTTATCATTGGTGACAAAGTCACTTTGATTTTCTCCATGATTAGTTCATCTCATTTTTTGAGTATTAAATGTTTGGAAACAAAGCGATACCATTTTAAAAATAAAGAATAAAATATCAATCAATAAAAAAGAATGAAAAAAAAATTTAAATGGGGAAAAGATATTATTTTACTGCATTAACTCTTGGGATATAACTTTTTTAATATTTGACTCTATCTAATAAAAACAAAAGCAATAAGAGGAAAAGATAAGCATACATATAATAGCCATATTTTATAAGTAATACTTGTCTATACAGTATTGTGCAAAAGTCTTTAGCCACTTAAAACTATTGTAAATTTCTACTGATTGTAAAGAAAAATTGATAACAAGGTAATCCAAGAAGAAGGAGAGATTTATTGAGAAACAAAGTCAACACTATAGCATTTCAGTTCTCCTGAACCATCATCAGGACTATGAGGGGTTATATTAGTGATGTTAAGTTAACGATGGATGTGTAAAAAGTGTAAAGAATATATAAAAACTTTGGAAAATTTGTATTACAAGAAAAAGTTGGCTGTTTATGACAAGAAAAAGTTGGCCGTTTGATCAATGAATCAGTATTCAATCAATGAATCAAGGAATGATTTGAAATCTTTCTCGATAAAGGAATGGAACGTGGATTCGGCACAATGTTTCTAATAGGTCAGGTGACGTAGTTTAAACTGACCTATTAGAAACATTGTGCAGCATCCACGTTCCATTCGTTTATCGAGAAAGATTTCAAATGATTCCTTGTTTTCGACGAAGTTTAAATCCTATAAGTCTATTTCTTTCTTCCATTCTACTGATTGATAACTAATTAGTGGATACTCTGCATTGCATGTTTTTACAGATGAAACATTGGCCCAGTTGGGGGTCATTTCCTTATCTAATCATTATATTTTGTAGTAGGGGTTCTGAATGAGAAGAAAAGGTGCAAAACCATTTCTAAATGGAAACTTCTTGAAATTTCAAGTTCTTTAACTCTTGCTTTCTGGTTCATATTCCTGGTCATCTTCATCCTCATTTTTTCCGAAATTTTTACCATGATTTTAGATGTAAAAGTTTTCATTATATTTTTCAAAATTGGTGCGGGAGCAGAAAAATATTTGTATATTAGCAGTGGAACATTTTTCTGATTTAAAACACTGTATCTTGATTATTTGTCTAAACAAAGGCATTAGGATAATGAACTTCCAAGTGAAATAATCTAGAGGTTCCAGGTTCAATCCTGACTAGAGGTAAAAATAACAAGTAATTCTTACTATAGCTTAATGTTTGTAACTGGTTATGGTTAACAAGATTAAAACAATCTACTTTAGTGGATTAAATAAAGGCTATGTAGTCTCTTTAAAGTTCTATGTAGTCTCTTTAGTTTGAAAAGAAACACCTGAAGAAGGCTGAAGGATGCATTGACCAAAACATTGTAAATACAATAATAAAGAAAATAGTTCAAATACTCTAAATGATAAATAATACAATAATAAAGAAAATAGTTCAAATACTCTAAATGATAAAAGAAAATGATAAAAACCTGTAGTGGAAGGGAAATTTCGTATTTTGGTTTGGCGCGCAATTTAATTCGACACTTAATTTCACCCAATCAGGATGACCTATCCTATTCAGCCTGGATATTCTTTTCCGGGCAGCAAATTGGGTAAGCTGCCAAACCCAGTCTCTTTAGCTGGACAACGCCGCCCAGTGCAGACGTCTCACTGCAACTCTAGAATTGCAGCAGCAGCATGGACACATGAGGGAACCTATCAAATTTATGGATTCCTTGCTAGGAATCCCAGCTGAATATAAATTAGATAAATTCAACATTCCCCGCACAGGCGCAACTTTTATATCACCTCCAAAATTGGCTATGTCGATGCGATGCTTTTATTCCGCTCTCGACACCTAGCTATCAATTCACCTCTGGGCCACTTTAATGGATACCAACGCACACCTCTCCACTAGATGCCCGAAACTAAACGGTGACGACAAAAGTTCAATTCCTCCAACGGCAACATGGCTTTTGCCACCCTACGGCAAACACAATCCCTCGCACATCCAAGGACACACTCTGCCATCTCAACCTTCTCAACTTCTCATAACTCAATTTCATCTTAATACTCACAACCTTTCCACGAGTCTTGCAGCACCAAAAGCAAACCCAATATTCCATGCTGCAAATAAAACTATTTATAAAACACACTTCGACTATCGCCATATTTCTTCATCATCCTCTCCTTTATACTCCCAACAAACTCTTAGCAAGGAAATTACACACCTAGCGAGGAAGCGACTCAACGTAAACACACACATACGTTACAACCATTCCTCGCCCAAAAACAAACCAACCTTCCCTCGCTAAACAATAATAACCATTTCACCTACGGCTAAAAACCTACTTTGATTGTTTTTTGTGAAATAGCCAAAAACTTTTCCATGGACATTTTTTGCTAGGGGGGTCTCATATCTTCTTGTCTCATTCAGAACCCCTGGTACAAATATAATGATTAGTTGTGAAAATAACTCCAACAGAGCCTACGTTTCATCTGTAAAAAATGCAATGCAAAACATCCATTTAAATGTTGTCAATCAGGAGAAATTCAGTATACTTTAAAGAGACCAAAGACTTTTGCACAGGGTGGAATGATAAAATTGTTGCCCTAGAAAAGACGACATGATTCCTTTTCCGTTTAATAAAAACCGGTTTTCTTTTTTTGTTGCTGACCATCTACTCGTTGGCTAGTTGTGTACAAATCCCAAGAGCGATAGGAGCCTTCTATCTTGTCAGAAAGTGACACAATGTTCAACGATCGAGATCGGAGATGCACCGCTATACAACTCATGCTCTCTACTGATCCAATTTATGACAGCCAGAACCATCACTGGATTGCCACGAATAACAGGGACATGCCCACGGTGATGAAAACAAAGTTTCCAGCTACAGTTATGGTCTTTGGTGTGGTTTCAAGTGAGGGCCACATCATGCCACCTCACATCTTCGAAGTCAGCTTGAAAGTCAACATCAAAGTGTAAGTGGATGTGCTGAAGAGTGTGATGATCCCCTGGTGTAATTAGGTAGTCGGTGGCAGACCCTGGGTGTTTTTTTTTTTCATTTTTTTTGTAGGGAAATCAGATGGATATTTTTTTCATTAAAAAAAAAAGGGGTGGAAACAATATGGGGAAGATCTTTTTTCCTTTTTTTTATAAGTGATAAAAAGACTTAAAATAAAAGACCACCCATGTTTCAGCAGAAAAAAAAAAAAGAAAATAAAGCAATTTGTTTTGTTTCTTTTTTTGGTTACACGTCTCTTTGTGCTATCTCTTGTCATCAGTAATGCTTGCTGGTCCAGAAGTGGGCGATCTTTTCACGTTAAATTTACATAACACAGTGATCTTCCCATCAAATTCTAAAATATTGGGGTTTTCTTCAAAATTTCCTATTTGTGGATATCTTTTCTGGCTGTTTGCATCTATTTGCCAAAAAAAAGTAGAATCTGATTTTTAGTTTTTGCGAAAATAGGATGGGTTAAAGGGTAAAAATTTGCCAGTTTTTTTTTTTAATTCTTAAAACTGCAAGATAATTATTTAGAATATCTTAGAGATCCTCCCAGAGACCTCAAGAGTAAAATAAAAAAATTGTTAGATTATCAGCTAAACAGTAAAGATTAATGAGATTATCTTTTTGTAACATTGATTAAAAAGAGAAAACCTGTCAATAATAGAAAATAATTAAGATTGATTTGGTTTGGTAAAATAGGGCTATTGTTATTTTGTAATTATTTAACTATAAAAACCCATTGAAAATGAGATTAAAAGGGATTGTCAATGGTCAGTAATTAATGCAAGCATTACTAACAGATAATGTCTATGGTATGCATAATGTGCATTTGAGGCTTTATTTTGATAAAAGTGGGAAATTAGAGAAATCAATTGAACTTTGATTTATTTCTGTTATGTTTTCCATTTGTAAGTAAAGTAAAGTTGGCGACTGTCGTCAAGGGCGATCAGAAGGCTTCCTTTTCAATAGCTACTACACTGGGGTGTAGGAGAAGGCATTACTCCTTTTCCAGGATTTCTCCACTTTACCCTTGGTATGTACCTTATATTGCTGAGTATTAAGCAAGGAGACATCAAGTACCATTTTTAAAGTCTTTGGTATGACGATGATTATAAGCTTCAATGATTATTTTTATCATTAAATAGTTCTCTAATTATGATATCAGTTTTTAGTTTTAGGAAGTAAACACTAAAATTAAGAATTCACAGGTTTTTGTTTTCTCTTGTTATTTTGGACTACAGAACACAATGCCTGATGCTATAAAGACATCATTTTGGTCTTTTTCTGTTACCCGAATTAAAATGGCTTCAGAAATCATTGTAAGTCTTTATTGATTGTCAGTTTTATTTTGAATGCGGAATTTGTGGGTGGGAAAGAAAGAAAAGAAATAAGAGAAACTTGTTATCTAAACAGTACAAATTCCATTTATTTATTACTTGTTTTGCAACTGAATAGGCTATTTCTTAATGCTATGAATTAGATGTCAACATATAAAAGACTACCACTAAGTTATCAAGTCTTGGCAAAGCTACATGGGATTGCTTCATCATGGTGAAAGATTGGTGTTTGTTTATAAGAAGTAGAGATTGACAGGAAGAAGTTGTAAGTTCAAATTTCTTGGGAAGATACCAGACATGACAAAAAATAAAATAAAATAAAATGATTTAAAAAAATTATAATAATAAATTGAAGGAAAGAGAACAATACTCTCACATCTTTTTATAAAATAAATGGTTCCATTTAAAACTTTCCCAAGATTATTAGAAGCAGCATACTGGTTGAAACACTGAGATGAAATAAAGAAGAAAAAGCAATATATATATATATATATATATATATATATATATATATATATATATATATATATATATAACCAAAAATGAATGAATGTTTGCTCAATACTTTGTTGCAGTCTCATTATTACTAGTTTAAAAAATAACAGTCATTTGGTGAGACTTGTTTTTGTGTTTTATTCACCTCAACAGGCTGGTATTGAGAACTTTTCTGATTTATGAAAAAAAGGTTTTAGAATGATTTGTTTATTGCTCTAATATCTATATCAATGTAGCTATATCTATCTATCAGTAGATGAGATATTGCTGCCAAGGTATGTCAACTGGTCTACTAATTTCAGAAGCTTGTCATTTAATGTGAAAATGGCTCCACCTTCTCATCAGTTCATATCTATCTATCTATCTATCTATCTATCTATCTATCTGAGTCTGTTCATATCTATCTATCTATCTATCTATCTATCTCAGTCTCTTCATATCTATCTATCTATCTATCTATCTGAGTCTGTTCATATCTATCTATCTATCTATCTATCTATCTTAACTGTAATCCTGCAAAAACAGTTCATCATACCAAGATTTCTATAAGAACAATATTCTTAAAATGCTTTAACCAAGAGAAGAAAGACACATCCAATCCACTTTAAGACTGAGTGAACATTTTGTGCACTCTTTGACCAACCAGGAAGTAATTTTTTAATAATCCAAATTTTTGGTATAATGGAAATGATTAGGAATTCATTTCTTCCTAAATAGAAGCATTGATATCATTATGGACTGCTGTTACAATGAGAACCCAATGAGTTAACGGGTTATCTTATTAAAATCGAAAATAATAATTTTAATATCAAAATAATATTACATCATTGTTTTTTGCCTTTTATCTTAAATTTATATGCTATTTACTGAGGAGTAGCTGAATGTTTACCCAAATAAGGACCTTCTGATTGTTGGTTGGTTGGTTGGTTGGATTTTTTGGCATATCAACCTTTGTAGGTTATTTAACGCCAAATCCATTTTTATGTAAATAATCAGTTCTATCACAAACAATTCAGTTTAGTATGAGTACACAGTTTGTCAAAAACATTTCTATTTCAAACTATTCAGTTTATTCAAGCAGTTATATATAACAATTCAATTTAGTGTATGAGCAGTTTCAATGTCAAAAAACAGTTCAATTTCAAATAATTCAGTTTAGCATAAGCACACAGTTTAAATGTAAGTACGGTTTAATTGTCAAAAACATTTCTATTTCAAGCAATTCAGTTTAGCATAAGTATGCCGTTAGTTCTATTTGACCCATAGATAGGGCCCTATCAGGTGCTACCACTATGGGCCAGAGTGGACCTGGGAGCGATGGTAATAAAGGGGTACTCCACATTCCGCAAAGCTCCAGCATCACTGGAACCTCACCATCAGATTGTTTAGTGTCATATCCAGGACACTCGTTGGGGGGGGGTCTTACTCCTCTGCAGAGATGCAGTTGGTGTATTCTACAGCCCCAGCTGACCAGGCAACCTTCTAATTGTGACAATATATATTTATATGTATATGGATTTGCCACTATTAGCCGTTAAGTGGATATATGTAAACAATAGTAATTGTGATTCATAACCATTTCAAATTTACTTCGCTGCTGCTGGTTTCCTCATGGATGAGGGGTAGAGTCTTGGATTGGCGTTTGAGTCAACTGGGTTTCGATCCCAGCTACGGGAATCTAGTATGTCTAGCCACACAGATGAGTTCTGATAGAACGAAACAGATCTGTCGGTGGATGACAATATGTATATGCTCCCCTACCCCAGTAGGGTTGAGCTCTCTAGCGAATGAAATAATCATGTTGCCATTAGCGTATATGCAAGGCTCTTCATATGAATTGAGCTCTCGGTAGCCGTTAAGTGGATGTATGTAAACAATAGTAATTGTGATTCATAACCGTTTAAAATTTACTTCACTGCTGCTGCTTTCCTCATAGCTGAGGGGTAGAATCTGGGATTGTCGTTTGAGTCAACTGTGTTTCGATCCCAGCTATGGGAATCTAGTATGTCTAGCCACACTGATGAGTTCTGATTGAACGAAACAGATCTGTCGGTGGATGACAATATATATATATATATATATATATATATATATACAATGAAGCAATATAAAATGTTATATAAAAGCTAATTTAAGCATAAAAAAAAAAGTAAAGTAGGCGACCATAGTCGAGGGTGACCCGAAGGCTCCCTTTTCGATAGCTTACTACACCAAAGTGTAAGGGAGGGCGCTACTCCTTTCCCTGGATTGCTCCACTTTACCCTTGATCCGTACCTTATAATGCTGAGTGTTAAGCAAGGAGGCATCAAGTACCATTTTTTGAGTCTTTGGTATGACTCGATCTGGGATCGAACCCAGGTCTCCCGGGCTATTGGCGAACACTCTAACCGCTAGGCCAATGTCCGGTTATAACGTGGGTAAAATTTATAATAAGATAAATGTAAGACATGCAGATGATAACGCCACTCCAAATAAGAATTTCATCAATATTAAAAGAAACAAAAAAATAAAGAATGTTAAAGAAAGAAAAACTTTTAATAGCAATAGCTGAAACTAAATTTTTGTAAAAACATTTAATTTCTTTTAATGAGAGTTAATTAGGAGAATGGTTAAATTACTGGTACTGAACTCAAGCATTGAATTATTCATTATTTGTTGCGGATCTTTGATTGGGTTCTGTTTAATTATTAATGGTCAAATCACTTTTTGGCTAATATTATCTGTTCTAATATTGCTGTTATAATAGATTGTAAAAACCAAAGTTGATTTCTCACTTTTATTTTAGTCATTGTTTTCTTTGTTGACTGATTTTATTCCAAGAGGTTAGAGAATTGCATTCTTTGTGCTTTTGGGACCCTTACAAGTCCTTCCTCTAAGGGTCAGAGTGGACCTGGGAGTAATGGCAATGAAGGGGTTCTCCATATTTCTAGATCTCCAGAACTAGAGCTTCACAGTTAGTGTCATACTCTGAACACCTCTTTTTTTAAATCTTACCTCTCTGTAGGGGATACAGTCAGTGTATTCAAAGCCCAACTGGCAAGGCTCTGGTTTTGAGGAGGTGCTTGACTGGAATCTTGGATGGTTGAGGATATTTCTTTCAGCTGGATTTTGATAACATTTTTCCAAAAATCATATAAAAAATTTCAGCTAAATATTCATAATACAATAAACCAGAATTTTTCCTAATTCAGCAGTGAGAGCAAAAAAAAAAAAAAAAAAAGAGAAGAAAAGGAGAAAGGGGTGTAAAAATCATACTTACAATATCCTTATACTTTCAGTATCATTTATATAAATTCCAGGCTACTGACAATCTCATTCTTAATGGATTTTCAATATAAAATCTACAAACTGATTGCTGAGATTGTCTAAAATACGTTTTAGGTCAAAATGGCAAAAGTTGGGATTTAAATAATCAAATTCCACTTTTTAGTAATAATATTACTATTGTGATTATTATTCATTCAGTTTTCTGTAAATGATATTCACCTTTGATCAACACTCACGAGGAGTGAACTGTGAGAAGTTGAAGGCAAATTTACCTTTTCTACTCTCTAAGCACAGTTCTAAATATGATATGACACAAAGTTTCAAGAGGAACATATATATATATATATATATATATATATATATATATATATATATATATATATATGAATGTAATTCAATAAATAAGGTGACAATAGGAAGTACTGTTTATAGTTGCTCCTTTTTCAAGTAAATCAATAATGATGGGTCCTTTCATATCCAAGAAGACTATCAGCATCAACTTCTTTACTGACCGTTGCAACGAGAACTTTTTCTTTACCAAAGAAACAGTGAGTTTATATTCCATAAACTGTCTGTTTGACTCAGGCTAATAGTGGCAAATCCATATTTTGCCAATTTGTAAAGATTTTTTAATGAAACATGCTTCTCTGTAGACATCTTACATTGTTCTGGAAATTTGACAGTTTTCACTTCTCAGCCACCAAAAATCTGATGATAGACTTTTGTTCAAACCTGGAGCATTCTATTTGATTTTCCACCATTTTGAATAGTTTCAAAAGAAATAATTTTGTGAGATTAAAATGATTTTTACAATAAACCAATTCCAAACATTGTAGAGTTTACATCTAAGGAACAGAATTCTGAAAAAAAATCATTTTGTATTTTTATTAAAATATTTCTATTATTTATTTGAAATAATTTTTATCATAGTTGTTATTTCTCTCCCTGTTTTAAATGAACTCTAATAATTTTGGTATCTACAGACTTTTAAAAAGGCTTTTGATATTTGCTTTATTAGTAAATTATAAAACCATTATAAAAATAATTCTTTGTGTAACAGTTATTGTCATAAAAATGGAAATGGCAACTCAAGTTAAAATCCTGGATAAGGATGTTTGTATTTCATTTCCTGGATAAGGATGTTTGTATTTCATTTCATGTTAATGCCCTTGAGAAAGGCATGAACCTATTAAGAGAGTTGTGTGAATTATCAAATTATGCATAATGATTTTATAACAAAACGTAGCTTAATATTGTTATATTTAGTTATATTATATGTTATATTATGGTTGCAAGGAAAAGGTTGAAAGTTTTTAAACAATTATATTAACAAAAGAAAAAACAAGGTGATAAAGCGAAGAATCAACGGTACAAATTTGTAGCATACAATATCAAGTGAAAGAGTGAACATGGAGTGTGTAAAATTAAAACAAGTCTATTATGTATTATTTTTGCGAATAAGCAATAATTTACTTGGGAAAGGTATGAATCCAATTATTCTCCCTCCAGCTATGGGTAAATAGTAGGGCAGACTAGGTTTTTTAGCCTTGGTGAGGCAACTAGTCTAGGAGAAGGAAAACTCTGAATTAAAACCTGTTAAACTCTGCTTAAAAAAATTGACCTTGTGTCATATCCTGCCTGAGTGGAGGGGTTGGGAAAAAAAAAGATAAAAAAAAAAGAAAAATGGAGGTGCCCGTGGTGTAATGGTTATCGTCGTAGGAAATGGACACAACGACACGAGTTCAAATCCTGGACGAGATTGATTGCATTTCACATAGCACAAATACACTTGGGAAAGGTATGAATCCAATTATTCTCCCTCCAGGAAAATAGTAGGGCAAACTGGGTTCTTCAGCCTTGGTGAGGCAACTAGTCTAGGAGAAGGAATACTCTGAATTGAAACCTGTTAAACTCCGCTTAAAAATTGTCCTAGTATCATTTCCTGTCTGAGCAGGGGGGTTGGGTAAATATGATAAGCAATAATTTACAAAATATCTAAATGAGTTTTAATTTTTGCATATATATATATATAAATGGTTTTAGTGTTCCTTTTTTTTAAATTGATTATGTTGTATAGCCATGTACATATACAAATATATGCGGAACATAATCAAACATAATGGTGAACTTCAATGAACGAACACACTTCTTTGTAAAAATATATCTCTCACACTTTATTCTCTAAAAGGGGATGTTTCTTGTGTGTGAGAGGTGAGTTGGAGACGAGGACAGACTGCTATATTGACCCAAAGTTCTTCTCGCAACCATAGCAGCACTTCTTCCTCATCTTGGCTGGGGTTGCTCAACCGTGGGTCACTGAGGGCCCAAAGCCCTCTGTCTGCCACAGGCTCTCACTTCAGCATCTTAACGCCAACTAACTTGAACTGCCCCGGGCACCTGGTTATATTATTGTTTAATGCCCTCCTGCTTCTGCTGTTCTTCTGCTTATTTACACAGGTGCATCTCTTGATTGACGGCTCGGTCGAGGGTCAATATATGACACTTGTGTGTCTGTTCTGAATTCTTTTGAGGATAAAACTTAGTTGTCATTGTAAAATTGGTGACTGACATTTTTGGTTATGTCAGATTTTCTAATATCTGTCTTCTGCCATTGGAGTACTGCTAACTAGAAAGGGGATAGCTGGGTATTCAGATTTGGAGGAAAAATAGGTTCTTTAGCAGACAGGGTTGTTTAGCCTTGGCTAGGGAACCAGTCTAAGAGAAAGAAATCTCTAAATTCAAAGCAGCTATAACTTCTTTTAAAAATTGACCTTACATCATATCCTGCCCGTGGTGAGGGGTTGGGTAAATACATGTGTAAAATCATTAGAGTAAATGAAAATTTTGATTTTTCAATTAATTAACTTTAACCCTCATATGTGTCATATAAAAAGAATCTAGTATAGCAGAAATTGGAAATGTGTTTATATTAAAATTGTTTCCCATTAAGTTTCTACTCTTAGTTTCTGCTTTTACTTTTAAAAATTAACTATTTAAAAGTTGGTATCTTGATATTAAT
Source organism: Sepioteuthis lessoniana (assembly GCA_963585895.1). Classification (NCBI taxonomy): domain Eukaryota; kingdom Metazoa; phylum Mollusca; class Cephalopoda; order Myopsida; family Loliginidae; genus Sepioteuthis; species Sepioteuthis lessoniana. The sequence continues at coordinate 8,891,675 of OY757911.1, forward strand.
AGATACTTTTTAGTATTTGATGTATTACTCTATGTGTAGCGTACTGGGTATGACACTAAATTGCATCTGGTAGGGAGGCTCCAATTCTTGAACTCTGCAGAGTGTAGAGTCATCTCTTCATTGCCCTTACTCTCAGACTAACCCACTTCCAAAGCAGTAATTCCTGTAGGTGTCCCCTCCAGAGATCAAATAGATTTGTTTGAGATTTTGTTTAAAAGGATTTTGAACCACATCAATACACTAATCTTAAAACATTCATAGAGCAAATAAGTATGAAGTATTAACCTGCTTAAAGCGATTGTGAAGCTACATTTTTGGACAGTCCATAATTGAATTTTTTTTACTATTCTCAACACCCTCAGAGTCACCCTAAACTAGATCTGGGGGGGAGGCTCCAGTTCTTGAGCTCTGTAATGTTTGGAGTCAGTCCTTTGTTGCAATTACTCCCCAGTCCGCTCTGAGTCAAATGCCCATGCTAGACAATTGTCAGTTTGTGATATTTTTTATCAACAGTTTTTGTAATTGTGCAAGTATAACAACCTCTATGTTCACCAGATCTTTTTTGACCTTTCTTGACCTTTTCTTATTTCCTAAACTGAAAATTCATCTTAATAGTAAGAGATTTAAGGATATGGTCAACATTTAAAGAAATATGTTGGCACAGCTCTATATAATATCAAAAGATGGATTTCAGAGGTGTTTCAACAAATAAAAAACATGCTAGAATAAGTGTGTTGAATGCCAAGGGGTTGGGGGGCATTTTGAAGAAAAGAAAAGAAAATTTCGTTTGTTGGGAAACAATGAATAATTGTTCCTCATGGAGAGTAGGTGTGCTTGTTAGGTGCTCCGTGAACTGTTACACATTACTATACCAGAGATCTTTTCTTGTCCTCTAGAGATTACCTCTAGCTTAAGCTTTATACAGTAAATTCTGCATATTTATATTCATTTTACTGTCCATCTTTTTCAAGTAAGCCTTTTTTGTTTTTGTACCCCTTCCATATACTGCTTATTCATAGAACAATATATATATATTATATATTTTGGAAAATGTTTGCAAAGTATTTTCTATTCATATCTATTCAATCTATCTGTCCTAGTCTATTCATATCTATCTATCCATCTATGTAAATATCATTAAAATCTATCTCTCTACTAAGCAGAGTTGTGTGTGTATATATATATATATATATATGTTGGACACTGTGTGAGAATATGACTGGGCCATGCATCTCTGCAGAATAAAAATCTTTGGCAGCATAATTGTCTGACCCTTTGTTGTGTTTGCTGTCTCTGCAAGTATACACGTATGTCTAAATAGTTGGAAAGAATAGGCAACCAGTTTAATTGAAAGACAATTCTTATTTTATGACTGCTGCATTCTACTAAAAAGATTACCTTGTGTTACATCTTGTCTGGAAACTTATTGAAGGCACCACGTATCTACATCATCTCTGTGTAGACACAGGATGTAATTTGGAAGAACCACCTGGGGTGATAGATGATAGGGACTGATGGGGAGAGAGAGAGAAAGAGAGTCAGGAAAATCTGTGCTTGCCTTGATGATGATGATGATGATGATAATGATAATATACATAGTATATATGTATAGTATACATAATATATATATATATATATATATATATATATATATATATATATATATATATATATATATATATATATATATATATATATATATATATACAGACGTTTATTATCTGTATTATACATGTGTGTGTGGGGGGTGATATAAGCAAAAGAAGTTAATTTCAATTTAGTATTATCTGATTTTTTTTATCTGCAAATAAAATCCTTTCCTGAGAAAAATCTAAAAGAGCAGAATTTTTTTATCTTTATGCATACAAATATTTATTTTATACAAAAAAAATAAAAGCTCTCATTTGAAATATTAACAAATCTTTTTTAAAATTTCCTTTGATACTAAATGATATCAACAGCTTCCATTTTCCATTTAAAAATTTACTAATGCAAAAAATTAGTAAATTTGAATTTAAAAAAAGGAAAGAAATTTAGTAAGATAAAATTAAGGTTGGGTGACGAGAATTCAAATTCAGGAAGCCACTCAATAAAACACTTCTGAAACACTTATACATTTTCAGTGTCTTTTAATTGATACACAAATGTTAAATGCAGTTTCTGGTCAGTTTAAAAGATAGTCAGGCAACAACAATTTTTACCTGTGCCATGAACTGATAGCAATAAGAGTCAATCATAAATGGGAAGTTAAAAGGTTCATGACTTGTGTCTGCACTTTTAAAGTGGATGGGAAATAATTGGTTATTCCAGTTTCATTTGATTAAGTCATTGTGACTAAGTCTTTTTTTTTTCACCGGCTTACTGCAGTCAAAATAAGCCATGAACATTTTACATTCAATTAATTAACTCTTCAGAATTAAACTCAAAATTTGACATTTCATTTTGAACCATTTTTGTATTTTTGTTGCAATTAAAATATTCATATATTTTCATTGCTATTATAAATATTTACTTGTTGTCACTTGAGAAAATTCAACACTTATTTATTGGAGTGATTTTTATCTTTACTGATAATAATATCCAACAATCATTTTAAGGAAATGGGGTGGGGGAAATTGAATTTTGCTCAATTTTGTTAAATTTTCAAAACAAGGATTAAGTACTATGACTGATTTTCCGTGTTTTATTACAGCATTTGCTTACGGTGTTTTTGATTGATTGATTTTTCATGTCATATCAATTTGTCTTGGGTTATTTTATACCGAGAAGTTAGAGAAGAGTGTTCATTATATTTCATATTCACATTTTTTCGGCAGTTGCTTCTTAAGAGGTTTTTTTTGCACATGGGATGATCAAATACTAATAATTCTTAAATGGGATCCAAACAGGTACTACCACTCCTGGTTAAGGTGGATCTAGGAGTAATACTAATTAAGAGGTACTCCAAACTCAAAGCCTCACAATTAGATGCAGTTTAGTGTCATATTCAGGACACCCTCATTTTTTTTGGAGTGGGGGTCTTACTCCTCTGAAAGGCATACTATCAGTGTATTCTAAGTCCTATTGAGAGGATGGACAATGTTTTGGGTTGATTCAACCATTAAAAGTAGCCTGAAATTGGAAACTATTTTATTCTGACGCTATGATTCCTATTTAAACTCTAAAGGTACGAGGTACATACGATAAGTTTCCAGACTTTTTCGTATAGGTATTTAAAATTGTCGTAGACTCTCGAAAATTCAGTATGTTATTGCTATACATCTTATGAGATGACTGACCAATTTTTATGATTTCAGGTTTAAATCAACAGCTACAGCAGGAATTGGAATACACCCTACTAAAGCCTGATTGTCACAGCTGGTGAATTTTAAAAATGCAATCTGACACTTTAGAAGAACGATATGCAATAAAATTCTGTTTTAAAGTTGGAAAAAATGCCAGAGAAACGTAAGGAAGTCAATAGACCAGAGTTGATTGGCCAAAGGGTTAGGGTTACTATGTTGAGGTTTTAAGGGAGTTCAGGAAGAGATTCCTTGGGAAGAGGCCAGCACTCTTCAAATCGGGTTAGTGGCATTTCCACCCGGACAATGTACCAGTCCCCAACTCCATCCTTGTCACAGACTATTTGACCAAGATGGGCATCAAGACACTTCCTCAGCCTCCTTATAGTCCAGACCTTGCTCCCTGTGACTTTTGCTTATTCCCTAAGCTCAGAGGCTGTCTCTATATGAGACAATTGAGGAGATGAAAGAGGCTGTGATGAAGGTCATTGACACGTTCACACAAGAGGACTTCCATGGGGCCTTCCAATAGTTGTTGGAATGGTACAACAAGTGTGCTGCAGCCGGAGGAGATTACTTCGAAGGGGACTCGAGTTTCATGTGTGTACTATCAATAAAAGTGCCCATACGAAAAAAGTCTGGAAACTTATCGTATGCACCTCGTATGTAGAGGAAATCTTTGTGGTATAACGACTAATTTGCAGGACAACTACATCATAGTAAATGAGTTTGAACTTCAGCCTTACTATTACATTCACTTTCAGCCTTGGTGAGGCAACTAGTCTAGGAGAAGGAAAACTCTGAATTCAAACCTTCTAAACTCAGCTTAAAAATTGACCTTGAGTCATATTCTGCCCGAGTGCAGGTGTTGGTAAATATGAATATGCTAGAGAAAGATATGAACCCTCTTATCCGTCCAGTATGACTGCTGTTCTTCTTACAAGTATGGACTTGACATTAAATAACACATAAATGTTGATAAATTATCAAACTAAGGAACCAAACCAAACCAAACCAGACCAAACTAAAGGTATTTAACCATGATAAAAAAAACCCAAAAAGATAAACAAAACTAGTTTAAAAAAAAAATTCTCTGGAATACAAAAGTAAAAAATTAAACAATATTCATTAACAAAAAGATAAATCAATTAAACCTAAAAATACAAAACTCATAAAATTATTAGACTAATTATCAAGGGAAGATATTTGCTGGGGGAGAAGCTGATTGGAAATAAACAAAATGTTTATAAGAGTTTTATTCAGTTAAAATTTAGAAAAGTTGTTGGTTGGGAGTAGGTAAATTGCTAAGAGGAGAAATTTGCTCTGGGGAATAGTATTTTGGATTGCAGATGATATATCATCATCATCATCTTGCTGTTCCATCGGCATGGATATCCCTGACCCTTTCTTGCCAACTCTCCATATCGTTCATCACTTCTGGCAGGTCCTCCGGGCTACACCCCGTATCCTCACAGAGCTGCTGTATGTAGATTCAAGCTGGTTACTCTGCTTTTGCTCAGCCATATGAAGGGGTCCATAGTTGTACATTACTTATGAGCTCATCCTTACTTCTCCAGCAGTGTCCTGCACGTCTGGTTCATCTAATTTGGATAGTTTTGGTGATGAGTGGTAGTTTGAAGTTCCGTATAGTTTCCCGAGTTCAACAAACACCTGAAAAAGGCCGGAGGACATATTGGTCACAATGTTGTGGAAATAACAATAAAGATGAAGACAATTGTCTGAAAACCCATAATGATAAGAAACCATATAATGATTATTAGTATTTGGTAGGAATATTTGAAACTATATAACAGTCAGCAAAAATTATTATAATCAAGGAATAATTACTTAAAATGATGTAATTCTGTATGAATTATTATTATTAAAGATAGTTATTTGAAGCTATATTTACTAAGTATTGTTATGATTAGTTACTTATATTATATAATTACGGAATGGTTTTTTTATAGTAATCATTTTTCATTAATTACATTTTATCATTCGGTTTGGTTGGGCTTTGAACTATTTGGCTCTTAGTGCAGGTGCACACACATTGTGTACAGTTCACGCTCGTGCACAGAGGATATGACAATCACAAATGTTATAATAAAAACCCTAGATAAGAAATGCGACTGGGGTGTAAATGACGTCATGCCCGGAAGTGATGGGCTGAGAATTTGGTGATTTTGAAAAAGAAGTTAGTTGAGATCTGACTCTGGGCCGGGCCGGGCTGGGCAGGGCTGGGCCAGTCCAGCTGGGGGCTACGGAATGCACAGTGCATTTGTTGGGTCAGATAGTACAGTCAGCATAGTAAAAATTGTGTCTCTCTCTCCTCGTGTCGAAAAACTAAAGTCAAGAAGTTAATAAACATTTCGTAAACAACGGAGAGTCGTCAGAGTTTCAGATTTTTCTGCATCTGTATATTTCTATAGGTGTATTGTGACTATGCAACACTTAAAACCATATAATTTCTTAAAAAGAGGTTTTGGTATTAAATAACCCAACAAGGATTGACATCCCATAAAAACCAACCAACTAACCAACCAACCTGCTAGCTAATCTGCCAACTGATCCCTTTGTCACTTCTCAGCAAATCTCTCCTCTTGACTCCTTCGATCAATTATCTTTTAAAATCTTATACATATTCTTATAAAATCATATCAGCAAAAAAAGCAATTTTTTCATTGGTCAATAGAAAGAAAGAAAGAAAGAAAAAAAAAGAGAGAAAGAAAGAAAGAGAGAAAGAAAGAAAAAAAGAAAGAAAGAAAGAAAGAAAGACATCAGCAAAAATGAATATTTATCAAACCAGTAAATAATGTTAGAAAAGCAGTAAATATTTTCCTTTTAAACTATGATAAATATTTTGTATATCAGCATTAAAAAGTTGTGAGATAATTGTTTATTCAGTTTTATTGTATGGGGAAAAGAAAGACTCAAGTTACTGACACTTCATAAAATTTGAATCAATGCCCCAAAGTGCTTTGTCTTTGTTTATATTTTATTCATCAGAAATTAAACAAAGGTCTCTTTGTTCTTTGTATTTTGCTGTCATTTGAATGTTTATATTTTGAGCTCATTTTTTTTCTTATAGAATATTGTAGTTAGAGAATTGAAATTGTTGAATAAAAATCTATATATACATATATAAATTAGGTTGATTCAAAATTTTCGGATTTGTTTTGACGAACACTTTTATCCATATAAATTCATTACATCATTCTTCTGTCATGAGAGTTTATCCCTTTCAGAAAAAAATATCTATGATCAATACTAAAGTTAGGATAAGGGTTTTGATTTTTTTGAGGAATTTTTGATATCTTGTAATTTCTGACTACTCTAGGAATGTTATATGCAGTGAAGCCACTGATACTATTCCTCGCAAAAATTATGAAATTAGCATAGTTAGAGAAAGTTCACTTATGTATTTATTTAGCAGTAAATGTCTTTTAACAATAGGTTTCTGCTGAAAATTTGTTTTAGGAATGAAAATTTGAAGATCATTTTATGATTTTTTTTTTCAATTTTGGAATATTTCATAAAATTTTCCTCTGCATGGTTTGTGGCCCAAGTTGGCTGGGGCTGCAGGATATACTGACTGCATCTCTGCAGAGTGATAAGACTCCCCTAATGAGTGTCCCGGATATGACACTAAACAATCTGATGGTGAGGCTTCAGTAATGCTGAAGCTTTGGGGAATGTGGAGATCCCCTTCATTGCCATTGCTCTTAGGTCCACTCTGGAGCGGTAGAATCTGAGTGGGTCAAATAGAACCATTTGATATTCAAACTATGTACTTATGCTAAACTGAATTGTTTAGGATGGAACTGTTTTTACATTAAACTGTGTATAAACAAATGACTGATGTTTAATTGAATTATTAGTGATAAATAGCAATACTTGGAACTCTTTAACTTTGATGACATGCTAAACTGAATTATTCAAAATAGAACTGCTTTTACTTTTTACTGTGTGTAAACAAAAATGGTATTTAAACAAAGGACTGTGTGTATACAAGAAACTATGAACATATGCTAAAACGAATTGTTTGAAATAGAACCGTTTTTACTTATAACTGTATATTTGTATTAGATAGAAATAAACAAAACCATTTAGTTGTATGAAAAAAAATGAGTGCAGGCTCATTTAAAAATATTGATCATATATCTAACATGTATTAAAATATTTTGCCATTAAATGGCTTAAAATGGTAGATATGCCATAAAACCGAACCAATCTGCATAGTTTGGGTAAAATACCATTAATTTAAATGATTTTATTTAGTTTGTTTATGATATATTTCATCAAGTTTAGCCATTAAATGAAATAATGTTTTGCATCTTATCTGTTATTAGTTTATTTACTGCTAAACAAAAATTCAACATTCTCTAAGTGTTCTAATTCCATCATTCTTGCCTGAGGTAGTAGTCTGAAGGTGACTGGTAGTGAGAATAGACTACATGTAGTAGAAATTCCTAACCCAGCGGCATTGCATTTACAATTTGTCAGGCAACAAGTTCTTGGCTTGATTTTCTTCCACAGAAAATATTATTTTCTGTTTCAGTGCATCCTTCAAATAAGTTAAGCTGCTTCACAAGTCATTTGCATTGTACCTTCCTCTAAAAATGTTTCCTTTTCATCAGTGTTCAATTTAGAAGATCTTTGGAAGTATTCTTTGTTTTTCTGCCATAGTTTTCTTTCTTTTTTTTTTTAAAGTTTTACCAACCATTTCCAACTTGTGCTTGCACCTACTGCATTATTATCATGTTTCAAAAATCCGTTGCTTATCATCTACTGCATATTTTCTCAAGATTAGGCATAACTTATCAATTGTGCATTTTATATTTATTCCATCTTTATTTTTTACCAAAATTTAAGTATCACTCTGTTAGCAGAGCTTAGAACACACTGATTTTATCCCCTGCAGAAGTATAAGACACCCACAAAAAAAGGATCATCCACCCTGATCTGGAGTGGTAGTACCATAGGGTTCTATCTATGGGTCAAATTGATTTGTTTAAAAATCATTTACATTTGATTAAAATGCCTGAAAACAACAACACAAAAAATCTAAATATGAATGCAATTCCTTAACCTCTAGGCATAAAAATAACCCTTAATGAACTGACATGCCATTAAAATCAATCAATCAACATACATTTTTTTTAAGTAGAGGAATTATATTGTGAATTGAATTACCATGACCAGAAAATCCAGCGAACACTTATGTGAACACTGGACAACTGTTTTGACCTTATTAGAGCTCATCAGCAGTGTATACTGTAATCTCCACTACTGGAAATTGAACCAGTGATCTCAGATTGCAGAGCCGAAACTCTACAACTAAGTCACGAGTCCATATTGCACACAAATTCGATCTTCAATTGTGGAGATCACGGTATACACTGCTGACGAGACTTAATAAGGTCAAAACAGCTGTCCATTGTTTCCATATGTTGTGCGTAAGTGTTTGCTGGATTTTCTTGTCATGGTAATTCAATCGATCAATCAAATTTAAGTAAAGCTTTTTTAAAAACTTTTTGCAATTTTTTTTCTTAAATATACATACACAAGCAATTAAAAATCTAAGCAAACTTCAAAGACACTTCTTGAATTTTCCTCATATTTGGCAAAAGTTGAAATTGAGAACTTCGGTATCAAGTGAAGGTAGAAATTTTATGAGTGATAATTTTTTTGATGGGTTAAGATTTACAACTAAGACAGCCGCACTTAAAGTTGTCATCTTGTTGACATTTGGGTGAGGAGCAATTCTAATATTTTGTTGACATTTGGGTGGGGAGCGATTCTTATATCTTGTTGATATTTGGGTGAGGAGCAATTCTAATATTTTGTTGACATTTGGATGGGGAGCAATTCTTATATCTTGTTGATATTTGGGTGGGGAGCAATTCTAATATTTTGTTGACATTTAGGTGGGGAGCAATTCTAATATCTATGCTCAGGATTTATTTAATATTTTTCTTTTACTAAGGTGCAGATAACTTGCACAAATAAAGACAATGGCAACTGTGTTTATTGTATACTTATTGTACATTGTTGAATGGTATGGCTTGACCTCAGAAGGTCATGATTTTACAAGTGGTCAAATGAGATGACCTATGCATATAATAAAATGCCTTTAGCTATGAAAAGAAAATTAAAAAAGGTAAGCACCTAGCCACACTACAATCCTCTCATCCGAAGAATCTACTACTCGAAAGATACTAAGCCTGCTGAACAAGCGGATAATTTGGTGTAGGATGAAATTCAAACCCAAAATATCTAGAAGTCTCTCACTTAGAAAAGGAAAAGTGAATCAAAATATGAATTTTAGGGTAGGTGCTCAAAGAATCTCCACTGTGTCAGAAGAACAGGTGAAAAGTTTAGGACGTTGGTTTGAAGAGTCCTTAAAAGATATTAATAAAGCAAAAGAAACATCCAGAACATTACAAGAAGGTCTCCATAAGATTGATCACTGTCCTTTACAAGAAAAATTCAAGGTTTGGTACCTGCAACATATATTTATTCTGATGTTATAATGGCTGCTACTCGTATACAAAATTATGACATGTACAGTTGAGTCAATGGAGTCTAAGATAAATAGATATACCCAAAAATGGTTGGGTTTACCTCCTGATTCTTCTGATTGGTCTTTGTACTGTAGACAAGCAAAATAAAAATTACCATTCAAATTAATTTTGGAGGAATTCAAATCTGGGCAAATTAGACTCTAAACGATGCTGGATAACTCAAAGGATGAAGTGATAAAATCACTAAAGCTTACATTGAAAATAGGAACGGAATGGAAAGTCAGGGACATCATCAGAAGAGCTCAGGTCAATCTTGCTTTCAAGGAAATCATAGAACACACTCAAACTGGGAAACAAGGTGTAGGAACTAATGAAAACCAATGGTGGTCAAAAACTATGGGCAAAAATTGCTGGGATATTGTCATTCGTGATGTAAGGAGCAAAGTTGACAATAAACAATTCCTAAAAAGAGTTCAGCAATCCCAACAAGGCCAATGGACAAACTGGAAGGACACCTTGCAAAAGTCTATTACTTGGAACGAGATATGGCAGATGGCTCCTCTCAGGTTGAGTTTTCTTATGTGCTCTAGGGATGACTAGTTTTCTTCTAAAACAATCTTTTTAAGTGGAAGAAAGAAAGCAATCCTACCTGTCCTCTATGTAATGACAAACCACAAACATTGGAGCATGTTCTCAGCTTCTGTAAGACAGCTCTTGGAAAGGGGAGATACACCTGGAGGCACAACAGAGTATCGGAAGAGTTGGTCAGATCTATAAAGAATTATATGAAATCTGAACCAACTATTTCAACCCAGAAATTTGTTTCTGAGAGAATATATGTTAGCTCTAAGCAAACAATCAAGCATCGAGCTGTACCCAGTCAAAACCTTCTAAGATAAAGTGGAGATTGGGAGGTATCTGCCGACCTACCAGGATGGCATAACAATTACCCAAAAATGATATTATCACAATTTTATTTAGTCAACAAAATTGGACACTAGTAACAATAATAATATTACAAAAAAATATGAAGGCAAAAATAAAATAAAATAAGAGGGAGAGATATCCTTGTTTAAAATTCAAAGTAGTTTATTAAGATAAAAGGAATGACACTCCAGTTAGTTGTATATGTGTCCCAATGCAAATACAGCAAGTAACTCACAAATACAAAAAGGATGTAAAAAAACTACAAAAAATCTTTCACCAACTGATACACTCACAAAACGGAAAGAAGTTGCTATTTCTTCCCTCCAGCAAAACAAGGGTTCACATGCGTATCTTCTCTTTTTTTTCTTAGAGACCAAATCCCTAAAATGTCTTTTTTCTTTTCTTTTAATAAAAGCCATTCTCTGTCTTTCTTTCTGTGAGACAAAGTCTCTATCAAGAGAGAAAATGACCCACAATTAAAAGAAAAAGATGAAAAAAGAACATTATTATAATGTTCTTTTTTCATCTTTTTCTTTTCATTGTGGGTCATTTTCTCTCTTGATAGAGTAGGTCATGGCATCTGAGATTTGTGAAGTTGTTGGAGTCGACTGAAGTCATTACTTCTTTTGCTAAGAGGAACAATTCCTCTAAAATATAAATTTATGTTGTAAAAACCTACTTTCTTCAGTTGCCTTTTTTTTTTCTCTTCTGTTTAGCTTGTGCTATTTTGAATTCCCTTCTGGAATTCTAAATGTAATACAAAATCCTTCAGGTAGATTTAAATTCTTCTCATTTCTTTTATTTTCTTTTTGACTTTCAAGCCATCTTTGAATTCCTCTCTGGAATTCTGAAAGAAACACTAAGTCCTTCAAGTGAACTTAATTCCGTTTACTCAGCTCAATTTGAGTTGAGGAGTAAAAATGGGGCCTCATTCTAAGGCCTTCTGTTTTCATCTAACTACAGTTGATTTTGGCGGTAAAAGCCAGGGACAACGACAGCCCCACCTTCAGAGACTCCAGCCAATCATATTAAAACTTCTCTACCACACACAGATTTTCATCAAGCACAAAAGCTAACCAGCAATAAAAAATAAAACAATACAAAATAGGCCTGGAATGACCTAAAACATCAGCACTCCATTCAATAAACCAATTTACTGATAAAATTTCCACAATATCTAGCAAAGGTCTGTGACCAGATATTGTTCTTCTGTTAAAGGCGAACCTTAAAATCATTGTCATTGAACTATCAATACCGTAAGGAAAACAGATAAATCAAAGCCATGAGTATAAAACCAGCAAATATGAAGATCTTAAAAAAGACCTGGTAAAGGAAGGGTATAGTGTGATCGTGAAAGTTGTGGAAATAGGAGCAAGAGGTTTCATAGCAGCAACTATGTACTATTTTCTGACTCAAAATAAAAATTAAAGGGCATAATAGAGCTGAATGTATAAAATGCCTTTTAGAAATAATGGAAAATAATTCCATGAAGATATGGAACAAAAGAAATATTCCGTGGAACAATACAAAAAGAAGTTCGTCAAACTGACACTTGATCGCAAATGTGTAATAAGATTCATGTAATATTCTCATAACGCATGCAGTTATTTTTCAAATCACATTTCACCATTACACTTCTGAGTTAACATCTAAGCTAAGCTTAGTAAATAACTAATTGGGCATCAATGATATATTCATTTATATTCAGTGTGGTGGGGTCTGTGTGCAAATAAAACCATTGAGAGGAATGCCCCGAAACAGTGCACATTCTCTCCTGATGATCCTAATAAGATTTTTCAGAAAAGAAAAAGATTAAGGCTAAAACTTTTATTCAACAAAGAAAATCCCATTATGTAGAGTTACTCTGTGGAATTATTATGGCAAGAGTAGCATCTGTGTGCCCTCTCACTTTTTGGTGAGTATCAATTACTTATTGAGTAATTTCCTTCCATAGTAGCACTGGCAGTTAGGATAAAAATATTTTTGCACTTTCAGGCAGCTATAGTGGGGGTTCCTTGTTTAATAGAAAAAGAAACTTTATTCTTGGTTCATCTTTTCATTCTCCTTACTATCAACATTTCAAATAAAATTGTGACACTATGTGGGTGGTCCGTTAAGCAGATGATCCCTTTGTCTGTTTTGGCGTGAAAGTAAACAAAGGCCTGAGCTCGAGATCTCGATGTGACCAGAAGTAGGCAAGGGAACGCCAGTCAGAGAGTTGGACAAAGGAACCCAGAGGAAGGAGTTGGCGACGGGCAACGGAGAGGGGCAGTTGGCAGTTGACACGGGACATCTGAGAGACCAGTCGCATGAGATAGAGTCCAGCAGCAGTTAGGGAAGACCAGTCAAGATGAGTTGGCATTCCTAGTAGCTTTGTGGAAATTTCACGAAGGATGCATGTCAGTGTTAGTCTACAGATGCACAAAGGAATGCAGAGTGTCACAACTTAACCTTCTTGCACTTAAGTTTATCCAAGCTCATATTGTTTGTTTGTTCTTTGTTCTTTTCTCCCACTTCCTTGATTGTATTTCTTGTAGCCATGAAGAAATGTGTGATACCCCTATCAGAACCACTAGATGATTCACCGGCCAAGATTGAAATGGTTTAAAGAAGTTGATGTATTCGGGGGAGCCGAGGGTGTATTGTCACAAAATGACAACTCAAAAAGTCAATTTTTTCATCAATTAAACCAAGAAGATCATTGGACTATGAAAATGAAAATACTTTTCAAGTCTTGGTGAGAAATCAGTAAAATATGGAAGATTTTGTTTTTAATTTGTCTTAATCTAATAATAACAATGATGACCCACCTTTATTAAAACAGAAAATCAGTTTTTTCTATTCAATGGATTTAATATCTTCAAATCTAATTTATTCAAACTTATTCAAATCTAATTTATTCAAATTTATTCAGAGGTCAATTCAGAACCTGTGTTTCTTCTGTTCCAAATTTCAGATTCTCTCAGCAAGGATTAAGAAATTAATTTTATAGTCAATCTTTGTCATTGCTATTTGTGATTATTATAATCTTGATGAATGAATTCAACACTGAAAAACTTGAGGCCCTCATCCTATGCTCCTGTCTAAAATAATTAAAAATATAAAATGCAATGTCATTTAAGAGTTTGTAAGACTTGATAAATTACAATATTCTATAGGCAATCTAAAATATATTAAAAAGATGATAAAATTACATATGAAATAAAAAAAATTTTTCATAAACAATAATGAAGTAGAAATGGGGGATTTGCCAGTTGGAATTCAGGCTGCCAGGATATATATATTCATTTTTTTCTTTTTTGTTCTTAAAATAACTTTGATGAGATATTTCTACTATTATCATTTAGGAAAATCCCCATGGTCTAATAGCTATAGTGCTGGATTGTGGCCTTAAAGTAAGTAAGTGAGTTCAAACTTCAATTAAGCTATTACATTCACTGTCGGACAATTACCCTTGGAAAAGGTATGAATGCTCTTATCCCTCACTCCTAGCTTCAGGTCAAATAGGAGTTATAATGCTTATTGTCAAGAAAAATGGAGTCAGTAAGTTAATTTTATATTTTGTCATTTCTGCAGATCACAGAATCAAAATAAAGCAAAAAATTCAAGAAATATCTGAACCTTATTTGAGAGTTGAACATGAAGGCGACAATAATATCAATCATAGTCTGAGCACTCAGAACAATCACCAAGAACCTAAAAAAGAGAATAGAGGACTTAGAAATTCAAGGAAGAATTGACTGCCTTTACTACCTCACTGTAGAGATCCGTTTGAATACTTAGTAGAGTCTTCAAGAGTTGAGAAGACTTGCTGCTGTCACTTTCTTGTCTCCTATTTCCTACAAAATCTTTATATTACTATCCAGCAATAGTAGCATTATCTTTTTAAAAATCCTTTATTCTAGGTATTTCCACAATTATTACGAGTACTGTAACCGTTTGTAGCAGTATCATCTGTAGCTTGTCCAATTTTGTCGACTAAATGAGCCCAGTCGGCTGGGGCTGTAGAATACACTGACTGCACCTCTGCAGAGGGGTAAGACCCCCCCCAATGAGTGTCCTTGATATGACACTAAACAATCTGATGGTGAGGTTCCAGCAGTGCTGGAGCTTTGGGGAATGCAGAGTACCCCTTCATTGCCATCGCTCCCAGGTCCATTCTGGCTCGGTGTGGTAGCACCTGATAGGGCTCTATCTATGGGTTAAATAGAACTAACAGCATACTTATGCTAAACTGAATTGTTTGACTAAATTGAATTGCTTGAAATAGAAATGTTTTTGACAATTGAACTGTGTACTTATGCTAAACTGAATTGTTTTAAATAGTATAGATTATTTACATAAAAATGGATTTGGCATTAAATAACCTACAAACCATAAAACCAAACAAACCAACCAAACCAAACCAATTGACTAAATGACCTCTGTTCCATTTTCTGTTTATTGTTAAGAAAAGATTAATCAGCTGTAGGTTTTCATCAAAACTGATTAAGCTATGGGTTTGCTCCAAAGTAAAACAATAAGAAAACAAACTGCAGAATACACACATATTGTCATTTTTATTCACTCTTTTGGGTTATCATAGCATTATGAGTTGGTCATTTTGGGTAAAAAATGAAAAAAGGCTCACTTGATGAGTATTGGTAATTATGTAGTTATGAAGCTTTACTGTTCTCTGGTATGGTTCGAGATATCTCTACTGTTCAAAGAAGCAAAAAGGTCATGAAGAGATTTCTGAAATTATCATGTGACACTCTAATGGTCATGGGGTGTCCTCATGGTGTAATGGTTAAAGCGATGGACTGCGGAATCGTAGTACGCAAGTTCATACTCCAGTCGCGCTATTACGTTCTCTTTCAGGCAAATACCCTTGGGAAAGGTATGAACCCTCTTATCCTCCCAGCTATGGGTTAAATAGTACCACTACTGTTCTTCTAGGAGAATGGCTTTGGCATTGGCATTAAATAACCTAAAAAGACTTGATATGTCATTAAACAAAGAAACCAAACCATCTAATGGTCATGTCAATTTCCACAGGGGGTTAATTATTTATTCTATCCCTAGATTATAATTTTAACTTATAATTATTTTTCTATTTCTAATTCATCATATTGCAGCATTTTATAACAACACTGAGCCAATACAGTTTTCATTATTACAATTATTTTATTAGTAAATTGATAAACTGATTTTAATGGCTATCATAAACCAGAAGAGTGAATAAAAATGACAATATGTGTGTATTCTGGAGTTTATTTTGTTATTGTTTTACTTTGGAGCGAAACCATAGATTATACAGTTTTGATGTCAACCCATTTTATGCCAAGAGGTTAGGGAATCCCATTCATTGTACTTTTACCATAATCTTTTGTATAGTCATTTCTTCAGAGGATTTTTTTTGGCATTTGGTCTTATTAATTAGGAATAATTTTTAAACAGATCTATTTGACTCATAGTTGGAACCCTAACAGGTACTCCAGGTAAGAGTGGACCTGAGAGTAATGAAGAGCTACTCCACACTCCCCAAATCTCCCAAACTGCAGCTTCACCATCAGAAGCAGTTAAGAGTCATACACAAGACACCCCTTTAGGTAGGCAGCTTAACTCTTTGCAGTGGACACAGTCAGTATATCTACAGCTCTGTCAACAGAACTTTTTATTTCTGGACTTATTCAGAATAATTTAATAAAAACCTTTTTTTGTATAGGTTATTTAATGAATTTTAAATTCCCAATGTCTTTTTTGAGATTTCTACTCAAAATAATGTGTGTTTCTTATGAGAAACTCTATATAACAATGAATGATGCAGGACATCTGGAAAATTATCCATTTGACTTTGACAGAAGACAGTTCCACAGTTGCATTTCGAAGCTACAGATCAACAGTTTGATTTATTTTCTGAGAAAGAACAAAATCAAATAAGTGGAAAATTAGCAACAATTTATTTTGATAGATTTGATCCTCATGATTTCTTGTATTCTAAAAGAATATTCCTTTTTATTTTATTTTATTTCATTTTATTTTGCTAATTAGCTCCGGCATCCATCATGAGAATAAACCATGACTTCTGTTTAAGTTTAAATTATAGAAAAATATGGCAGTCTTTAATAATGTTGACTGTAATGTGCTTTTAAAGAAAGAACAGTAAACAAATTTAATGTAAACAGCAACATAAATACTGGTTAAAATGGTACCTTTGGTGAGATAGGTGGAAAATAAGCAGCAGAACAGACATTTTCAGAGAGAGAGAGAGAGAGAGAGAGAGAGAGAGAGAGAGAGAGAGAGAGAGAGAGAGAGAGAGCTCTTAACTGTGTTCACTTGAAACCATTTTGTGTTTTGGTTTGGTTTCTTTGTTTTATGGCATATCAACCTTTGTAGGTTATTTAATGCCAAAGATATTCTCCTTGAAGAACAGTAGTGGTACTATTTAACCCATAGCCAGGAGGAGAAGGGGGTTCATACCTTTCCCAAAGATATTTACCCGAAAGTGAATGCAATAGCGTGACTGGAATACGAACTCGCTTACTACGATTCCACAGTCCATCACTTTAACCATTACACCACGAGGACACCCCCTCTTTGTGTTTTGGATATGACATTAAACTGCATCTGACTGTGAGGCTCCAGTCATGAACTTAGGAAAATTTGAACTATCCCTTCATAATCATTACTCTCAGGTTCACTATAACCTGGTGTGCATATTAGGGTCCCATCTATGGGTCAAATAGAACTGTTTAATCTTTTACAATGGATTATTAGGATTGAATAGAATTAGATGTGTTAAATAGCAATATCTGAAACCATTTTACTGTGAGTAAATAGAACAATTAGTGTGAGATAACAATACTTAAAATCATTTCAAATTATCACTGTTCACTACACTTAACCTTTAAACTGTTTATAAACTAATGATTTACCATAAATAGAATAATTAGCATTGGATAAAAATACTTGAAACCATTTAACTGTGTGTAAAAAAATTTACTTTGACTCATTTAGAAATATTACCTACAAACTATTCACTTATATGTCATATAAACAAATAAATAAATAAATATATATATATATATATATATATGCTTTATAAGTGAATATATATATATATATATATATATATATATATATATATATATATATATACATATATATTTATGATTTCAGCTTCAAATGAATAGCTACAGCAGCAATTGGAATACACCCTACAAAAGCCTCATTGTCACAGCTGGTGAATTACAAAAATGCAATCTGGACGTGAGGACACTTTAGAAGAACGATATGCAATAAAATTCTGTTTTAAACTTGGAAAAAATGCCACAGAAACATATGGAATGCTTCAGACTGTTTTTCGACCATCTTGCATGAATTGAGCATCAGTCTTTGAGTGGCATAAGAGATTCAAGGAAGGCAGGGAGTCTGTGAGGGATGATGAGAGGTGTTGGAGGAGTAAGGATGTCAGAACACTAGAGTTGATTGGCAAAAGGGTTAGGCTTAGGGTTAGGGTTACTATGTTGAGTTTTTGAGGGAGTTCAGGAAGAGATTCCTAGGGAAGAGGTCAGCACTCTTCAAATCGAGTCTGTGGCATTTCCACCCAGACAATGTACCAGTCCACAGCTCCATCCTTGTCATAGACTATTTGAGCAAGACGGGCATCAAGACAGTTCCTCACCGTCCCTATAGTTGAGACCTTGCTCCCTGGGACTTTTGGTTATTCCCTAAGCTCAGAGGCTGTCGTTATGAGACAACTGAGGAGATGAAAGAGTCAGTGATAAAGGTCATTGACACGATCACACAGGAGGACTTCTATGGGGCCTTGAAGAAGTTGTTAGAATGGTACAACAAGTGTATTGCAGCCGGAACAGATTACCTCGAAGGAGACTAGAGTTTCATGTGTGTACTATCAATAAAAGTGCCCATATGAAAAAAGTCTGGAAACTTATCATATGCACCTCGTATATATATGTGTATATATATGATTTATAAGTGAATATATATATATATATATATATATATATATATATATATATATATATGATTTGGGATTAAGACATTAAGAGAGCTAAAGGGTTGATATACCATAAAACAAACCAAAACAAACCAAACAGTATACAAACAAATAATCTCTGGCTATTTAAAATATATAGTTACCTACAAATTATTTGCTTACAAACCATATATATATATATATATATATAACCTAACTTAACCTTCAAGCAACCCAGTAAAGAAAATAAAATGTTTTTCTTTTTAAGTCTAAGCTTTTAAGTTGCAGAGGCTCATTAATTAAAGTAAAGCAAAACTTCTAAATCTATTAATTATAAAATTCCATAATATTGAGACTTTTTATAACCACTGTAAATTTAATTCTATTTAAATGTTGGGTGTTGACAGATTACTACTCCTTAACAGTGAATAAAGAAACGTGTTTGAATGTATATTTAATTATAGGAAGAAAAAGGCTTTTCTTTCAATTGATTGATTTATCAATTGATTTTAAGAGCATGTCAACCCATCAAGGGTTATTTATGCTGAGAGCTTAGAGAATTATATTCATTGTATGTTCATATTTACAGTTTTGTGTAGTTGTTTCTTAAAAGGTTTTTTTTGCACATAGTCATGTTGAATACAAATAATTTTCAAACAGATCAATTTGATCCATAGATCAATTTGATCCATAGATGAGACCCCACCAACAAAGCAAGGTATCCAGTGAGAACTAAATGCATAATAGAAATAATGGTGCATGAAGTGTATTTATGCTAAGAGCTTAGAGAATTATATTCATTGTATGTTCATATTTACAGTTTTGTGTAGTTGTTTCTTAAAAGTTTTTTTTTCCCGTTCCTATCATTCAGGAATAATATTTAAACAAATTTATTAGATACATAGATGGGTTTCAAACAGTTGCTACTACTCCAGATCAGTGGACCTGGAAGTAATGGCAATAAATGTGTACTCTACACTCTCCAGGTCTCTCGAACTGAAGCTTCACCATCAGATACATTTTGGTCTCATTATCAGAATGCTCCATTTTTTTTATTGGGTGGGGGGTTCTTAACCCTCTACAGGGGATATCATTGGTGTATTCTAAACCCCATTGATAGGCCAAACTGAAGATAGAAATGCATTTATAGATATATTTGATAATACACAAAGTCCTGTTTAAACTCGATTAGTGTCAGTTAGCTGTGTGACAGCACTGAGTAATTGTATTCATTAGTCATGAATTCTGCATCTGAGTTGGATATGAAGTATCAATCAGTGACAGAATTTTTGACATGAGAATGTTGTGCACCAATCAAAATTAGCAGATGCATGAAGGCAGTTTATAGCGGTGTTTGTATGGGTGTGTGAAAATTATTCCCTGGTGGTTTTAGTGTGCTAAAAGCTGCTGTAGAAATAAAATGAGGATTTCTGATGCACAAAGACCAGGTGTACAGCTCTAGTTTGGCAGCATCAGGCCTCTAGTTGTTCCTGAATTAAAGGTGGCATTTAAAAGTCAATATTTTCATCTGATGCTGAAGTTGAAGTTGTTGCATGCAATTAGATCAACATTGTCTTCATGGATGGAATGGAAAAGTGGATAGAACATTTTAAATAAATTAGCAGCATTGAATGGTAACAATTGAAAAATAAAGTAATGATTTTAGAAAGAAATTAATTGACATATTTTGAAAGCAGTTTCATTATTCTCTCTTAGAGATATTATGAAAAGGGATTACGTTGCATGGTATCCTGGCAGCCTAAAAAAGTAGACATCCATCCAGAGAAATTCATAAATTCTCAATTGATATTTTCTGACCATCTTTATGGTGCAATTGATAACATGTTTTCAGATTAAGGATAAGAGGATTCCAGGTTTGATTCCTGGTGCCTCTTAAGCAGTTTTTAACTGTCTTCAACTTCATTCTGGTGACTCCTGCTACAACATTGTTATCCTGGAGGGGAAACAAGATTTTTCCTTGTATAGATCCATGATCTTAGGTGACAAATGGATGCCACCAATCTCTTATTTCCTCTTTCCTTATTTTGCTATGCCAATAGGGCTCAGAATATGCTGACTATATACCCTACAAAGGGATAATACCTCCCACCAAAAAAGGGAATATCCTTTTGGAGCCCTGGGATGTGTGGAGTCATTTCTTCATTACTTTTACTCCCTAGTCCTCTCTGACCTAGTTAGGGTCCCATTTAGGGGTCAGTTTGAAAATTATTAATATTAGATAGAAATGGTATCATAGAAATGTAAATTATTTGTATCAAGAATAATTAATTGAATCTATAATTGTTTATAAGGATTATTATTAGTTACTTGAAGACAAATGACTATTATCAAATAGAAACAATTAATTGAAACTATATAATTATTAGTATTAGAAAGGAATACTTGAAACTATACAATTATTAGTTATAGTTATGAATACTTGAAATCATACAAATATGAGCAAATTATTTGAATTAGATAAGAATACTTGGTATCATCTGAATGTATGCAAAAAAACTCTTAGGAAACAACTTGAAAAAGTATAAATATAAATGTACAATAAATGCAATTCCCTAACCCCTTAGGGATAAAACAACCCTTGACAGGTGGACATATCATTAAAATCAATTAATCAGTTGATCTTCCTTAATTATCAAAGTCTGTGCCCTCCAGCTTTTCCCAGAAGCAATTTTAAATGTTGAAATGGACTTTTTATTTGAGCTATAAGGGTTTATAATTCTTATTCCTTACTGGCTATGTCAAGTGTCCATCCTTGGAAATTTAAAACTTATAACTGTTAAGTTTTCCTAATGGTGTCAGTTTGCTTCTTTACTAAGCTGTGTATATTTTGGCACTAGCACAAAGATTGAATTCTTAGGAATTGGATAAATTTTACCAATACTCTTGAAGTCATATCATGTATATTTTTTCTTTTCTTTTAAAAAAAATTAATATCTGTCCTTTTCTAATTGTATTTTTTCATAAGGTGTTGATATCTATACTTGACCTACTGATTGGATAGTTTAAGCAAAGGAATTGTTTTGATTCTTTCAATACACATTAACAACTGCATTTTGGTTGTTAAATGTCAATATCAGCACTTGTTTCCCTTTAGAACAACAATCAGTTTTGCATTTGTAAAGACTTCAATAACACTGTGTTCTATTACTTATGCAATATAGATATTTTATTTTATTCAACAAAAAGTGTTAAAATTGCTGAGTTTAGCCAATAAAAGAATGGCAAATTAAGTTAAGCATCAATTTTTTGGCAAGGAAAGGTCAGTAAAACTGACCGCAATTCTCCAGACTAGAGAATGGACAATTTTTCAATTGTGGAAGCCTTCACTGATCGGCTTCTCTATTGGCCACATTTCCATAAGTAAGTTGGAAAATTGAAATCAGCTGCAATGGTGTATTCAATAAGAAGGGACAAAAGAGTTGCATAAAGTAGTTTTATCTCACTTAATAACATTAACTTCTTGTCTCAGATATCCTGTCTCAGACAAGTGGAAACATTTATAGCAACATTAGTGAAGCCAGATTAGGTTACGTACCAAATAAAAATTATTGTATCATTCACAACAATGAAAAGACTTAAAAGCACAACCCCCAAGCAACTGTTAATACTGAATTATATTCAATATAAATGACTGTAAACAGTAAGATTAGGTTTTCTATGAACTTATAACAATGTAAATGGAAAACATTGAGATAATGATTTGATACATTAGTTAAGCTAAATTATGTCAGACACAAGAATCTCACAGAAGCATTAAAATAATGGCAAAAGATGCAAGCAGGGAATATGAGTGATTCACTCAAGAAAATCTCTCATAATGATTTATTATATTGTAAATATGTATTATTGTAAATAAGCTCTGGATAGCAAAGACTTATGGCTGAGATAGTTGCATATTTCACTATGGTGATAGGAGTCAATTAAAGATCAGGGTTTTAATATCTATTTTCAAAATAGACAAAGACTTTTCACTCGAAGGTTTGGTGCTAAACAATCTTCCAACATTCATTTAACTTTGTGCTGATCTAAGTAAAGAGTTGTAAGGCCTTATGGGTGAGATAGTAGTTTATCTTACTCGGGTGTCAGAAAGCAAATAAATGTAAGGATTTCAAATATTCATTTTTAAAACAAACAGTCACTTTACATTTGAAGGAGTGGAACAACACAATCTTCCTATTTCTATTCAATTTTGTGTCCATCTCAACAAAGTAAAGCCTTATTGCTGACATAGTTATATATTTTAATCTGATGCCAGTGGTCAATTAAAGATCAGGATTTCAAATATTCATTTTCAAAACATATATTTTTCATTTAAAGGTTTGACACTACACAATCCTCTTTCTTCAATTTGATTTTGTGCTGATTTAAGTAAATAAAAATTAATATTCAGCCAGAGTTACCTCATGGTTATGCACCCAATGCAGGAGAAATGTTATTTATTAGAAGTGGTTCTCTCAATAATTCTGTGCTTTTCAAAATAGAGTTTAATATTCTCTAGTTTTTTTAAAATCAGTTTTGTATATTACAATATTTAAAAATAATCAATGATATTTGAATAAAGATGCTGTAAACTCATCATCATCATCTTGTCATGCCACCAGCACAGATATCCCTGACTCTCTCTCACCCCTCCTCCCTATTGTTCATCGCTTCTGGAGGATCCACAGGGCTACATCCCGTATCCTCACAGAGCTGCTGTATGTAGGTTCGAGTTGGTCTCCCATCCATTGCTTGGCCATGTGAGGGGTCCATAGGTGAACATCACTTATGAGCCCATCCCTGCTTCTCCAGCAGTGTCAAGGACTCATAAAATAACAGAAAATCGAAGATGTAAACAATGGTCTTTATATCAAGAAGATTTTGTTATTTGAAAGATGACTGAAGATGAAAGAAATTGTCAATAGGGAGGAATTATTAAACATTACTAAAAGAAAAGAGGTGTCTTATAAATGAGTATTAACTTTAGTAGTATTTAACAGGAGAAGTGCATTGGAATTGAGGATAAAATAATAATGGTGGTTGGTTGGTTGGTTGTTTGGATTTTATGGCATATCAACCTCTATAGGCTATTTAATGCCAAATCCATTTTAAAAAGATAATGAGTAGTCTGGAATTACTGCAAGTGTTACAGAGATAATGTAGAAGTGTTTCACTACAGAAATTCATTGCAGATAGTTTTAATACAGAAAAGCTATTGAGAGAAAAGATTGTCAGTGGTCAAAAATTCAGGCACACACACACACACACATATATATATATATATATATATATATGCTAATACCCAAGATTATTAGAAACAAGATGTTCTCATTAACAGTAAATTAAGAACAAGATGTTTTGAAAAAATACAAAATGCCATTATGGCAGAGCTGGTCTAAAAACCTATATTATAACTGGATCCCCATCTTACTCTCCAGTAAGTTTCATGTTTTTGCGCTTATAAAATGGGCAGGGACCTGAATGACACCTTTTACAGTGTTTAAATATTTTTGAAAAAATGTTGATTAATGGTAGGAGCCATATTATATATAGTATTTTGTACTTGTTGACTGATTTTGACAGAATGTCAAACCATCTAGAGGTTAAGGAATTGCATTCCCTTATAGACTTATAATTCACTTGTACATTTATATTTTCAGTTTTTGTGTTGTTTTTCCTGAAGAGTTTTTGTGCACATAATAATAATTTACTCACAGTTGTAAGTATTTCTATCTAATACAAATAATTATTTAGTTTCAAGTAATTATTTCTATTTAATAATAGTCATTTGTCTGCACAGTTATATGGTTTTAAATAACCAACAATAATCCTTAGTAAACAGCTATAGCTACAAGTAACTATTCTTAATAGAAATAATTTACAGTTATAGAGCATCAAAATAATCAACAGGAGGAATCAAGCAAAAAATGAAGAGGAAAAGATGATGAAGAAAAGGAAGAAAGGAGATAGAAAGAGGAAACAAAAGAAGAAAAAGGAAACAAAAGAAGAAAAAGGAAACAAGCTCAAAGACCAAATTTTCAAAGAAAAAGGAAATTTGATAAAGAGAATGAAAAGGAGAAAGAAGAAAGGGAAAAAAGAAAAGTTGTGAAAGAAGAAGAAAAAAAAAAAGAAGTATGCTCAATGACCAAATTGTTGAAAGAAATTTGATGAAGAGAATGAAGAAAAGAACAGAGAAGAAAGAAAGGAAAAAAGAAAAAAAAATAGAAGAAGAAAAAAGTATGCTCTGTGATCAAATCGTAGAGTGGAATTAGCTGCATGTTGAACGTAGTAGAAAATCACATAAAGAGTATGTAACAAATAAAATCAAGAAACTGAAAAAGAAGAAAGAGAAAAAAAAGGAAATCTGGAAAAAGAAAGCAAACAAGAGGAAGAAAGATAAATGAAAGAAAAGAAGCACAATCAATGATGAGTGGAATAAGGAATAGATATCTGTAGAAAGAAAAAAATCTAATGGAAGTAAACTTCTGATAAAAGTATGATAGATAATTTTCAACAGAGTAAAAGCAAACATGTGGCATAGAAGCCAAATCTTAGGATAACTGAAAGGAAAGGCAAGTGAGAATTTCAATATCCTGTCACCACTCAAATGATATTGATGAGATTATATGCCAAGTAAGGAAAAAATACTGACATTATTTGACAAGCTTAGTTGATTCAATTTATTCTTGTACTTAACTGAGTGATGAAGATATTCAGCCAATCATCTTTTTAACGTTCTTTTCTCACCTTTCCATAGCTTTTTTTTCCTTTTTCATATTTCTTTTTTAACATAAAGTTCATAATATTCTCATTATTAAGTTTTTTTTCTTATTTCTCTTGTTGTCGCTTAACATGTAAATGTATAAAGACAATGATACTCCCAAAATTTTGTAGATGTCAAAAGATAATCAAAAAAATTATCAGAGCAGTTTAAGTACATTTTTTAAATACAAAGTTTTCATTTGTAAAATAAAAAATTAAAAAAATCACAGTGGAGATATCTATCTCTATTTGTTACCTATTTTGGAATGATTGATTGATTTTTATGGCCTGTCAATCTATTTTGATTCATTGCATGCCTGTTGGTTAGGAATTCATATTTATTATATGTTTATACCTACATCTTTTGTGTAGTTAATTAAGAGGTTGTTTTTTGTTTTTTTTTAAAATAAAGTCCAAACAAATTCAAATAATTTTTAGGTTTGGTTTGGTTTGGTTTCTTTGTTTAATGACATATCAACCTTTGTAAGGTTATTTAATGCCAAAGCCATTCTCCTAGAAGAACAGTAGCAGTACTATTTAACCCATAACTGAGAGGATAAGGAGTTTCATACCTTTCCCAAGGGTATTTGCCCAAAAGTGAACATAATACCATGACTGGAGTATGAACTCACTTCCGACAATTCCACAGACTATTGCTTTAACCGTTACACCATGAGGACACCCTCCAAATAATTTTTAAACACCTATTTGACAGATAGATAATCCATAAAGTCATTTCAATGGACTGATTGATTTTAATAGCATGCCAAACTATCTAGGATTATTTTATGCCTGGAGATTAAGGAATCACGTACATTCTATGTTCATATCTCTGTTTTTGAGCAGTTATTTAAGAATTTTCTTTTTTTGAGAAATCATTTTAATGATGTATGAAAATACTCTGGGATAGCTCTTTAATAATTACTTTGTATAGTACTGATCATGTTTCTCTTAAGAAAAAAATGTCATCCATGTTGACATTTTCAAATAAGTCCTTCATATTGATTGCATTAAAAAAACATTATCTAATGAGAGCCAGATCTCCACATTCACTGAGAAAAATTTTAACTGTGTAGGGAGATGCTACTTTATGGATAAAACAACATGGTTCAGCTGGATATTGTTTTCTGTTTGGCTTAAGTTTTCTAATTTATTTTGAAAAGATTTATTTTAGAAACATCAAACATTGCAAACAACACTTATCCTTGATCTTTTTTATTCTAATTGCTTTTTATTGCTACTTGCTCAGGTTGTCACTTCTGCAACAATGAATATGGAGAACCAAGCTTCCCCAAGGCAGAAGGAGATATTATTTCTTTGTTATGCCTTCTTAGGCATCTCTCCTTTTAACTATCATCTTACGTCAACCTTTAAAAAATTCCTGGCACAGAGCGGATACAATATTGATACAAAATCTATTTACAGATCAGATTCTGTTAAGTTATTCATTATAGTTCCCAAAAGTGCCTTCTTAATTTCTTTTTCTTATCATTATGACTGAAATCATCAAATTCACTTTTACAATTTTTATTTATCTGATTAGGCAATTTGTTCCCAGAATATATTAGTAAAAAAATCCAATTGGTTAAAAGACTTAACTTTTGAAATTTGCCTTGACAGTAAAATTTGAGTTCAAGTAGAAATATTAAAAAAATGTCAACCACAATTAGATATTCCATTACTCATTTAAAAAGCTTCAATTAGAATTTGAATCTCACAGAGAGCTTATTTTTTGTTCTTATTTCTAATTCATTTATTCTATTCCTTGTTGTAGAAGACACTACCCAAGTGGGTTTCAATATGTGCTATAATCAAACGGGTGACATCTCCACTCTAGAAGGAACCCCTCTTAAACTAGTAGACAAATTCACTTACCTAGGAAGCAGCGTCACATCAACTAAAAAGGACATCGACACGAGGTTAACGAAAGCATGGACAGCTATCAATAGGCTATCGATTATATAGAAATCAGACCTAACCGATAAAATAAAACGCAGCTTCTTCCAGGCAGTGGTTGCATCGATACTGCTATATGGATGCACTACATGGACTCTAACAAAACGGCTGGAGAAGAAACTAGACGGCAATTACACAAGAATGCTGCGAGCAATCTTGAACAAGTCCTATTCAAGTTAGACGAACCAGACATGCAGGACACAGCTGGAGAAGCAGGGATGAGCTCATAAGTGATATACTCTTATGGACCCCCACACATGGCCATGCAAAAGCAGGACGACCAGCATGAACATACATTCAGCAACTATGTGAGGATATGGGATGTTGTCCAGAAGACCTGCCTGAGGCGATGAACGATAGGGAGAAGTGGCGAGAGAGGGTCAGGGATATCTGTGCTACCAGCTCGACATGATGATGATGATGATGATGATAATTAGGAAAATAAAGGATCATACAAGTTGAAATTAGAGGCTAGCTTAGTGTAACAGTAATCATCATATAAAATGGAGGTGCCCGTGGTGTAGTTGTTATCGTCATAGGAACTGGACACGGCGACATGAGTTCAAATCCTGGATGAGACTGATTGCATTTCACATAGCACTAATACCCTTGGGAAAGGTATGAATCCAATTATTCTCCCTCCAGCTATGGGTAAATAGTAGGACAGACTAGGTTCTTCAGCCTTGGTTAGGCAACTAGTCTAGGAGAAGGAAAACTCTGAATTCAAACCTGTTAAACTCCGCTTAAAAACTGACCTTGTGTCATATCCTGCCCGAGCGGAGGGGTTGGTAAATAGTATCATATAAAATGGAATTGGCAACCCAAGTTCAAATCCTGGATGAGACTATTAGGTTTTCACTTTGCACTAATACCCTTGAAAAGGCCTACAGCCATCTGTTTTCTCCTCAGCTATTGATAGATAGGAGGATAGATTGGGCTGTTTAACCTTGATATGATTACTGATGTAGGAAAAAGAAAACACAGAATTCAAACCAACTTTACTTTAAAATTGACCATGTGTTACAACATGCACGCGGTGGCGGGGGTTGTCTATGTACATACTAGACAAAATTGGTGATGATGATTGACAGAGATTTATCTAAAATAAGAGAAATAAAAAATACTTTTAATTCTATTAGTGAATAAAACAGTAACTACAAAATGTGATACAGACCAATTGAAGGAGAGAGTTTTAAGTGACTTAAAAGCTGAAAACTTGTTCTATCCAATGATATTAATCTAATCTGAATATTTCTTGACATTTCTTTGGAAATAAATAAATTTAGATGACCTGATTCTTTTGAAACTATTCGAGATTGGTGGAATAAGCAATATAGCATGGAGTAATATCAGATAAGATCAAAATACATCGACAGAGTGACTGAAAAGTAACTCTATTTTAAAACTCTTATTGTTTATGTCTTAATGATAATTTTTACAAGAAATGAAATTATAATTATTTCAAAATAGGGAGTTACTTTTTCAATCACCCTGTATATCAGTAAATTTAAACTTTGCCTGTTAATGGATCTCTGTGGTCTAATCGGTCAGGCATTGTTCATGGACTCCTGAAGATATGGGATGTGAGTAACAAATTCTTTGTTTCTATTTCCATTTAGAATTGTTGATGGCAATTACGAAATAATACAAGTGGCATTGGTGGTAGCAGTTTAAAGCGTTCAGCTGATTATGGAATGGGGAGGGGGAGAGATGATGATGATGATTGATCATCTAAATGGTTTGAAGAAGCAAATATTACAACTAAAACAATAACAACAACAATCAAGATAATTTGTGTCATGGTCAGGGGTGAAAGATACGGATTTCTTTGATAATAATGTAGACTTAGAGAGTTGAAAACAAATCATTTCATTCTGAATCTTTGGTCTTCTTTTTTCCAAGTTTGGTTTGGTTGTGTTTTATGGCATATCAACCACTGTGGATTATCTAAAGCTAGGTGCTGTTTATACTGATATATATGATTTATAAGCAAATTTTTGTTTGTTTGGGTTTATGGAATAGTGACCTTTGTAGGTTATTTAATGGCAAATCCATTTTTATCCAAATAAACGGTTCTATTTCAAACAATTCAGTTTAGCATAAGTACACAGTTTAATTGTCAAAAACATTTCTATTTCAAACTATTCAGTTTAGTCAAACAGTACTATTTCAAACAATTCAGTTTAATATAAGTATATTCGTTGTCAAAAAAGTTTTATTTCAAACAATTCAGTTTAGCATAAATATAGTTTCAATGTCAAAAACAGTTCTATTTCAGACAATTCAGTTTAGCATACTAAAACACTTCCATTTCAAACAATTCAGTTTAGCATAAGTATGTAGTTTAAATGTCCAAACAGTTCTATTTCAAGCAATTCAGTTTATCATAAGTATGCAGTTTAAATATCAAAACAGTTCTATTTCAAGCAATTCAGTTTAACATAAGTATGCAGTTTAGTTCTATTTGACCTATAGATACAACCCTATCGGGTGCCAGAGTGGACTTGGGAGCAAGGGCAATGAAATGGTTCTCTTCATTCCCCAAAGCTCCAGCATTACTGGAACCTCAGCATCAGATTGTTTAGTGTCATATCCAGGACACTTGTTGGTGGGGGTCTTACCCCTCTACAGAGAAGCAATCGGTGTATTCTACAGCTCCAGTTAATTGGGCAATGAAAGCAAATTTTTTGAAGGCGACATTATGTTCAGATGAGCCAAAGCCCCTTTGTTTGTACACAGTTAAATGGTTTCAAGTATTGTTATCCAACACCAATAATTCTATTTAATGTCAATGATTTGTTTGCATATAGGATGAAGACTTCAGTATTTTTTTTTTTTGAAAAAATCCACAATCAAACTGAAGTCTGATTGGAGCTTTACTTTATTGTTGGTACAATGTAGCCTTGTGAAATTTGATACATAGCAGTGTTAATATAGCATTGGTGGATAGATGATTTTCATGATGACAGTACCAACCAAGGCAGAAGAGGTTAAAATAGCCATGTATTTATGACCAAATCAAACCACCTTGATGGAGGAATTTGGCTGTGATTAAGCTAGGTTAGGTATAGCACTGCCTAGCTATTCCTGCTCAAGGCATAAAGATGCAATACCCCCACAATCAAACCAGGTTACAGGACTGTTAAAGAAGAATAGTTTTGGCAAATTTTAATGTTGTAATGTTTGTTGAAGTGATGGTATATTAAGATATAGAGATACTTGTAATAATAATCATAGTCAGGAAATTGTATATATATATATATATATATATATAAATGTATACTTCAAAATTTGATCAGATTGAACAATCTGTTCATCTGTCAAACTATACAGCATTTCCCATGTCTTGCTGAACAATTCATACATCTCTTGAAGTCATTCCACCAGAAAATAAAGAAGTACATTTTCTGTCTATATTTTCTTCTTTTTTGTGTATGAGGAAGCCATTTTATACCTCAAGTTCTCCTAACTTTCAGGTAGTATATCATATAGAGTTATATGCATACATGAGACTAAATATATGCATGTATATGTATTCACATGTCAAAACAAATCCAAACAGATATCATGAAACCCTTATAAAAATATGTACACACAAAAGTTACCAATACTCTTTTTTGTAAACTAGAAACTAAATCCCTCTTCTTTTTTGAGGAGTTCCCCTGGTATATTGGATAATATGCTTAACAGTGACATTGTTGTAAGCAAGTTGTACTGTTACATTCATTTTCAGACAAATACCCTTGAGAAAGTTATGAACCCTTTTATCCTCCAAACTATGAGTTAAATAGTACTGATACTGTCCTTCTACAAGGATGGCTTTGGCATTGAACAATCCATGAAGGTTGATTAGCTATTAAACAAAGAAATCAAAATTGAACCTTTTCTTCCTGCCTCAAACAAGTTTTTAAGTATACTACAATAAAACTTGACACAGGTGACAATTTTTTCTAATTTGCATATTTTGCTAAAAACTCGCTTATTAAAAAAAAAACAAATGATTATTAGAAAAAATGAGATAGAAAATTAACTTTATTTCATTACTCATTTTCAGTATAATTATTTTATAAGCTTTTTTTAATAGGTAATTGATTTGTTGATAGCTTTTATAAATTATTCATACCCATAATTTTATTGTAATCAAACTTGACATTTTTATAAACCAACTGCATTAATCTATTGTAAATTGAACCATTCATCTAAAATGTTAACATTTTTCTTAAATTATTTAGATTATCAGTATAATATCTTTTCCAAGCATTTCAGAGGAAAATATTATGGAATAATAACCTAATATTTTGGAACAAAGTGAACATTTTAGTGTGCTTATTCCATAATTTTTGCCAGGGGAAATAAATAGAAAGCAATTTATAATAATATTTCTTGTTACTTCTACTCCAGCAGCATCCGAATTATTCATGGTTCCTCATTTTAATATTTGGGTTATTTTCAATGATTGGTGGTCAGACTGAAACAAAACTTTCTAAGAAAGTTTTGTTTCAGTCTAACCACCAATTTCTTCCACTTATCACAGTTCGCATAATAAACTAAGAGGATCTCAATGTCTACACTTCATCAAGACAAATCAATGCTAATTTTCAATATTTTTGGATCAACAGAAGAGACAATATTGCCTTTGTTTATAAAAATATTTCTCTCTTCTTTATTACTTGAAGAGTCAAAATTGGCTGTAAGAGTGAGAGAGACTGAGATGAAGGACTTGAATATAGGACTTGGACTAAGGCTGATGGAGGACTGCTATATTGACACATTTTGTGAGTCTATATTTAGGGCCTTTCATCTTTCCTTCTTTGACAGGAAGTTTTCAGCTGTGGGCTGCCTGGCTCTCCTCTCTGAGCACTCACTGACTGCTCTTCAAATCTTTTGACTGGCTGAATCCTTTTGGACTGACCAACTGACTGACTCTCTCTGGGTATCTATGAGTATCTGAGTATATATAATTTTATAATGCCTATGGATTCCATCTGGTTCACAGGCAACATGGTCAGCTTCTACTG
This sequence comes from Sepioteuthis lessoniana, assembly GCA_963585895.1. NCBI lineage: Eukaryota > Metazoa > Mollusca > Cephalopoda > Myopsida > Loliginidae > Sepioteuthis > Sepioteuthis lessoniana. The sequence goes on from OY757911.1 coordinate 8,924,127, forward strand.
TTTTCTGGTTTACACAGCTGGAACATCCTGTTTAGAAATCTCTAACTGATGCACCAGTCAAAGATCAACATGCAACAGTACCTTCAAGGTAGATTTTAAAACTGATCAACAAAAACAGTAAAACCCTGAAGTGAACCAAATTCTTTCAAAGAAACTTTTTAAAAACTTATGTTTACATAGATTGATGGCTTTTTTAAAAGTTAGTTTTATTATTTAGTTATTTGTTAATTAATTATGATATAATTTTTGAAAATAGGAAATGACTTGATATTGTGTTTAATTCAATAGAAAGTGAAAAACTTTGATTGCCTTAAATTGATTTATGAAAAGAAAATATAAAAAACGTTATCATTGCTTTAACCTAGCTCATATAATAATGTATATGTAGTAGATATTTGATGAAGAAATTTTGTCTCAGAAATTTACTGATAAAATATGAATACAAACATCAAACAGTAACATTAGTATTTCATATACTTTAAACTCTATGTGTCCTGGGTATAACACTAAACTGCATCCGATAGTTAGGCAAGTTCTGTAGCTCTAAGTAGTGTGGAGTACTTCTTCATTGCCATTACTCCTAGGTCAACTCTGATCTGGAGTGGAAGTACTTGTTGGGGCCCCATCTATGGACCAAATTGATCAGTTTGAATATTATTAGTATCTAATAGGAATACTTGAATTAATATTAAAATAATACAAGGATCATTAAATAAGTTTCCAGACTTTTTTCGTATGGGCACTTTTATTGATAGTACACTCATGAAATTCTAGTCCCCTTCAAAGTAATCTCCTCTGGCTGCAATGTCTTTCTTGTACCATTCCAACAACTTCTGGAAGGCTCCATGGAAGTCTTCTTGTGTGATCATGTCAGTGACCTTCATCACAGCCTCTTTCATCTCCTCAATTCTCTCATAACAACACCCTCTGAGCTTTGGGAATAACCAAAAGTCACAGGGAGTAAGGTCTCGACTATAGGGATGGTTAGGAACTGCCTTGATGCCCATCTTGGTCAAATAGTCTGTGACAAGGATGCAGTTGTGGATTGGTGCATTGTCCAGCTGGAAATGCCACTGAGCCGATTTGAAGAGTGCTGGCCTCTTCCCTAGGAATCTCTTCCTGAACTTCCTTAAAACCTCAACATAGTAACCCTAACCCTAAGCCTTTGGCCAATCAACTGTGGTATATTGACTGCCTTACTCCTCCCACACCTCTCATCACTCTTCACAGACTCCCTGCCTTCCTTGAATCTCCTATGCCATTCAAAAACTGATGCTTGATTCATGCAAGATACTCCAAAAGTGGTCTGAAGCATTCCATACATTTCTGTGGCATTTTTTCTAAGTTTAAAACACAATTTTATTGCATATTGTTCATCTAAAGTGTGCTCACATCCAGATTGCATTTTTGAAATTCCCCTTTTGTGACAATCAGGCTTTAGCAGGGTGTATTCAAATTGCTGCTGTAGCTGTTCATTTGAAGCAGAAATCCTAAAAATTGGTCAGTCATCTCATAAGATGTATAGCAATAACATAATGAATTTTCAAGAGTCTATGACAATTTTAAATGCCTGTACAAAAAAGTCTGGAAACTTATTGTATGCACCACATATATAAAAATATATGTTTTTTTTATATATGTATATAAAAAAAGTAACATACATATCAACACCATTATGTGGTGCTGCTCGCATGGATTTCCTTAACTCTCTCTCAGCATCTATCTCTATCATCCATCACTTCTGGCAGGTCTTCCAGGCTGCATCTTGTGTCCATACAAAGCCATTGTAGATAAGTTCTAGCTTGTTGTCCTATACTTGTGCATCCGTGTAAAGGGGTCCATCAGAGAACATCATTTATGAGTTCATCCTTGCTCCTATAGATGTGTCCCGCATGTCTTGTCCATCTAATTTAGATGGTCTTTGTGATGGGTCGTTGGTAGCTTGGAGATGGGACGTCTTGGAATATATTCCCAGTGACTACAAAACATAAATAATATATGACATCTTGAGAGGTCATTTAGAGTTGTACATATGTCAGTGGATCTTTTCACTTATTTGTAGATTTTTTTTATAATGTGCTATATACCCTCATATAAATTCACAATGCAGAATTTATTCAGTCAATTTTGTATAATGAAAAGGAAGAGGGCAGAAAAAAAGCAAGACAGTTTTTTTTTTGCACCAGCGGCAGTCCCCTGATTATGTCTCCAAGGCAATTCAGCTGCTATGGTCAAGGCCTAGAGGAGCTTACAGAAATTGAAAAGTTGTGATCTGAAGAAGGAATAAGTAACAAAGGAATCCTGTAATGTTTTTTTGAATAATTTAAGCTTACAAAAATCAGTGAAATCAATAATTTGCTATGTTCTAAGATCTACTCTTTAAAAAAAAATGAATTTCTCTTATCCTTTTTTACTGGATAAAAGAAAAAATTAATATTTCATCATTTGCTTTATTCTTTTTTGCTATGTTCTGCTGATGAGACTTAGAATATGCTGACTGTATCCCCTCTGGAGGAGTTAAACACCTTCTAAAAAGGGGTGTCCTGGGTATGACAATAAACTGTGTCACATAGTGAGGCTCCAGTTCTGGTGTTCTTGGGAGAGTGGAATTACCCTTCATTGCCATAACTCCCAGATCCACTAATTCACAGTGGAAGCACCTGTTATGGCTCCATCTATAGGCCAAATAAATCTGTTTAAAAATTATTTTTATTTGATACCATGTAACTGTAAATAATTTATCTTAAGAGTAGTTACTTGAAACAATATAACAGTGTGTAAACAAATGACTATTATTGAATAGAAATAATAACTTAAAACCCTATAATTTTTAGTATTAGACAGGAATACTTGAAATCATACAACTGTGTGCAAATTATTTGTATCAGATTGGAATATCTAATGTAATATAACTGTAAATTATTTGTAGTAAAAATAGTTGGAGGAGCCAGCATAGCACAATGGCTAAAGTGCTGATTGGTTGGTTGGTTGGCTGGTTGGGTTTTATGGCATATCAACCTTTGTAGGTTAATTAATGCCAAATCCATTTTATGAAAATAGTTATATTTCAAACAATTCAGTTTAGCATAAGTACACAGTTTAAATGTAAGTACAGTTCAATTGTGAAAAACGTTTCTATTTCAAGCTATTCAGTTTAGTCAAACAGTTCTAATTCAGCTAATTCAGTTTAGTATAAGTACAGATTTTGTTAACACATATTTAAAAGTAAAAAACAGTTCTATATTAAACAATTCAGTTTAGTGTAAGTACAGTTTCATTGTCAAAAACAGTTCCATCTCAAACAATTCAGTTTAACATAAATATGTTGTTAGTTCTATCTAACCCATAAATGGGGCCCTATCAGGTGCCACCACTATAGGCCAGAGTGGACCTGGGAGCAATGGCAATGAAGGGGTGCTCCACATTCCTCAGAGCTCCAGCATCACTGGAACCTCACCATCAGATTGTTTAGTGTCATATCCAGGACCACTCATTGGGTGGAGTCTTACCCCTCTGCAGAGGTGCAGTCAGTGTATTCAACAGCCCCAGTTGACTTGCTATCTTAAGATAGCAAACTTGCTATCTTAATTCAAACTTGCTATCTTAAGATAGCAAGTTTGACAAACTTAAGATATCTTAAGATAGCAAGTTTGAATTCCAGTCATGTTCACTTTTAGACTTATAATTTTGGAAAAAGTATAAACTTCCTTATCTCTCCAGCTATGGGTAAAATAGTATCACTGCTGCTTTTAACAAGGATGGCTTTGGCATTAAATAACCAACAAGGTTGATATGCCATTAAACAAAGAAAGCAAACCAAGCAAAACCAAGAATAGTCACTTAAAGCTGTAATTGTTTACTAAGGATTATTATTAGTTACTTAAAAGCATATAACTGTGTCAAAACAAATATCTATTATTAAATAGAAATAATTATTGGAAACCAAAGTGTATGTTTTTTTAACTATTATTAACCAGGCCATAATGAGTAGGGTGTTTACCAATAGGTCTGGAAGACTGGGGTTCAATTCCAGGTTGAGTCATACCAATGACTCAAAAAATGGTACTTGATGCCACCTTACTTAACGTTCAGCATTATAAGGTAAGGATCAAGGGTAAAGTGGAGCAATTCAGGGAATGGAGTTGTGCTCTCTCCTACACCTTGGTGTAGTACCTATTGAAAAGGGATCCTTTGGGTTACCCTCGACTTAAGTGGCCAATTTTTCTTTTTTTACTTATAGTGGGTAGAGTGTTCACCAACAGTCCGTGAGACCAGGGTTCAATCCCAGGTTGGGTCATACCATAGATTTTAAAAATGGTAGATACCTCTTTGCTTAATACTCAGCATTATAATGTATGTATCAAGGATAAAGTGGAGTAATCAAGGGAAAGAAGTAGCACCCTTTCCTATACCTTGGTGTAGTAGCTATTGAAAAGGGAGCCTTTGGGTTGCCCTCAACTATGGTTGCCAACTTTACTTTTTACATTATATAATTTTTAGCATTAGATAGTAATATTTGAGCCATGCAACTGAGTGTAAATTATTTTTATTAGATAGGAATACTTGATATATAACTGTGTGTAAAAATTTTTTAAAGATATAACTATATGCAGTAAATATAGATGTGTGATGAAAGTGGTTCCTTAATCTCAAGGCATAGAATAACCCAAGACAGCTTAATCAGCCATTAAAATCAATCAGACCTTCTCCTCACTCTCTCGATATATTTAATTATTTGTCAGCTGAAAATTCTTGCTGGTTGCAGGGTTGATTTAATTCAAATTAGACATATGAGTTGTGTATTGTGTTATTATTTTCGTCTTACAGAAAAGTAAATGTTAGTAAATCTTATAATGTAGCAAGCTTTCTGAAACAAAGAGTGAGATATATTTATGAAAGGTAAAATATTTTAACATTATCTTTTCAGTAGCACTTCATCAGTGTCAATTTATACCATGAGAATAAGAAAGTCCGACATCATGTACATTGAGCCATTTACGCTTGGTTCATTGCTCATCACAAGTATTTACTCATTTGGTTCCCCATCTACAGTTCAGTTTTAAATATTATCTGAAATTCTGAAATGAGTCATAATCATTATTTTGCAAGTTATTTAGATTACTATAGCTATTCTTGCTGCTTTTATTTTTGCATGTCCAGTAAATTAGGAGCTCTTGAAAGTATGTAGTTACTCCTTTGTTGCCATTACTACCAGGTTCAGTCTGACCCAGAGTGATATCAACTGTTAGTGTCTGAGTTGCAGGTCAAATAGATCCATTTAAAAATTATCAATATAAGAAATACTTGAAACCATATAACTGTATGCTAATAAAAGATAATTATCAAATTGGAAAGGTTATTTTAAACTATATCATCATCATCATTATGTCATGCCACTAGCACGGATATCCCTGACCCTCTCTCGCCACTTCTCCCTATCGTTCATCACCTCCTCTAGGTCTTTAGGGCTACATCCTGTATCTTCACATAGCTGCTGAATGTATGTTCGAGCTGGTCGTCCTGCTTTTGCCTGGCCATATGTGCGGGTCCATAGGAGTACATCACTTATGAGCTCGTCCCTGCTTCTCCAGCAGTGTCCTGCATGTCTGGTTCGTCTAACTTGGATAGTTTTCGTGATGGGAGGTAGGTGGCCGTATAGTTGGTGCTTTGTGGGGTGTTGCCGCCAGGACTTGTTCAATATTGCTCGCAGCGGAATACTTGAAACCATATAACTGAGCAAATTATTTGTATTAGGTAAGAATACTTGATACTACATAGCTATGTGTAAAGAAATGATTATCATTAAATAGGAATAGTTACTTAAAACCATATTGCCATGTATGAATTATTGGTATTAGATTGGAATACTTGAAACCATAGACATTTGTGTAAATTATTTGTATCTATTTTCGGCATTAGATAACCCATAAGGAGTTGATATGCGGTTAAACCATAAAAAAAAAGAGATCTTCCCCTTTTTTAGACAGTTCGTACACAACATATGTACAAGAAGACTTAACCAAAACATTTGAATAATAACAAAATGCACAAAGGAGCTAAGTTCTCTACAGCTGATGGTATTCCCATATAGTCATCAAATATTCATGAAATTCAGTGAATCAAGAGGGAACTATGGCCATAAACAAATTTTATGTTATAAATTATGAAAATGCACAACTAATATGTGACTGGTATTTACTATTTCCAGGGCTCTCAGTGAGAATCAAGTTCACTGTACAATAGTAATAGTGTTCTAGGCAATCTCATTACTCATCAAAGAAGCACCCATTCAATTCGAGCAAGGTGTCTGGTGCAGAGTACACTTGCTATATGGTTAATAGTTGGTCCGATGAACTTGCTAAACATCCTCAAGAGGGGGTGTCCTATATAGTTTAGATTAGCACAAGGCATTAGTGGTCAGGGATTATCAAGATCAGATACCATATTTTGATCCTTGGCAGAAATGGACATTTTAATTCTAAGTGGAGAACACAGATATAACACTGATCCTAAACAAAGGGTGAGGAAGGGCTGCTCTGATTTTAGAGGAAAAGACTGTAAATCATCCCATTATTTTTATGAGTGCTATGTTAGTAAATAATAACTGACAATACTTATTATAAGGAATATATATATATATATATATATATATATATATATATAGATATATATATACATTACCAAGAAGATTGTGTTGCAACAATCTTCCTAGTTGGAAGGCCCTACTTGCATTAAAAATTAGCTTTTGAAATCAGTTTTTACAACTGACAAGTCTCATTTAATATATATGTGTGTATATATATATATATATATATATATATATATATATATATATAGCTGGTTTGAATTCAGAGTTTTCCTTCCTCTAGACTGGTTGGCATAACAAGGCTGAAGAACTCAGTCTGCCCTACTATTTATCTATATCTAGTTGGAGAAGAGGAGGATTCATACTTTTCTCAAGGGCATTAGCGCAAAGGGAAATGTAAACAGCCTCATCAAGGGTTTAAACTCAAGTTACCAATTCCATTTCCTATGGTCATAACTATAAGTCATAATATATACATATATATATATATATATACACACACATTTATAAGTACTAATATATATATATATATATACATTTATAAGTAATTATATATATATGTGTGTGTGAGTGTGTGTGTGTGTGTGTGTGTGTGTGTGTGTGTGTGTGTATATATATATATATATATATAAAATTATATATACCGGACATTGGCCTAGGGGTTAGAGTGTTCGCCAATGGCCCGGGAGGCCTAGGTTCAATCCCAGGTCGAGTCATACCAAAGACTCAAAAAATGGTACTTGATGCCTCCTTGCTTAACACTCAGCATTATAAGGTACGGATCAAGGGTAAAGTAGAGCAATCCAGGGAAGGAGTAGCGCCCTCCCCTACACATTGGTGTAGTAGCTATCGAAAAGGGAGCCTTTGGGTTACCCTCGACTATGGTCGCCAACTTTACTTTTACTTATATATATATATATATATATATATATAATTAATTGGAAGATTTTGCTACAAGAGTCTTCCAAGTAGCAAAGTTCCATTAGTTTTGAAAATTACCAATTGACAATGTTTATTATCAGAATATATATATATATATATATATATATATATATATATATATATGTGTGTGTGTGTGTGTGTGTGTGTTACTAAAATACGGAGTTGCAATCGTCTTCCAAGTAGAAAGTACTTGCCTTGAAACTGGTTTTTACCATCTGTTTGGATATCAGTCACTTGCATTAGTGGGAAATATGCAACTAGTTTCAAGCACAAACCAAGCCTATTGTTAAAATTTATTCTTTCTGTCTTCATTTAAAAGAGCTACAAATCTTCCTGCAGACATTTATCAATGAAGAGAATCAAGAATGATGCCAAGCCCATGTATTTGTGTAGATTGTATTTCAACAATAAGAGAAGCACTCAAGAAATTTGTTTTTTTCCCCTCCAGTTCCTATGTTTATTTTTTTGTCTATGGGAATAATTCATGAAATAAGCAAGAGTCATAAAATGATGAATTGTGAATCATCTTGGAAACTAAAGTTCTTGGCTAAATCCATTGAAAAATTAAAAGCATTCTTGTTATGCCTGCACAGAATTCATCTTATCTATAAACATCCAGTGGCTACCTCTTAATAAAATCAATACCAAGAAGCTACTGTTTGTACATGTTTGACTAACAAATATTAGCTATACAAACTGTTGTAATATCTATCACTCCCAAGATTCTTGGTTCTGCTATTTTACTTTCTGTATTTATTATATATCTCCCTGAAGATTTAAAATATAATGCATGAAGAATGTTGGCTTCTTTGTTATTTATTTGAGAAAATTTAGAGTTGCAGTAAAGGTTGTCAAACATAACAAGAATATTTCTTTGCAATTAGCACTCATTTTAAATCAACTTCTTTTTCTTTGGGCTGGGGTCAGGGTGTAGCATCTGTTAATCTTCCTCAGCCATATTCTTTTATTTAGGCAGGATGCATGAATTAAAGATATACACATGCAATCTATGTCTGGTTCTGGGATTTCAACCAATCTTCCTCAGCTATATTCTTTTTAGGCAGGTTGCATGAATTAAAAATATACACATGCAATCTGTGTCTGGTTCTGGGATTTCAACCTAAGGGTAGTACCTCTCAAATACACCAAAGCGTGGGGTTTGAGCACAGTTGTTCACAGAGGTATGTTGTATCAAACATGCTCTATAGTTGCCGGGTGGGGAATTGTGCAGATAGTAGCATATGGTTCTTTGAGAAGTTGAGGATGTGTCAGGCAAGAAACTTTGACTTCAAATCTTCTGAACAATGAAGATTAATGAGTTCCATTTGCAGTTGTCTTCAAAAAGCAAAGAGAAAATTTAAAAAATTGGATGAAGGGCTGCATGAATTGACCTTGAGGGCATTGGGCCATAGCTTGGGGTCCCTGTTCTGTTGCATAGGACATCCAGTAAGAAATGGATGAGTTACGGAAGTAATTTTATTGTAGCAGAAAGAATTTCGCATTTTTGTTTGGCGCATAATTTAATTTGACCGTTAGGTTTGACGTATAATTTCACCCAATCAGGATGACTTATCCAATTCAACCCGGACCATCTTTCTGGGCAGCACAAACTGGGGAAATCTGCCAAACACTTTCTTTTTGCAGAACTTTTGTTCAGTACAGACGTCTCACTGTCTGCTCTTCAATAGCAGCAGCAGCAGCAGCATCACACCACCATGAGGGAAGCAGTCTAATTTATGGACTCCTTGTGTCTATTCTCTTAGACCAAAGGTTCCAAGTTGAATATGAATTAGAAAAATCCAATACGCCACACACAGGAGCAACTTTATGTCACCCCCAAAATTGGCTATGTCGACTACGATGCAAAATTCCGCTCCGACACCTAGCAATTTCACCTCCTGGCAATATTTTCTGGAGACATTCACCCTTCCCCCGAAACAACCAGAACCACAAACTCATGGTGACTACAATCATTTCTGTCCTCAAACAGCAAACATGACTTTTGCTACACTATGGCGAACATATTTCCCTCACACACTCAACAATGCCTTAACCTAACAATACACTTTTTGCTCAGGCATTTAGCTGCTAAAATGCTTTCTCCACTCCATAACAACTTCATTTTGTTTCCTTACTTCTTTACTTACTACAAGACTTGGAGCACAAACGTAAACCCTTTATTCCATGCTACCATTAAAAACCTTCATATAAAACCTAACAGCATCTTCATCTGCTTACTTCTTCATCCTCCTTTATTTTCCAGCAACACTTAGTGAGGGAATAACATCACATGCAAGTATACATTTCTTCGCTAAAAGTAATGACAAACATACCTCTTTGCTAAAGTATAAAAGACAGGTTGACCAGTAAAATCAGCATTCAAAAATCCTTGCTTTTATCTTGAAACACCAATTGCTGAGGCCACTAGGAAACACATATCTATTTCAACCCCACTTGGTGAACTAAATAAGTTACAAATATTACAAAAAAACCCAACTCCAACATATTTGTGACCGAAAGTATAATTGCATAAGTATATGTAAGGTGTGTACTTATTTTTGAATTGCTATACTGTTGTTTACAGAGTTTCAGTGCCATAGAATTTGGTTATAAATACTATCTAATAATATCCATTTTGATTGTCTAATTTTCCATAATATGGTATTTATGTTTTAGAAGAAAATTTACTTTTTTTATTAGAAGTGTTCTTATCTATGGGCAGTTGTATATATGCCAGTGATGAATATATCACTGTTTTTATCTGCATTCATTACTTGACTTGTACTGAAACTAAAAGAAAAATTTAGTTGTATCTTGGCTATTCTAAAGGTGCCAAATCCAATCTTTAAAACAAATGAAAATCTTCTGTTCCACAACATGGAATTATGATTACTCTGAAGCTTTCTACTTTAGATAGTATAATTTTTTCCCTACATCTCCTTATTTTCATTTAGTTTCTACATCCGTTAAAAGGTGTGTAGTACATAATGGTTATTGGAAATGTCGAAAATGGAATCTGCTAGCAGAGTTCACATTTGTTTGTCTCATGACATTTGGTACTAAACAAATTCTCATGGTGCAGCTAAGAGGCAGAAATCGAGGTCTGTTTCAAAATTTTTAAGAGCAATCAATTTTAGTTTTGGTTTGAGATTTTGCTTTTTTATTTCTCTCGTCTGCTTAAGAAATCCCCAAAATGCCTTGCTTTTACACTTGGAATAACTTTTACCATTATTTAATTGAAGTAAGTATAAGTATATAACTGTCATCTGACTCCATACAATTTTACCATTGCCATGCAGAGTCAGAGACAACTTCTCTTCTGATTAAAGACCAGAGGCAAAAAAAGATTGTGAATGGGTTTTTGGAACTGTCATCTGATTCTATACAATGTCCTGCAAGACATGCAAATGATCTAAAGGAGATAATTATTCATTGTATCCTTGCACCTGCATGCTTTACAGTCTTTCTGTGATTGTCTCATCCGGTCAGCAAACCTTTCTGAAGTGTTTTTTATCACTCTACAAATTTCTTTCTTCTCTCCCCCTGGTTTTCTTTTCATTTTTCACTTTCCTTTAACTTTCTTGACTCCTATCTTTCCTTCTTCACTCCCTCTTTTCCCTCCTCTTCTTCCTTTTTTCCTCCTCAATTCTTACACTTATTCTCTGTTAAAAAGTAAAGGACTGGGGAGATACTACACTCTGATTCATTCATAAAAATATGCATTGGTCATATATACAAGCAAACAGAATGAAAGTATTGATTGTAATTTTATTTTGTCAGTAATTTCTGAACTCTGAAAAGCCCTTCTTATACTTGGAATAACTTTTACCATTATTTAATTGAAGTAAGTATAAGACCTATTTCTTTGATATCCTTTCGAATTAAATATATTATGTTCATTGTAAAAACAACCTTTTTTGTTTTGAAAAATTTTTAAACAGAGAGGATATAAGTAAAAAAAAAAGGTAAAGACATTTTTAATATCTAAAACTTTTGAATATCAAATTATCAAATTGACTGAGTTTGATTATAACATTAACTTCATGTAACAACATTCTTAAATGACCTTTTTATTAATTTTGTAATATTAAAAGATTAAATTCACTTCTATTTTTCAGTTTTAATGGTAAACTTAAAACTAAAATCCAACATTTGTTTTTAAGTAACTTATAGAAAAATAGTATAAAAAGTTAATTTTTATTTACAATTGTGATTGTGTTAAGAAAGTTAATGTTGACTTGTTCTCTATATTGAGTTAGTCACACTCCTCATTTCATCAAAATATATTGGAGACTATTCATATTTTGTTCAGCAGGCCGTCTCTCTGTAAATAGAGAGAATATTTGCTTAGACTTAATATTATTTCAATGTAGTCTCCAATATAAAATTCTTTTTCTCACCCAACATATTTCTTGGTTTTAATTGTATATTTTCTTTGATTTAGCTCAGTTGAGTGAGGAACAAAACCGATTTGGTAGTCTTCCATTTTTTAAGTTTTAATTTTCATCAAGAATAAAAATTTTGGTCTCTTTATAGCCATTTCAAAATTTTATCAATTTGTGTTTTATAAATAACAGTATCACAGAGAAAAGTATTAAAATAACTTTGATAAAAATTAAGACATTTTTGCATAAATTTTTTTGTGTGAATGTTACACGATAGATTGGTTAAATCTATTATTGACACAAAGTTTAGGTTAATTTAAATATGCTCTCACCATTAAACAGTGTGGAAAAATACAGTGAGTCATTTAATTTGAGTGATGTATGGTGACCTCAGGACTTGTTTGAATCCATAGATATGAGTGGATTAAGAAGTTATGTGATCAGATGAAAATAGATTTAACATTTAATCAGTTAGTGAGAAAATGCCAATAAGAGCTGTTGATAAGTCCATCTTTGCTCTCACTAATTCCTTGCAAGGTCACATCGATTATGAAGTAATTTGGAAAAATATATTCCCATCAGAGAAAGATGATGACAGTGTAGAAAAAAATATTGACATATTTCTCTAGTGGTCAAGCATTTTTAAAATCTATTACCATGATAAGAAAAAACTTTATACTGCAAAGGAGAGAGGTATTATGATTTATGTAAAGTGTAGGAACATTTGATGTATTTTTTTTCTTTCTTTATCTGTTAGAATTATGAATTTGTTCAACTTTGCTTCTCTCTGGTTAAGAAGATATTTTACTCAGTGTCTCCAGTCTATCTATCTATCTATCTATTTATGTGTTTGTATTTGTGTGGCCACAGCTATATCTCTTTTCAGATGTGTGTAGTTCAAGCTTATTTCCCAGGGGATATATATATATATATATATATAATGTCCTTATTCTTGAGAAGTCTATGTCTACCCAAGTAAATGAATCTTACCTGTCATTGTAAATTATTCTAACACTTGTCAGATATAATGACGAGAAAAACTTTTCAACTCTATACACAAAAAAAGACAATTCCAAAGTTTTATCTTGAAATATTATCTTGTAAGTATTCAATAAATGATTATTATTCTTAGATAATTTTCATGTCCAGTAGAAGTCCATAGAATGTCACATGACAGGATCAGAAACCCCTTCTTGACCTCTTTTTGCCTTTGTTCTTTGAGCTGTAGTGACATTATATCTAAACCCTTCCAAGGTTACATGCTACATTATCCACACTTATCAAGTAAACTTTTTTCTATTTTGTACCCTTTTGTTATACTACTTATTCATGGAATAATATGTTTAAGCTGTTGGGATACTTTAATATATTCTTTACACTTGAAAGTATATTATGTATAGGAAATATTAAATGTTCTTGTATGTGAATAAGTTCATCTTGTCTTTCTTTGTATTGTGTTTGGTGTTGGTATATATTGGTCTTTGATGAGTAGGGATTCAACTGAATATCTTCCCAATCACCAAACACACCAATAAGTTACAGATTATGTGTTAAAATGTAAAACTAAATAGTATTGTTGTGTTGTATATTGACCCTTGACCAAGCTGTCAATCAGAGATGAACCTGTGTAAATAAGTGGAAGAAGAAGCGGAAGCAAGTGGGCGTTATGAAAGAATATAGACAAATGCCGGCGGCAGTTGAGTTAGTTGGAGATGGGAAAGCCAGAGTGAGGGCCAGCTTGCAGACTGAGGGCTGTGGCCCTCAGCAACCCCCTGTTGAGCTACCCCTGCCAAGATGCGGAAGAAGTGCTGCTATTGTCAAGAGAGGAATTTGGGTCAATATAGAGTTAGTTGGAGATGGGAAAGCCAGAGTGAGGGCCAGCTTGCAGACTGAGGGCTGTGGCCCTCAGCAACCCCCTGTTGAGCTACCCCTGCCAAGATGCGGAAGAAGTGCTGCTATGGTCCAGAGAAGAATTTGGGTCAATATAGCAGTCTGTCTCTGTCTCCGCTCATCTCTCATACACCATAGAAACATTGAGAATAAAGTGTGAGAGATACATATTTTCATAAAGAAATGTGTCTGTTTGTTCATTGAAGTTCGTCATTATCTTTAATTATGTTTCCGCTTATATTTGTATATGTATATGCGTAGTATACAACAGTTGTTTAAGTTTTATAGATCCCAATTTATGAATGTTAACTTCCTAAGCAGATAAACTCAAGGCTCATTAACTTCATAATTTTCTCAATTACCATTAATGAGTGCCTATAGAATAATGACTTCAACCCACACTGGGTGCTTCACACTTATGACCTTGTGATGGCATAGTTAAGCAGAGTAAATGACTATTTTAATTGCTGCTATTTATAGATTAATCTGATTGACCATTACTTTGAAGCTCATACAATGAACAACAATTCAGATATCATCTAATATTCAAAGATTCCCTTGCATATTCATTTTATTAAAAAGAAACAATTCTTTATTCAAAGGATTACAACTTCTTTTTCATACACAAGCATTTTCAAATATATCATTAAACTAATTACCTTTATTTTACTTGCTTCTAAATGTAATATAATGGCTGAGGGATTTCGTTTTATGCCTTCGGGTTTAGTTAGGCTGAGAACCTTTCGGCTTAGAGCATGGGTTACTTAGGTGCAATATTAATGCAGGTGTTCATGCGTGTGTGCATGCGGAGCAGACGTGTCACTCAGAGATATCACAATAGCCCGAGATGGGAAACGGGGCTAGGGAGTGTGAATGACTTCACACACGCAGAGGATTTTGGGGATTTTGAAAAAAGTCAGTCGAGTTGAGTCCTGTCTCGGGAGAAGACGTTTGACTTTCGCTTGCTCGCCGAGGCCTTGGGCAGGTATCGCACGAGATGGGGGTGCAGATGGAAATACCAGAATAGAAAGAATGTATATCTCTCTCCTTATGCTGAAGAACCTTTAAACACAAAGGTAATAAAAAGTTTCATACCTGAAATAAGGTGTCGTAAGTGTTTTTCATGTTTCAAGATTCCTATGTTCTATGTATATATATATGAACATCCCATGTACATTTCGCAAATTCATGTATATGGCTATGGTCCATAAATTACTATTATGCAAATACCCCCCACCCAGCTTTGTAATCATTAATTTTGACTAATATTTTCTTTCATCTTAATAATTATTTGCTTTCCTTTTTATATCACAACTCATTTGGCTCGTTAATCTACAAAAATGAAGGGCTGCATGTTAAAGTTTGAGTTATCTAACTTGATATTGCTTTATATATGATTATCTCCTTGTTTGTAGTTGTTAGTTCTGAAATAAATATGGTGTTTAGCTAAGCATGTGTTGAGTAAGTGCTGCAGTATTAATAAACTAACACAGCATTCATTGGAAATATGAAAAGAGAAGCATCGTTGGGGTAAAGGTGAAGTGAGTTTAAACCTCACTGAGTGCTAATTCTTTTTAAAATTCTGGTTTGTACTCTTGTTAATTGTTGAGGGATTTTTCAAATGAATAAAAGCAACTAAAAATTAAGATGATAGTTTGGGTTTCTTTGTTTTATGGTATATCAAATTTTGTTGGTTATTTAAAGCTCAAGGCATCCTTGTAGAATTTATACAATTTAACCTATAGCTAAGGGAAGAAGTGGGGTTTATACTTTCCCCAAGGGTATGTAGGGAACAAATAAATAAATAAAAAATTAAATTTAAAAAAATAAATAAATAGATAAAAAGAAAACTATTAAATTTGAAGAAACTCCCAGAGGTCTCTAACGGAAAAGGAGATGACGCATGCGTAAAAGAAAAAGGATTTTCCCCTTGAAAAAGGAAATGATATCATCTTGCTCTTTCAGGCAGTGTTCATCGAATCAACAAGACTGTCTGGTGTTTTGGGCACCACGCTACGTCCCAAGACGTAGCGTTGGTTAGTCCCTTCACCAAGTAAATAAAGGAAAGTATGGAAGAAATGTTTTCGTTTCTTATCTGTTTCTATCTTTTCTTTTTGTATATTTCTTTTGGGACTTTCTTTGGGCAAGGCATTGTGCCGGCTAGTCAACGTGGGGTGAAACAGTGTAACCAAAATATGGAGTCATATATCTTACGGCAACACAGCCTTGCCCTTAGCCCGTGACCTTCAAAAGCCTTCAAATCCCACAGGTATTAGTCCAAAAGTAAACATAATAGTACAAATAGAGTTTGGACTCACTTATTATAATGACACAGTCCAGTACATTAGTTACTAAGTCATGGGAATTCCCTGCTTAAGATGAATGGAAATGATTGTTCAAATTAATGGTTCTTCATAAGATTTTAAAAAATAAATAAAAATCATTTATCATTTCCCTGAAGTATGAAGTGATTGTCTGAGTAGATCCCAGCATTTAGAGTTTGCATCAAGAATAGTATATATGTAGTGCATTCAATAAGTTTCCAGATTTTTTTCTACAGGCATTTAAAATTGTTGTAGACTCTTGAAAATTCACTATGTTATTTCTATACATCTTATGAGATGACTAACAAATTTTTAGGATTTTAGGTTCAAATGAACAGCTACAGCAGCAATTGAAATATACCCTACCAAAGCCCGATTGTCACAAATGGTGAATTTCAAAAATGCAATCTGGACATGAGGACACTTTAGAAGAATGATATGCAATAAAATTGTGTTTTAAACTCGGAAAAAATGCCACAGAAACCTATGGAATGTTTCAGGCTGCTTTTTGACCATCTTGCATGAATTGAGCATTAGTTTTTGAGTGGCATAAGAGATTCAAGGAAGGTAGGGAGTCTGTGAGGGATGATGAGAGGTGCGGGAGGAGTAAGGAAGTCAATACACCACAGTTGATTGGCCAAAGAGTTACTATGTTGATGTTTTAAGGGAGTTCAGGAAGAGATTCCGTGGGAAGAGCCCAACACTCTTCAAATCGGGTCACTGGCATTTCCACCAGGACAATGCACCAGTTCACAACTCCATCCTTGTCACAGACTATTTGAGCAAGATGGGCATCAAGACAGTTCCTCAGCCTCCCTATAGTCCAGACATTGTTCCCTGTGACTTTTGGTTATTCCCTAATCTCAGAGGCTGTCGTTATGAGAGAATTGGGGAGATGAAAGAGGCTGTGATGAAGATCATTGACACGCTCCCACAAGAGGACTTCCATGTGGCCTTCCAGAAGTTGTTGGAAGGGTACAACAAGTGTATTGCAGCCGGAAGAGATTACTTCGAAGGCAACTAGAGTTTCATGTGTGTACTATCAATAAAAGTGCCCATACGAAAAAGTCTGGAAACTTATTTAATGATCCTTGTATCAATAAAATTATGCATATATGTATATATATATAAGCAGAAGAACCTGGGATTTCCCAGGATATAAAACAGATATAGTAAGGCACATTTTCTTAAACAAAATTTCATACTATTTGGTTTCTGTATGAGCAATCTTTGTCTTATAATCTTCTTCTAAAGTTTCCCGGTCTTCCTGTGATTGATGATGGTACACTGCTGCAGATGTTCATTTTATTTGCTTTTTGGATGATTCAAACCTCCCTGTTGAATCAGGAAACACACTTGTAGTCAGTAGCTAGGCTAAGAACAACGTCTTTAGCAAGGCCGAGACTAAAGTAAATCAGTCCTCAATGAAGGAGCTATTTATGGCACGTTGGGAGATTCCAATGTGCACACATTGGCCGGTCCATTCCTTGGATTGTGATTGGCTAGAACATCTAATTGGATATGTTTGTTCATAAATACAAACCCTGTCCAGTAAGCATTAGTCTTGACTATGCTGGACCTCAGGTAAGTGTTGCTGTTATTATTGTCACTATTGCTGTTGTATATTGTTGCGTTCTACACTCCCGAACTGATTTAGAGTTAAAATGTTCCAGGCACCTCCCAGAATGGGAGAGGATACACTATGACCCTCCCTTCATGTTCTTCCTTGCTTCAGATATATTTAAAACACTACTTGAGCACAAGGGAGTTAAAATACAGAGTTACATCCAGATATTCTTGTTAGAAAAGGAGTTTGTATTTTGAATTAGTCTTTTAGTTGTATGGCCATAATACAATTACATGTGTACATAGACAAATATATGCGAAACATAATCAACAATAATGACGAACTTCAATGAACGAATGAGCACATTTCTTTATAAAAATATATCTCTCACACTTTATTCTCCAAAGGGTTGATGTTAGTTGTGTGTGAGAGATGAGCTGGAGACAGGGACAGACTGCTATATTGACCCCAAGTTCTTCTTCGACCAAAGCAGCACTTCTTCTTCATCTTAGCTGAGGTTGCTCAACCGTGGGTCACAGAGGGCCACAATCCCTCAGTCTGCAAGCTGATTCTCATGCTGGCATCCAATCTCCAACTAACTTGAACCGCGCCGGGCACCTGGTTATATTATTGTTTAATGCCCGCCTGCTTCTGCTGTTCTTCCGCTTATTTACACTGGTGCATCTCTTGATTGATGGCTCGGTTGAGGGTCAATATATAGCACTTTCTGGTAATTTTCAGTGCAGAAGTTCCTGGTTAAACCTTCCTGATCAATGTTAAGCTAAAATGTTTTGAGTACCTCTGGAAGCCCCTTATCCCTACCAACATATATATACCATTAAAACACTCCTTGAGGTGAAAGGAAATCAATAGCTAATTTTCAACAAGATGAGACAATTAGCCTGTGGATTCACTGGTAATAAGCAAGAAAGAAAATGGAAAGAATTACGTATATATATATATATATATATATATTTAACATTTTTCAAATAAAAAAATTGGAATTTTGCTATACTGCTGATTTTCCATGTATAAGCCATATAAGAGAAATGCTGGAATTTTAAAGCTTTGGCTTTTACACATAAAAACATAATTATCTTTTAAGGCATTCATCTCTGTTTAAAAAACAAGTAAAAATATTTCCGTATACATGTGGACGACAAAAATATAAAAAATTGCTATTTTTGATTTTCATGAAAAGAGATCACTTATTCATTCCTTCACAGAAGAAACTTCGTAAGATAAATAAAATTTTACAACCTTTTTAAAAATTTCTCAAATAAAATTTCAAATTTGATTAGTTTGAAGGGATTGTAGGTCTACGTGAGATTAGTAACCATAAAATCTAATTATTTATCTTTGCTATTTGTAAAGCTTTAAACTTAAATGATCAAAGATTTAACTCATGAAAGGGTACTGAAAAGCCAACCAAGAATAAAATGTCCTTTTAGATTTTTTATTGAATATTTTTGGAAAGTTTAAAGAAACTTGAAAAATAATGTGCCAAAGCGGCTTGAACTGCAGGATGAATAGGCAGAATAACATATCTGTTCCATATCTCAAGGTCATTCAATTCAAAAATCTTTCAGTGTCTCTTCACATAGTTTTAGGTTTTCTAGAAATTTAAAAAAAGAGAAGGTTGTATCATTATTATTAATTTTTAACTGTTTTTTCCCATCTTATTTTTGTTTCTTTTTCTTGCAACATTCAGATAATTTCAATATCTAATAAGTAGCATTGAAAAAAAAAAGTTTCTAATGTAACATGAACACACAATCCTTATCCTTTGGAGCCTATATGACTGAGACAGGTATGAATCCCTTCGTCAAGAGCTATGGGTTAGATAATACCACTACTGTTCTTCTACAGAGACGGTTTTGGCATTGAATAACCCATGAAGGTTAGTATGCCATTAAACAAACAAACCAAACCTAACTGAAGCGGGAGTTTTTTAAATATCTCAGTTGTCATTCTTATTCATTTTTGATAAGTTTTTTTATCTTATCTTTTTTTGTTCTTTACACCGAGTCAAAGTAATAGCAGTCGTAGTAAAGTTAGTTGTAAACATTAATTTTTCAACATTTGTCTCCTTTTTTCTTGTAATTATTATTGAACAAATTGTCATAAGTTTTCCGTAATTTCTAAAATGAAACATTTTCATTTTTACAAATTCTTGATTATCTTTCAATAAAAAATAGCCTGATAGAAAAACTAGGTAAGACTTGGTAATTTCCTAATTTAGTTTATAAATATATATGTCATAACTGATTAAATTGCTCATAATGTGTTAGGATTAGTAGGCGTAGTGGTTAGTTTATCTTTCAGGTATTAATCTTGACAACAAATATCAAAGCAAAATTCTTATCATTGATCATGGTTCATAGAAATTACCATCCATTAACTAAGAAAGTTGACTGCTTATAAGTGGAAGTATTGGTAAGAAACAATAGTAGAATTAACAAATGGTGTGAAATGTACTAGCAAAAATGTACTAGAAGGTTCTCTTTCCTTATGTTAGTTCAGAAGGTTTACAAAGAAGCCAAATTATTGACTGTCCATTCTACGATAGTTTAGTTCTTGTTAAGTTAATTCTTCATATATATATATGTGAGGTAAGGTAGCTTGATCCCAAAAAGGATATGTTCTAAGTGTTGCCCATGCCTGACCATTGAGGTTAGTTATTTAGAATAACTGCCAGTCAAAGATGAATGTAAGCTGTGAGAATGAGAACAGCCCATTGTGGAATGTGGGTTGTTATTTATTTGTTTTTAATGGGATCAAAAAAGTGTCCAAAGCTTCAGTCTGCAGTGCCTTCTGATTGGCCCAAAAAAGGCTTATGTCTTTCTCATATGATTGCACACGGCTATGTCTGCTTGTCGGATGGTGATCTCAATGGCCTACAGACCATTTTATTTTCAACTTTGATGAAAAATTTATGAATCATAACAAAATTTGAATGAAAGTGTACAAAAATGGAAGGTGTATTTGTGTAAGTTGTATATTAGACATGAAGTGATGTAAGTAATAAAAATTATGTTTGAATAAATTTCTATTTATGTTTGTTTTGGGTTAATTTGAGCATTCACTGGGTTGCATCATGTGCTATTGTAATTGCCAGCATGTCTCTTGGAAAACTGTTTTTTTGATTGCTTTTTATCTTTCACAATCAGCTCATTTTGATTGGTCTAAAAATAAGCTATGATACTGCATCATTTGTTGATTTAATTTAAATTTGTACTAAGCAAAGGATTTGACAAATTTCTGGGATCTATTTCCAGGGCTTCTAAGTGTGTATAGATATTTGCTTATTCCTAGTTGTATCATAATTATTGCATATAATAATTCATCAAAAACTTTATATATTTTTACAATTATAATTTAATTCATGGTAATATTTAAAAAAATTAATTTATAATAATAATTCAATTATAATAATCATCTATATATTTATAATTTATACAATCATTTACACACACACACACACACACACACACACACACACACACACACATATATATATAAAAGTAAATATACAGTAATCATTGTTATTTTTAAACAAACATTTCAATGGTATCCATCTATACATTTATAAAATCTAAAACTCAATGGCAGTGCTTACTGATTTCTAAAATGAAGAAGTAATTATTAGTTTTGGTTTGGTTTGGTTTGGTTTGGTTTTGGTTTTGTTTTGGTTTTGTTTGGTTTTGTTTTTGTTTTGTTTTGGTTTGGTTTGGTTTGGTTTCTTTTTTTAATGGCATATCACTCCTCATGAGTTATTTAATGCTGAGGCATCCTTGTAGAAGAACAGTTGGGGATACTATTTAACCTGTAGCTAGCAGGGAGAAGAAGATTCATACCTTTCCCAAGGGCATTTGTCTGAAAGTAATAGTGAAACTGGAGTTTGAATTTGCTTACTACAATGCTGATGTCCACCACATTTGCCATTGTGCTTCAGAGGCTCCTACCAATATTTAGTTTCACTTTAACTAGTGAATTGAAAGGAAATGAAAAAAGAATTTTTTCAACTATGAAATAAAGTTTTGTAACAATTATACACTCAGTTTTTGTCCTTATTTTTGTTGTTTTATAGAAACAATCAAAAGAAAGCTAACTGGAATTACCTTTAATTGACTCATGAGGATTTGGTTGTTCTTATTCCTATATCGCTTACACCGTGTGTTGTTTTACAGGAATTTCAGAATCAGTAACCATTAGATATTTCTTATATACAAGTGTGGGCTGAAAAGTTCCCATGATAACATCATATCTGCTATTGATGACTTTTTTGATCAATGGGAACAAAGTACTGCAATACCACTGGAAGTTGTGTATAGACCACAAAGGTGACTATGTTAAAAAATAAATGCCAATTGGTTATATACCATGAGAATATCTTGGTCAGCCTATGAACTTTTCAGCCAATTCTTATGCGTGGGTATATATATATATATATATACTTATTATATCAGTGTTGGTTGTCGCTAAATAACTTAGTGGGTTTGTGTCGAACCAAGTGCAACATAATATGGAGAATGCTCAATATCTAGTATAGAGCTATTATATAATAATAATAGATAAATATATATTAGATATGTATATTTAATTCATGGAATTTAGACTGAAACTCCTAGGTTGCAAAAAAACAATCATCTGGCAGTTAAGAAAATGAAATGAATTGAAAATTGAAAAAAATACAGTCTAAAAACCGTTGAGATTTTGTATGATTCTTTATATGTGGTTGTGAGTGTGTGAGTGTGTGTGCGTATGTGTGTAGGGGTTATAGTTGCATATTAATGTGAGTTTGTATGAGTTTAAGTGAATTTACAAAAGCAGCGCGTTGTGTAAGTGGATGTGAATCATAGGTGTATCTTCATATTTTGCTACATTATTTTATTTCTGTTTGTGTTGGTGACTATAGCTAAGGAACAAAATATCATCATTGCATGTCGAGGGAAATGAATAAAGATTTGATTTGTAAGCGTATTTAAACGGTTATATTATGGTAGACCAGAATCACAATGGGTATAAGTAAGGGTATATTGTATTGCAATATAATATATGTAATATTGTACAATGTTGGTATAATATTTAAGGAAGGAGATTGGACTAGGATATAATAATAATAAATTGATGAAATATTGCGTAAATATTATATATACTATAGTTCTCTTTGGTGGTACATGCGTAATGAAAATAATAAAGGGGTTACAATAATAGTATGTTTATGCACGATGATGATTATGACTGAAGTGTTGTCATCATAAAATTATGGAAATTGATTCAGGAAATAGATGGCTGGTTAGGGGTATGGGTAATATTTGGGCGGTTCGGATGGTTATTTTTAATAGTTATATGTTTTGTGTTAATGTTGTAAAAAAAGGTAGAGTGTACATTGTAGATAAGATGAATGTAGAATGTTGGGGCCTATTCTTAATTCTCATAAAAAAGTAAAATTAACAGGCAGTATGTGGGTTAATGGAGAAAGATGGTACATATATTGTGTGGCGGTTGTGATGGTTGGTGGGGAAGAATGGTACTTATGGTGCTTCAGGATTTTTTTTTTATTTGTACTTGAGGTGCTAGATGGGTTATGTGAATGGATCGAAGTGTGAGAGAAGGTGTTTGTTTTCATGCCTACATTTTGAAAGGATTTCAGATTTTTTAATTAGTAGGGAATTTTGTGATGGGTAGGTTATGATGGCTAATTTTTCATGGAGACAAAGAAGGCATTTTTTTATGCTTTGTTGTAGGCAGGTGCTTGTTTTTGTATCACCTAAGTGATTGTCGGTGAGATGTTTGTGTCTTTTAGCTACTATATGTATGAGGATAAGGAGGTATTAGATGCTTAGTTTCTGTTTTTGAATGAAAGTTTATGGTTGTAAATTCTTTGTTTTATAGTGCTCTCCGTTGCACTAATGTAATGTTTGACGTAGTTGTTTGTTTTTACCGTGGCTTTGTATATGATGTTTTTATACAGACATTTTTCTGGTTGTGGGCATGTGCTTTTGACCCTATAATTGCATTGGTTGGAGGGGTGAGTTGTACTATTGGTGGATACAATTTTTTTGTTGTGTTTTTTATTATCTGTGACATGTTGTTTGTGCAACTGTAGCTAACCTTAATGTTGTTTTTATTAAAGATTTTGGCTAGGGGGGTATTATTGGTGAAGTGCTTGGAGATTAAGTTTAGGAAGTCCCTACCTATTTTGGATGTTATTCATTTATTGTAAGGTGGGTTAAACCAAATAATATTCCTACTTCTGTGCTTCGATTTGTCTTTTGGAGGTATGAATTCTAGTGCTTGTCTATAACCGCTGTGTTTTAATGCTTTGTCATATATGTGTTTGTGTTTGTTAAAAATATCGATGTTAGAGGTGTTTCTGGATAGTCTACGGCTGATAGATTTTGGGATTTGTTTGGTAATTGAGGGTGGGTGGTTTGAAGAAGTGTGTAAGTTGATTGGTGTGTCATTATCTTTTTTGTAAGGTTTGTATGTGCCTTTATCTAAGAAATCCAAGAAATTTATTTTTAGGTTTATGTATTTGGTGATCTTAAATCCCAGCAGTTTCAGTGCATTGGGTATCTTTTTCCTGTAGTCATCTAGTTTGGGTCCATTTGGGTTCCAAATGATAATTAGACCATCGTCTCTGTATAGTCCCATATTGGTGTTGTTGATTATATTTAATAGTTGGGATAGGATTAGGGCATTAACCAGCTCACACACCTCCACCCATCAAAGCTACCCATGGTTATGTTGAACAGATGGTTATTGAGTTTTTTAATCCATGGTTTGCTGTCATTGCTTCAAAATTATATATATATATATATATAGGGTCATTGGAAAGTAACTTCATATTTTAAAATTCTTATAATTTATTTCTTATCTATAATTTTTACAAGAAATGAATTGTAAGTACTTAAAAATTGGGACTTACTTTTCAATCTCCCTATATATAATTTCAGGTTACCATTAAAAGAGCTTTTAATCAGTAAAATATAGTGCTCTAGGCACAAAAATGCAGGGATATATATATATGTATAAAATAAAAACAATATAGATAAAATATCAGCACTATGAATTTCATGTTGCCAAAACTGGTGAGCTTGTACAGACACAAGTTTTTAGCTTGTTTTATTTCATAGTTGAAGATATCATGGAGTATATAAAATATGTATATATATTTAAACATGTATATATATATATATATATATTGCAAGTCTCTTCGTATTTGAATTGAGATCTCGGCGGCCATTTGAACGGATGTATGTAAACAATATTAATTATGATTCATAACCATTTAAAAATGTACTTCGTAGCTAATATATCCTCGTAGCTAAATGGTTAGAAGCTTTGGCTTGATGTTTGAGTCAACCAGGTTTCGATCCCAGCCACGGGGAGATACTGTCTAGCCACACTGATGAGTTCTGATAGAACGAAACAGATCTGTCTGTGGATGACTATATATATATATTTATGCATATATATATATATATATATATATATATATGTCTGTGTGTATGATTATATATATATATATAGGATGATTCAAAAATAACTTTCTGTTTTAAAGTTCTAATAATATATTTCTTAATTATAGTTTTTTCAAGAAATCAATTATAAATATTTAAAAATTAGGAGTTACTTTTCAATTACCCTACATATATATATATATATATATATATATAGCAAAGTCATCATAACTTGTATTTCTTAATTCAGTGATATTAATCACATTGTTCAAACATTATTAAGAAAAAATTTCAGTTAATAACTATGTATTCAGATACAGTTGTATTGATCCACCTTCATACACGACCGACATAATCAGGCCGATATATTTAAATGAGAACAGTTATTTTAAGAGATACATGTGGTCATCAATAATCGATAGATTTTTGTTCATGATATGAATTTACAGGTTGATATATTTTTTAAAAATTTTGATGGAAGAGAGACAAATGATTTAAGAGAAATAGAAAAAAATCAAATGTCAGATGAATGCTTTTATTTCAAAATAGTTAAATTCTTTGATTCTTCAATATTTCTCCTGCTTTGGACAACTCAAAAGCATTTTTGAATAGTTCTTATTGTGACAGATTGAAAGTTATTTTAGTAGCAGACTAATTGAATTGAATTTTCATTGCTCTGGGGACCAATTCACTTTATTTTTGGTCGATAAAAGCTATTTGAAAATAACAGATTTTATTTTTTACATTACTAAATAAAACCTGCAATCAGTTAGTTTAGTAGATATCGGTATTTTGCAACCGAGGATAGTTAATGGGAAGGTAAATTATCTTATATGAGATCTGTCAGGAAAGTATACAGCCATTTTGAATATGTCAATAACTGGTTCTGTGGCCTTGATACAACTTAGCAACTAATCAGAAAGGACCTTACACTTCCCATGTGGTTATTTGTTTGCTAGTGAGATATCTTTAAGGAGGCAATCGGGATGTAATGGTTATTGTCATAAAAAATAAACTCAGTTACCAAAGTTCAAATCCTGAATGAGGTAGTTTCCATTTCACATAGAAGTAATATCTTGGAGAAAGACATGAATCCAAATATTCTTTGTTTAGATATGTGTAATTTGTAGGACAGACTGGGTTCATTAATCATTTTATCAATAATATTTGCATTAATTCCTAACCACTGTTGATCTTTTACTTCATTTGCAATACATCTTAGATGGATTGATTTCAGCAGCATGTCAACTTGTTGAAGGGTATTTCATGCCAAGAGGTTAGGGATTTGTGTTCATTGCACATTTATATTTACATTTTTGAGTAGTTGTTCCTTAAGAGTTTTTTTTTGCACAAGGCCAAATATGAATAGTGTTTGAAAAAATCTATTTGACCTATCGATTGGACCCTTATAGTTAGTACCACTCCAGATCAAAGTTGATCTGGGAGTAATGGCAATGAAGGAGTACTCCACACTTCCTAGATCTTCAGAACTGGAGCTTCTTCATCAGATACAGTTTAGTGTCATTCACTGTACACCTCTTTTTGGAGGATTCTTAACCCTCCACAGAGAATACAGACAATATATTCTAAGCCTTGCCAACCAGGTAAAATACACTTTAGAATAAAATCAATTTCTGTCATAAAATACTTCCTTATTGTTGACTGATAATTCTAGTGAATAAAAGTAACTAAAAAATAAGATGAAAGATACTTATAAAAAAGGTAAAGTTGGTAACCATGATTGACGGGGGTGACCTGAAGGCTCCCTTTTTCATTAGCTACTACACCGAGGTGTAAGGAAGAGTACTACTTCTTTCCCTGGATTGCTCCACTTTACCCTTGATCCATACCTTATAATGCTGAGTGTTAAGCAAGGCGGGATCAAGTACCATTTTTTGAGTCTTTGGTATGACTCAATCTGGGAATAAACCCCAGTCTCCAGGGCCATTGGCAAACACTCTACCCACGAGACCAATGGTCTGATATAAATATGATAGTCATATTTCTTACCTTACTTCTCTGCCACTGACAATCCCTTTTTCTTCATTTGCAATGTATTTCTTTCATAAAATAATTTCATATCTATAGTAAAATCATTGACAGTGCATTTCTATTGGAAAACTCTATAACAAAATATCCTATTAACTAGTTGAATTCATGAAAATTCAACAGAAGCTGTCAACTAATGTCTCTGATCTCCTCTCAACCTGCATCTTTTTCTTACTTTTCTTCCAACCTTCCAACCTTTGTCACTTGTCTGTTTTTATTTAAATATTATACAATCATTGTTTAATTTCCTATTCAAAAAAAGGATAAGGACAAATATTTTCTCCTTTATTTTTCTTTTGGTCTATCTATGCATAAAGAATTTTAAAGTTTTGAAATTTTTCAATCTTCTATAGCTGTATATGATATTTGATGGTGTGAAAGATGTTTTATTTAAGTCCAATAATATTATCAGTATATCCATGATATACTAACACAAAACACAACAGAAGTAAAGACAAGACAAACTCATTTTTATATACCAAGAACATTTAATATTTCAAGAATCTATCCAGGGTATGGAGTATCACCCTTCCCTACTCCTCGGTGTAGTAGCTATTGAAAAGGAAGCCCATGGGTTACCCTTGACTAAGGTTGCCAACTTATACCTACAAGAGGAATTAAAAGGAAAGAATTCACCTATGTGTCCCAACAGCAAGAAATATACACATAGTATTCTATGAATAACCATTTGTGAAGGAGTATAAAATAGAAAAATGTTTACTTTACAAGGGTGGGTAAAAGATAGCTGTGTGATTTTACCATTCCCATATAGAGTCAGAGACAACTTTTCTTCTGATTAAAGACCAGATGCAAAAAAAGATTTTGAATGGGTTTTGGAACTGTCATCTGACTCCATACAATGCCATGCAAGACATGCAAATGATCTAAAGGAGATAATTATTCATTGTATCCTTGCACCTGCATGCTTTACAGTCTTTCCGTCATTGTCTCATCCGGTCAGCAAACCTTTCTGAAGTGTTTTTTATTACTCTACAAATTTATTTCTTCTCTCCCCCTGGTTTTCTTTTCATTTTTCACTTTCCTTTAACTTTCTTGACTCCTATCTTTCCTTCTTTACTCTCTCTTTTCCCTCCTCTTCTTCTTTTTTTCCTCCTCAATTCTTACACTTATTCTCTGTTAAAAAGTAAAGGACTGGGGAGATACTACACTCTGATCCATTGATAAAAATATGCATTGGTCATATATACAAGCAAACAGAATGAAAGTATTGAATGTAATTTTATTTTGTCAGTAATTTCTGAAATCTAAAAAGCCCTTCTTTCTTATTTTGTATTATTGTAATATAATGGCCGAGGGATTTCGTTTTATGCCTTTGGGTTTAATTAGGCTGAGAACCTTTCAGCTCAGCGCATGGGTTACTTAGGTGCAACATTAATGCAGGGGTTCATGCGCGTGTCACTCAGAGATGTCACAATAGCCCAGATGGGAAACGGGGCTAGGGAGTGCAGGTGACGTCACACACTGGAAACACACAGAGGATTTTGGGGATTTTGAAAAAGTCAGTTAGTTGTGTTGAGTACTAGAGACCGAATGAGAAGGGTCGACTTTCGGGGCTTGCAGAGGCCAGACGGATTTGTGCGCTACGGGCGCCGCATGATATGGGGGGGGGGAGCAGATGGAAAAGCTAGAATAGAAGGAATGTGTACCTCTCTCCTTATGCCGAAGAACCTTTAAACTCAAAGGTAATAAAAAGTTTCGTACCTGAACTAAGAAGTCGTAAGTGTTTTTCGTGTTTCGGGATTCCTATGTTCTATGTATATATGTTACGAACACTCTATGTACGTTTCATGTATCCATATCTGGATATGCTACAATATCATCATCATCATCATCATGTCGTGCCACTAGCATGGATATCGCCGACCCTCTCTCGCCACTTTTCCCTATCATTCATCGCCTCTGGCAGGTCTTCTGGGCTACATCCCGTATCCTCACATAGCTGCTGTTCTAGCTGGTCATCCTGCTTTAGCTTGTCCATATGTGGGGGTCCATAGGAGTACATCACTTATGAGCTCATCCCTGCTCCTCCAGCTGTGTCCTGCATGCCTAGCTCGTCTAACTTGGATAGTTTTCATAATGGGAGGCAGGTGGCCGTATAGTTGGTGCTTTGTGGGGTGTTGCTGCCAGGACTTGCTTAATATTGCTCGCAACATTCTTGTGTAGTTGCCGTGTAGCTTCTTCTCCGGATGCTTTGTTAGTATCCAAGTGGTGCATCCATATAACAGTATCGACACGACTGCTGCCTGGAAGAAACTGCGTTTCATTTTATCGGTCAGGTCTGATTTCCATATGACCGATAGCTTACCGATAGCTGTCCATATAAAATCATTTACAGTTCAATTTCATCACTATGCTTATATTACTTATTGATCACTTGATCTCTTGCGTTATTGTCAATGTATGATATACAGAAGTATGAAAACTCGTTTAAGTAAATTATAGGTTAAAAAGAAATTTAGATCTGGTGTTTCCTTATTAGATTTACCACAAGAAATATTTAGTTTGTCAGTACAAAAAAATGTAGAAAACAGCAATAGAGGTTTGGTTTGGTTTGTTTATTTAATGGCATATCAAACTTCTTGGATTATTTAATGCCAAATCCATCCTTTTAGAAGGACACTAATGGTATCATTTTAACCCAGGATCAGGGGGTTCATACCTTTCCCAAGTGTATTTGTCCGAAAGTGAACATAATAGCATGACTGGAGTTTGAACTCACTAACTACAATTCTGCTGTCCATCGCTTTAACCATTGCACCCCACTCTACGATAGAGAAGTAGAAAAGTGATGGAATAGAGGTAAAGTCAGAGGGCAGTAAGTTCGGATATAGTTAGTGCCAAAGTATAATTGTACTTATAGTTTCATTTCTCCTTAAGCCACAGAATTTGCCATGTCTGTAATCATTAGAGTGAATAAATGTTTGGATGGAGGTGTTTGATAAATTCTGCCTGTGATATCAAGGGTTAAATAAGCAGCTTATAATAATTTTTATAAATTACTTCAGCTTGATGATTGAATTTTCAAGGCACTTCAATATATCATTCTATTATTTACTGGTATTCTAGATGAAATTTGCCCAGTCGGCTGGGGCTGTAGAATACACCGACTGCGCCTCTGCAGAGGGGTAAGACCTGCATTCCCCAATGAGTGTCCTGGGTATGGGTAAATAGTAGGGCAGATTAGGTTCTTAAGTCTTGGTGAGGCAACTAGTCTAGGAGAAGGAAAACTCTGAACTCAAACTTGCTAAACTCAGCTTAAAAATTGGCCTTGTGTCATATCCTGCCTGAGCGGAGGGGTTGGTAAATAGGATATCCTCTCCAAGTAAGATGTGACAGGTTCTCCTGGGTTACATGGTATCAGTAGCAAGAAACAATTCCTGACTTAGCTTATACAACAGGAGAAGAAGTGATAGATTCATACCTTTCTCAAGAACTTTTGTATCTCGTATTTGAACTTAAATTGCAGATTTGTGCAACAATAGCCATTACACCCTGTGTTTCTTCACCCGCTAAAACATATGTTTTAATGAGATAACTTGAATTTTTAAAAATCGTGTTCATCAAAAAAATTTTAATTGATATGTGCCAGTGTCAAAGATCATCATCATCATCAAGGGGTTCCAACAATATGGATTCCCTTGAAACTCACAGTTGTCATCTGTCCCTTCTGGTAAATCATCCAGTGCTGATGAATATAAGTTTTTGATGGTTGGCCAATGCTTATGTATTCATCCAAAGGAGAACATCAGTTATGATTTCATCAACACTTTTGAAGCAGTGTTCAGCATGTCTCGCTCATCTTATGTAGATGGTTTGTGGGATAGGAGGTTAGTTTGCCACATCCTTGCGTAATTACCATCTAGCTTTTTCTCCAGGCTTTTTATTAGAGCCCAAGTGGTGCAATCATTTAGTAGTACTGATATGTCTTAGCTAGGAAGAATTACCATTATATTTTATCTCAGCGGTCAGATTTCCACATGGTGGTTAATTTGTTAATTGCAGTCCATGCTTTACCCATGCATATGTTGACATCAGTTTCAGTAGATAAGATATTGCTACCAAGATATGTGAATTGGTTTAGTAATTTCAGAAGCTTGCCATTTAATGAGGAGATAGCATCAACCCAATTAAAATGCCTGAACTCTTCCTACAGAGCCCAATACCACTTGCTGCCTCTCAAGCAAAAAAAAAAGGAGCATCTAATCTTACTCAAATTTTAAAATATTAGTTGCATATTTAGATCTTGGTTTGTTGGTTTTTGTTTCATGGCATATCAACCCATGTGGATTACTTAATGCCAAATCTTGTTTATATTTATCTATCAATCTCCACACACACACACACACACATATATGCATTAATATATATCAGGGGCGGAGATGGGACTAGTGCTACTCGTGCCCGGCACGACCAATAACTCGGTCAATGTTATTCAAAATGGATTAAAAATCATCCATTAATTTCAAGCAAACATACTTAGTCTGATCTCAATTAAATTACGTATCTATTCAAGTTTCGATAACTAAGTAGCCAAAAGTTCATAAATATATCTGGGAATAATACAACGATGCTGTTTTGAACGGATGGTCTTTGTCTGGCCACCGTCAGATTCATTGAACATCGCATAAAATCGGCTATAATGTTGAACACACGCAAATCCGTGCCGAGCACTAGACCCTTATAATAACAGTAATGTTAGAGAAATCCGCTTTTGGCTGTAGCCAATAGCAAAAGCAACCCAAACATCGTGCTCAAAAATCTTAGCACATTCTGATTGCTGACTGCTGACAGCTGTCTTGGGAAGAGGGAGAGGGACAGAGAGAGAGAGAGAGGCGGGGGATAGCAGATTATAGCCGTCCCGACGTCATCATCATCGCTATGGTAAATGTTGGTTAAACGGCGTGTTTTAATTCGTTTTTTCACTAACAGATCTCTATTTCTTTAATGAATGTTGCATATATTACATTCTGTAACTAAAATTTGTTTATTTGAATACATTTTTAACAAATAATCTTTATTTTAAGTGAAACTGAAACTACTAGCTGTGTCTGTGTATATTGTCATCAGTTTCTTTATTCTAATAAACATATTTTTCTTGTCATAGTAATGAACATCTTCTCTTTTCTTCTATACTTTTGAAAGGAAAAAAATTATCTATCTACTGTATTAACAAGACTACAAATTATATAGTATCTTGATTGTTTACAAAAAAACACCATGCAAGGTACGTTTGTCAATCTATGCTATACAATGGAGAATCACGTAATAGCAACTATGATGACTTACTTTGGGTCCACGGACCATGGGTTGGGAACTGAAGTTGACAGAGGGCGGTGGGGGCACGAGTAGCAAAAATAGGCTAGAGTCGCCACTGCTTATAATGCTGAGTGTCAAGCAAGGAGGCATCAACTTACCATTTTTTGAGTCTTTGGTATGACTCGACCTGAGATTGAACCCCAAGCCATTAGCAAATACTCTACCCACTTGCCCACTGGGCTGTAATCCTTTTAACATAAGTAATTCTAATTATCAAGTATTCCTATCTCATACAAAGAATCTGCACACAGCTGTATAGTTTCAAAGAAGGAAGTTACTTACCAAGTAACAGAAACTCACCAAAAAGTGAGTGGATAGAAAACGCTCCTTTAGCCATTCTTATTTCCACCGAGCAGTTTTAACTCCATGCTTGTTTTGGGGTCATCAGGAGAGAATATGCACTATTTTGCGGCCTTCTTCAGTAATCCTCAATAAATGATTAAACAGTTCTATTTGAACCCTAGATGGGATCCTAACTGGCACAACCATTCTGGGTCAGTGTGAACCTGAGAGTAATGGTGATGAAGGGGTATTTCACATTTACCAAACTTCAGGACTGGAGCCTCACCAGCAGATGCAGTTTAGTGTTAACTTTCTCTTCTCCAGAAGATAAAAATAAATGAAACAAAATTTTCTGACAAGACTATCTCAAGACTGTCAATTTTGTTTGTTTGTTATTTAATGGGATATCAAGCTTTCTTGGGTTATTCAATGCCAAATCCATTTTTTTTTGGGGGGGGAAGAGCAGTAGTGGTACTATTTAACTCATAGCTGGGAGGATAAGGGGTTCATACCTTTTCCCAGGGTATTTGTCCAGAAGTGAACATAATAGCACAACTGGAGTTTGAACTTGTGTATTACGGTTCTGCAGTCCAGCACTTTAACCATTCCCCCACAGGGGCATCCCCAAGGCTGTCAAGTTTTATTTTTTCAATGCAACTAACCCTCAGCCACTGCCCTTCTAGAATTTTTAAAATAAAAAGGGCTGGGTATTAATTTATCACAAGAGCAATTTAAAGAATATAGTAAGGACGATCATATAGGTACAAGGGCTTGACATTGACTGATAAGATTGGGCCTCTCTAACCACTCGTCTTAGGGCCAAAGTGATGTGTTCCATCTCATATGACCACTTTGGCTGCAGGGTCATGGACTGCTCAACCACCAGGGTCTCATCCTCAACTGTTCCATAGCTAACAGATGGCCTTGTTGAATGTCCCTTACCTCTTGACAGAGGTGCAATCAGTATATTCTACAGCTCCTGTCAGTTGGGCGGATATATCTTTGTAAATGTTTTCAAAGTCTAGCTTCATTTGTAGAGCACACAGAGAACATTGAACTCTTTACAAGATTACTGATAACCATTATTCCACAGCAATTAACTTATATGT
The DNA here is from genome assembly GCA_963585895.1 of Sepioteuthis lessoniana. Taxonomy (NCBI): domain Eukaryota; kingdom Metazoa; phylum Mollusca; class Cephalopoda; order Myopsida; family Loliginidae; genus Sepioteuthis; species Sepioteuthis lessoniana. Next base: position 8,958,067 of record OY757911.1, read on the forward strand.
CTTTTTATATATTTTTATACTTGCAATCTGCTTCTGGGAAATAATGTTAAAGATATTTTTTTTGTGTGTGTAAAAATAAAAATAAAATAATTGTAGATGCTGAAACAGAACAATTATCTGCAATCGATCAGTTCATTGGATACATTGAGAAACTTGTTGAAGGTCAGAGGCAATGCAAGAGGTGCAGCATAGCCACGGGGCTTGCTTAATTTAAAATCAGTCCAAATCAACCATTTATGGCCTGATAAAAGAAAGTGGAGATAATAGTTAATTTTCTCTTTACAAAAGAGATAACTTTCTCTTTTCCAGGAGCTAAAGATAAACGAAACAATTTTTTAAAAAATTTCTGACAAGACTATGGCTGTCAATGAATAAAACAGCTTTTTGCTACTACTGCTTTGACAAGTAAGAGAAATGATTAACTCAGATGTTCACTGTCCCTCTGTATTTTCTCAATTGACCATCATTGCATATAAGCAATTTACACTTGGTTAGAATTGGTTGTAATCAGACAGCATGGACCGAAAGGAAATTTTCCATTGTCCAAAGCCATCAATGCAATTGTGTACAGAAACAGTTGAAATTCAAATTTTGTTCCTTGATTATATTTTTCATCCCATTATTTGAAAAAGCTTTGAGGTGGAGAAGATATTTAGTCAAGTTGTGATACACCCCTTAGCAGCCAACCCTGACTTATCAACTTCTTTAAACCAATACTATTCATGGCCCCTTCTGCTGTCTGTTGTCGACTGCTCTCTCTGAGTCCCTTTGTCAATTGACCCTCCGTCTTCTCTCGGACCTTCCTTTCCTCCTCCACTTCCAATCTCGTGGGAGATCTCAAGCTCAGGCCTTTGTGTGGGTTTCGTACCAAAGCAGACAAAGAGATTCTCTGACTGGTGCACACCCACACCCAACACAATGAATGGCTACATAGTGTCACAAAGTCCCCACTGATAAACTAACACTGAATACTATCAAATGAAAGACAAAATAAACTCAATTACACACACACATACAAGAACATCTAATATCTCATATGCCCAATATACCAGCAGGTGAAATTCCAAAGAAGGAATAAAAAAATTTGTCCCATGGTAGAATTATTCACATAATTTCCATGAACAAGCAGTGTAGAAGAAGTACAAAATGGTAAAACGTTTACTTATCAAGTGTGGGTAATATAACCAAGTGGATTTTTTGTTCCCTAGCAGGGTCAGAGATAAAGTCTCCACTGTTAAAAAACAGAAGTAAATAAACGTCAATATTGGGTTTTAGGATGGGTTATATGACACTCTATGAAACCTCTATCAATTTTTTAAGGAAGATAATTACTTATTGTATCCCTTCACAACTTTTTACCTCCCAGTACTTTTCTCTTGGTTGTAAATTGAAGCACTTAATAAAAAAATGAAATAATAACTGAAACCAAATTACAGGAAGTCAGTATTAAGAACACTTAATCTAATTGCTTGTGTTTTGCAACAGCAATATTTAAGGAACTTTATAGATCACCTTATACTGTTAAACATTTTATCATAGAATGTAAAGCTTTCACTCACATCAGAAAACGTCTTTTCAATGTAAATAATATGAAAGATCTACTTGAATATATCAACATCGATGAAATTCTATCCTTTTTGAAGGAAATAATATTTGCAAAAACATATAAATGTAAACCTGATCAATTCTATACAAAGTAACCCTACTTTATGATTCCTGACAATGCTAATATATTATCAAAACCATTTACAAGAAAAATGTAACTGAAGACTTCTAGGTATAAAATAAGCCTTGATGAGTTGACATGCTATTTAAATCCATTAAGCCAAACCAAAACATTGGGTCCCAGACTAAATATCACAGATTTTTATATTCAATTAAAAAAAATCTATCAATATTTTTCTTGAATAAAAATCCAATTTATCTTTTAATGAGAGATCATTTCATACCACAAGATATAACTTTTAGTTATCTTTGTATAGTAGATTCATAGGTATTTTTCTGTGAACTCTAGTCACAGACCATGTTGGTTTCTTAGTGTGAAGACCATAGAAATCAGAATATGGAAGACGTAGTTGTTTCTTCTGATTTTCTTTTTGCACACAGTTATATGATATCAAGTATTCTTATCTAATAGAAATAATTTGCGCACAGTTGTATGGTTTACAGTATTCCTATCTAATGCAAATGATTTTGTGGTTTCAAGTAATTATTTCTATTTAATAATAACCATTTGTTTGTACACAGTTATATGGTGTAGCAGAAAGAACTTCGTATTTTTGTTTTGTGCGTAAATTGGTCGTCGCATATTTTCATCCAATGAGGATGACTTATCCTATTCAACCTGGATCACTTTCCCAGACAACATAAAACTGGTGAAAGCCTACCAAACTATCTCTTCCTCGGAACCTTTCGAGCGGGATGGACGTACTTTCTGTCCGCTCCTTTGATAGCAGCAGAATCGCAACACCATGAGGAAAGCCGTCTAATTCATGGACCTTTTGAGTGTACCCACTTAGACCAAGGGTTCCCAGTTGAACATCAATTAGATGCATGTAATCCGCCACTTACAGGAACACTTTTATGTCTCCTCTAACTTTTGCAATGTCTACAGCGACGCGTAAATCCGCTCAGACATCCAGTAACCTCATTCCTGTACAATATTTTCTGGAGACTTTCATGCCTCTCTCCTACAGCAACCAGGACCACACATTTATGGCTGACAACATCATTCCTGTTCTTAAACAGCAAACACGACTTTTGCTATGTCTATGGCAATGCATATTCCGCTCAGACATTCAGCATTGCTTTGACTGTAGCGACGCACAAATCCGCTCAGGCATTTAGCTGCTATAATTCCTTCCTAACTCAATATCTGTTTCCTTCCTTCCTTCCTACGAGACTTGCAGCATAAAGTTACCCTTTATTCTGGCTGCCATTAAACCTTCTTGAAAATCTTACGGCATCTTCGTTCTTCTCCTTTATTTTCCCACATAGCGAGGAGGTAACGTAACAAATTTTCCACGCTAAAATGGTTTTAAGTAACTAATAATAACAATCTATTGTAAACAATTATAGCTTCAAGTAACTATTCCTAATAGCAAGAATTTACGGTTATATGGTATCAAGTATTCCTATCTAATATTAAAAACTTCCAAACAGATCTATCTGACTCATATTTAGGACCCTAACAACTTCTACCCTTCCAGGCCAGAGTGGGCTCGGGAATAATGGCAATGAACGGGTACTCGACAATTCCCAGATCCCAAGAAATGGAACGTCACTATCAGATGTATTTTATTGTCCTACCCAGGACACCCTTTTTGATGAAGTGGGGATACAGTCAGTCTATTCAAAGCGCCACCGTCGTGAATAGATTGTAGCAGAAAGAACCTTGTATTTTTGTTTGGCGCGTAATTTAATTTGACCGTTAGGATCGCCGAATATTTTCACCCAATCAGGATGACTTGTCCTATTCAGCTCGAACCATCTTTCCCAGCAGCACCAAAAATTGAAGAAAGCCCGCGAAACACTCTCTTCCTCAGAAATCCTCATTAGGAACGGACGTCTTATCGTCTGCTCTTGAATAGCAGTAGCAGCATTATACACTATGAGAGCCATCTAGTTTATGGACCCCTTGCGTCTATTCTTCTAGACCAAGGGATCCTAGTTGAAAATGAATTGGATGATACTCTATAACAGCTTCCTTCCTTCTTTTCTCCCTACGAGACTCTTAGCATACCAGCGTAAATCCTTTACTTCATACAAAACCTAACGACGCCTTCGTTCTTCTCCACCACCTTTATTTTCCATCAACATTTAGCGAGGGGATAACAACCAATGTAATACCAACGCAACCAACGTAATACCAACACAACCCACTTAAAAATCAACTTAAACCTAAAACCTAATAATAATAATAATAATAATGACCGCTCCATCGCTATAAGATAAAGATAAATAAAACCCTTATATAAAACAAATGGATTAACTTAGATCATTACCTTTAATAAACAATGCATAAAGAAATTTCATTTCAGAAAAAGAATTATTTTTGTTAAATTTTCAGAATATGTAGAAGGCAGTATTTCTTTTTGTGCGGGAATGAGTCTCCACGACACTGTGGCTAACGTGCTTGACTGCGATATCGTAGTAACTAAGTTCGAACTCAAGTCGCGTTATTACGTTTACTTTCGGACTAATACTTTTGGAAAAAAAGTATGATCCTTTTCATACATCCCCAGCTGTTGGCTAAATAGTACCACCACTGTCCTTTTACTAGGACACCTTTGGTATTGAATTACCCACGAAGGTTGATATGCCGTTAAACAAAGAAACCAAACATTTTTTTGTGCAATATGATGACAAGTTTTTTACCATTTAGCGTATTCGGACTATTGTCGTCATCTTTATCGTTATATTCACAATGTTTCGGTCGATGGGTTCTTCAGCCTTCTTCAGGTGTTTCATGTCGAACTCGGAAGCCTTCACGGAGCTTCAAACAGAACCCTTCATTTAATCTATGGAAGTAGATTGTTCTAATTGCGTTAACCATAACCTGGTACAAATATTAAGCAATAGTAGTGACCAAATCGGCTCATTGAAAAATGAAAATAAAAATGGTACTTGATACCTCCATGATTAACACTCAGCTATATAAGGTACGTATCAAGGGTAAAGTGGAACAATCCAGGGAAAGGAGTAGTGCCCTACCCTACACCTCGGTGTAGTAGCTATTGAAAAGAGAACCTTTTGGTCGCCCTAGACTACAGTAACCAAACGCGTATATCCGTAAAAGATATAGGCGTTTGGTTAAATAGTTTCTGAGTGAAATCCTCTGGAGTTTTCGGGTTCATCCTGACAACAAGTAAATTACATGGAATATTAATAAAGTGATATGATGAGAAGCTGACTACAAATTGAACTTCAACTTTTCTGGCTAACAAGAAGAGTTTTCGGGATAAACTTAGACCACGCAAAATGTTGTTTAAAAAAAGATTAAAAATGGCTTTCAAATTAAAATTCTGTTATTGATAATTTTCTCTCAAAGAAAACTGATATCAAACGCCAATGAACAAGTTATTCCCGATGAATTTCAATCTTGTTTGGCGTGGAAGAATTCTTATAATTTTTGCATCTTTCACAGATTAAAAAAAAATTAGATTGAGTAATTGTACCATTATCATCAAATTGTACTGGATTATCAAAGAAATCTGACAGGCAAAAGAAAGATGAGTTAATAGAATTCAACACTTTTCAGTAACTTGGTGTTTGATCTAGCATTCCAGGACCAAATCATCAAGTGATGATAGTTGGTCGGTTATGTTTTATGGCGTATCTGTTGCGCAGCCGATAAGCATTTCGACCCCGCAATTGAATTTAAGTTTAATGCGTGCGAGTAGTGACAGCCAAAGACAATGAAGGAAAACAAAGACGAGATAACAGATACAACAAAAGTGACGATTTATTGTCGGAATTACAAATGTGTGTGTGAAGTCTGTGGCGCTCGTATTTGGTCTTTAGCTAGATGGGTGATGTCGAAAGCTGGTATGGTCGAGTCGTAGACGTGCGCAGCTTGATGTTCGATGCGGGTAGCTGGCGTAGGTCGAGTCGTGGACATACAGCTAGATGTTCGATACCGGTAAGCTGAGATCGGTCGGGTCGTTGAATGCAGCTGGACGATCGTTGCGGGAAGCTGAGGTCGGTCGTGGTCGGTAAATCGATGTCCGGGTTTTGACAGGACGTTGGGTTAACCGGGGGGGGGTCGATTGGGTTGCTAGCCCGCACAGCGAGTCGTACGTGGGCCAGATGTTGCAATGCTAAGTCAGTCCGTAACAGCGAGTCGTTACGTGGACTGGATGCTGCATTGCTGGAGCGTCGAGGTCGAAATCGGTGTTGGCAGTTTGGTAGTGTAGAGTCGAACGAGTTGGTGACTAAGAGCCGTGTCTTAGTACTACGGACCAAGTGAACGGACGGGGAAACCGTGGCTAAGGTTTGCCAGGCCTTAACACATACGAAGTCGGGCGAGCGTCTCGGTGAAGCTAGGGCTTTTGTCGTGCTCCTAGTTGTGCGGGCGTATCGTTGACGGTAGCTATGGCTTTGCCATGCCAAAGCTGTGCAGGCGTATCGTTGACGGTAGCTATGGTTTAACCGTGCCAAAGCTGTGCGGGCGTATCGGACGGTAGCTAAGGCTTTGGGCGCCAAAGCTGTGCGAACGGTGGCTAAGGCTGTTTCGCACTAAAGCTGTGCGGACGTATCGTTGACGGTAGCTATGGCTTTTGCACACCAAAGCTCTGCGGACGCATCGGACGGTAGCTATGGCTTTGTGCGCCAAAGCTGTGCGGGCGTATCGGACGGTAGCTAAGGCTGTGTCACGCCAAAGCTGTGCGGACGTATCGAGACGATTGCCAAGGCTTGTGCGCTAAAGCTCTGCACTGTCGTACTCCAGTCACGCTATTACGTTCACTTTCGGGCAAATACCCTTGGGAAGGGTATGAACCCCCTTATCCTCCCAGATATGGGTTAAATAGAACCACTACTGTTCTTCAAGGATTGATTTGGCATTAGATAACCCAAGAAGGTTGATATGCCATTAAACAACAAAACAAATAAAAAAGTAGTACCACTACTGTTCTCGGAGAATAGCTTTGGCATTAAATAACCTACAAAAGTTGATATGCCATTAAATAAAGAAGCCAAACCAACTGGGTTTGAGAGGACCTATGAGTAATGGCAATGAAGTCGTACTCCACATTCCCCAGAGCTCCACGATGCAGTTGCCCAGAACACTCGTTGGGGGTCGGGTAGTTGTCTTACCTCTCTGCAGAGATACAGCCTCAACTGACAGAGCTAAAGTGATAACAGAAGCGGAATGTTCTATAAACTTTAGTGTTTAATTATCATGGATTTTGTGATTGGCTCTTTTTCTCTTTTGGTGGTATGAGTGAGAATTCGGAACGAAGAACCAAAGATCCGAGACGGAACTGTCTTTCGAATAACGAAGATGCTATCATGTCCATTATTTCCTGTTTCCATGGCCTCAAATACTCAACGAAGAGAACAAAACAACAAAAGGTCCAAACACTAAAAATCGAGTGGTGTTTTATGTTCTTTACTCTTCATCCGACAATTAGCCATTTCCGGCGTAAGGGTCAGCCGCTGACCACGTTACAAACCAACCTTGAGTTAGATTAATTTTTCTTAAGACTTTTTTACACAGCAAACTCTATTTTTTTCCCCAATTATGGTGTATGGTGGATACGGCTCTTTGCTGCAAGCTGTTGAGAGTTGTTGCTTTTTACATGTTGTCCCTGTTATTACTCACCGCCATATTGAAAGTAAAACCTGTTAGAAACGCAACATGTTTTGTCTTATAAGTAAGTAAAGTAGAGTAAGCGACAGTAGACGAGGGCGACCTGAAGGCTCCCTTTTCAGTAGCTACTACACCGATGTGTAGGAGAGGGCGCCACTAATTTTACCCTTGATACGTACCTTACAATGCCGAGTGTTAATCAAGGAGGTATCAAATACCATTTTTTATGTCTTCGGTATGACTCGATCTGGGACTGAACCCCGGTCTCCCGGACCATTTGCGAACACTCTACCCACAAGGCCAATGAGCCGGTGATAAGCTTTGGCCTCATTAGGTAGTGTCATTTAACATAGACGGTACAACAATTACAACGCCAGTAATCTATTTACACAGTTCTTCTTCTTTCTCGCCCTACTTCTAAAATTATATTCTGTTTTCCTTTCGTGTTTGTTCTTCAGCCACAAAGCCAAGTTCTTTACAGGATCATTGTGCCTGTCTCTTCTTATTATCTTGTGTGTCCCTATATAGCGGTGTAGTGGCAGCAATCTAAGATGTACCTACGACAGAAGAGTAGATGTAAACAACAAGTCGTAAGTAGCCATGTTATATTTACAAATACACTTTTTAAAGTCAATCGATTGTACCTTCCAACAAACTAGCTTACTCTGGTAGAAATGCGTGGTGCTCCGAAACGGTAGGACTTAACAAAATGAGACCTACTACACCTTTAAGAATTGGAAACTGAATATTTAACTAACCCAAACTTCGCGCCATTCCGAGCGAGAAACTTCCAGTAGAGCAAAAAAAATTCCCTCCTCTCACGGTTTTACAGATGATACTGATGCCCTGTCTGCTGGCAGGCGTAAAACGGCTCAACAAGTTTCTTGAACTGATGCTTGTCTAATTGTAATATAATGGCCGAGGGATTTCGTTTTATATATCTTGCCTTTGGGTTTAGTTAGGCTGAGAACCTTTCGGCTCAGCACATGGGTTAGTTAGGTGCAAACTTGAGCGCAGGTGTTAACGCGCGCGCGGGGAGGATGTGTCGTTCACAGATGTCAAAATAAAAATCCCAGATAGAAAGGTTTGACCAGTGGATGTGAATGACGTCATGCGCCGGACGCACGCGCGGAGGACTTTGGGGATTTTGAAAAAGTCAGTTAGTTGAGTCTTGCGGTATGAAGGGTGACTTTCGCTCGCAGTGACCAAGTAGACGGTAAAGCGCATTGATTTCTTCTTCCTCACAAGAACTTTTTTTCAAGCCCAACGGGAACCCAGCATTGACAATCTTCACTGAAGATAACTGTTGCCACAGATAACCTCTAAAGAATATAACGGCGGCTACCAGCTACACACACAAAAGAACTAACGCTGCTACCTGCAACATACTAAAGAACAAAAGAACTGGCGTACTACCTGCGACACTGCTACCTGATACCCCAAAAGATCCGTTTCTCACTCTGACACAAGTCTACTTCTGTCATAAAAATAAACCGTTCCTTGTTGTTCTTCAAAGAAGTTTTGTTATTTTGTTCAGCGCTACATAAATAACTACAAATTAACTTTGCGAACCCCCCCATAGGTGTAACATGTGCTTCTTCCCTTTGAAAACAATCATTTTTCCGAAGACAACATTTAGTCTCGTCTGGACATAGTCACATGGCATATTAAGCGCAAGTACACATCGCGTTGCTACTTTTGCCTCATGTTCAATCATCGATGAGGTGTCAGTTATGCGTTTGTTCATTGGGGCATACAAAGTCTTACTATCCCTAAATGTTCTTCCATTCTGGCGCCCCTAGATGATATAGCTAGAGCACAGTTAAATGATTGTATCAAGTGGAATGACACCACCCGTGTCGCATTCTCGTAGGTACGAGATACCCTGACAAGTACCCATTTCCTTGGTCAAGTGACCCTGTATGGATGGTAACTGATGGCACGATTAAAAAAAACATGGAATCGACGCTACTTTATACATAACTCGTGGAGACACCTTACTCCCGAGGGATCCTCTAATGCAAAAACTCATGGACGTCAGCCGACCTAACAACCATATAAGCTATGGTCTCTGCTAATATTAGTAGCTGCAAAACATTTCAGCGCGAACATTATCCAATCCGCGCAAAACACAAGCATACTGACAGACAGTAAGCTTTGTGTTCAAGCATATGAGAAGTAATGCCGTGGAAGCTTTTCTTCAAGTCCACAAGAGTCTACTTTCCTAGCAACAGTTAGCAGTTTCAACGTGAACGTCCATCAATTGGCTGGTTCACCGAATCTGATATAAGATCTCTTCCATCGAAAAGACTCTGATTGCACGAATCCATTAAGTCAAATCTGCGTATTCATGAAACTTTCGGAGGAATCGGTCGTCCAATGGAGTTCTACAAATAACACTATTAACGGCAAAACAAGGTTACTATTTACAAACAGACCATCATGGATACAAATACTGGCCGGAGGTATTTGTGGTGTATTTGATAAAGTCGTAGGAAATGGACGCAGTGACATGAATTCAAATCTTGGACTGAGTTGTTTGCAATTCACATAGCGCTGATACCTTTTAGAAAGATATGCATCCACTTATTCTCCCCTCACCAGCTATTGGTAAATAGTAGGACAGATTGAGGTCTTCAACCTTGGTATGGCAACCGGTCCAGGAGAAGGAAAACTCTGAATTCGAACTTGTTAAACTCCGCTAAAAATTTGAGATTGTTTCACATCCGACTTGTGCAGAGGGGTGGCTAAATATAAAAATAGTCGGAATGTCCTAACCTGTCCCATATCTATACTCATATCCAAAAAAGTTACGAATGGTAAAGATATCAAACGCTACCTTAATGCTGTGATTATTGACAAAGACGGTTTGCTTGTCGTTAAAAAGGATAAACCTTTTGTCCTTATACGAGAAACCATCGTAGTTCCGTCTTAGGTGATCTTTTAACGGTCATATATATCCGACTAAACCATCCGTCTTGCTTCCAACTCAACAGCATCACCCACTTTTTTCTATTTGCTCATGACAAAGACAACACAATTCAAAAAGTTTTATCATCTTGCAATCAGTGTGCTTTAGTGTTGAAATGGTGTAGTTTCCATAACACTATAAATTAATTGACACTACAAATAAATAACTTCTTTGAAAACACAACAACGAAAGGTTTACTATAGTAGCAGAAGTAAACATGTCAGAGTGAGGATAAGTTCTTTTTGGTGTCGCCGGTTAGTATGTTGGTCCTTGAGTTTGTTGGAGAGGTGTCACTGTAGCAAGTAGTTCGTGTGACGGACCGCAAGGTCAGTTCTTCTGTGTGTGAAGCTAGTAACAGCGTATTTTTCAGTGAGGGTTTCCATGTGGAATTTCCGTAGCAGAGGACGCGAGAGAGGTCTGTCTTGGCTGCTAACTTGTTGACTTCTAAAAAGGGTTAGAAAAAATAGTTCTAGAGAGGAAGAAGGGATCAATGCGCTCTGCCCGCTGATTGGTTAGTGTGTGGCCGAATCGCTTGGCGGGGGCATTGATTCGCGAGAGGAAATAGATCTGTGACTGCTACATGCATCTATTCTCAATGTTCTAAAAACAGTGAAATCTTAAACGACGACACACCCACCTGAAGCGATCCATCAAAAAATTGTATTACGTGGTTGTATCCATATCCTCCACGATGACCAACAATAGTAAAAAGTTTTTGAATTACTACATCAGCGATTTCGGAGAATTTCTTAATAGCCTTCATCCACTGTTTCGATATCCCGCTGGCAAACTGGAAAAAAATAATTAAAAAAAAACTCAACTTTTAATACTTGTTTGTCATCTTAAATAAAATATGTTATCTATATATATATATATATTGGCCGACCGTAATTTTCTCTCACCAGCAAGCAGCTGACGCAGAATCCAACCAAGCACAGCCGCAGACTCAGGACCCAACCGACGCAAGGATTCGACGACTCCCAACATCACTTACAAACACTTCTGATCAGAACTAAAATATGGAAATCCAAAAACATACAGCCTTTTTATACTACGAGACGACGACGCAACAGCCAGCCAGACTTGCTGAAGACCAGTTCTTACATCTCCAGACATGCAGTAGACCAGTTCCTGCATCAACATACCTGCAGCACTCCAGGCCACGAGCAACAAATATGCTCGGGTTGTCATCAGCACTCTGAGGCCACGTCGACATACACCTCTGGCTAACCAGTTTACGAATAAACCGCGACATCGATCCTCTAGTTCCTGCAACATATGTGTCCACCTCTTCGACCGTCGCCAGATTCCTGACCACACAGTTACACTTATGACCTGAACCGAGCACCAATACTCTATCCTAATCATCAAGACTCGCTGCCGCAAAGAACTTTAAGACCGTCGAGTTTACACTTTTTTCGACTATCCCTACTTTCAACACCGTTGAGACTCTACGGACAGTATATAACCGCAGCAATCCTACCTACACGCAAACCCTTCGTATACGATTCGCCCAATAAAGGCCGAGTATTTTAAACTTACCCTCTTGTCATTAACATCCTTTGTCGAGTCTGCTGTCAAACATATGGTTCATAAATGTTGCTCGGAATGACATATTTACCACGTCACCGCAATGAGCTTTTACGTCAGCAAAACTTGCTTCTTGTTGACCCACAAGAAGGGCAATGCAATTTGGACGTTTGCTTTGAATATGAGTCATGGCAATCTTTCTTCAAATAATAGCATATCAACTTTCATGCACTATTTAATGCCAAATCCATACTTGTAGAAGGGCATTAGTGGTACTATTTATCCCATATCTGGGGGTGGGGGTAGGAGAGTTCATACTTTTCCTATGGTATTAGTCAGAAAGTGAATGTAATAGCGCAACTGAAGTTCGAACTCGCTTTCCGCGATGTCACAGTCCAGTACGTTAGCCACTACGCCACGAAGAATCTCCCCTTGGTTGGTATTCTTTTCATCAATAAACACCATCCTTATAGATAAATTGCAGTAGTTTTCTGACTGAATTATTTCATCCTAGTTGTTACCCTATGAGGGCTGATGAAGCGGCTTGTTGACCTGTTCTTGGATTCATCTGCATTCCTTTACATTCACAACGCTGCATGGTATATGACTTGTATAACACTTTCCCTCACCCAGAATTTGTTATCCATTGACAAGCCAGGCCAGGATAAATCAATTATTGAGGAGGCCACATGTTTGATTGAGCTTGTTTTTTCTAGTTTGATCATAGTTGGATTGATGCAGTGATATACACCTCCAGTGCTATACAGGTAGGGTTTTGATAAGGTGAGTCTTCCATATCATTTAAGTTTTTCAAATATATATATATATATATATATATATATATATATATATGTATATATGGGTTAAATAGTACCACTACTGTTCTTGTGGGAGAATGGCTTTGGCATTAAATAACCTACAAAGGTTGATATGCCATTAAACAAAGAAACCAAACCAATCCTATATATATATATATATAGAGAGAGAGAGAATGGTATATATACACATGCAATTGTAACCAGCAAAAATTGTACATAATAGATTTTTATTAAAACATTTTTTAAAAAACTAACTGCGAAAAAGAATCAGTTTTCACTTCATTTTACAATTGAATGGTGAATGGTATTCACATTCATGTTTAACGTCATTTTTCTAGTCTTTTAAATTCTCTATAGAATGGTAAATACTTTGAGATTTCTAATTAGAATACTTCAATCATTCTTGAATATAAGCAATAATGTCATCATAGATTGTTGTTAAAATGGAAAGAGTTAACATCGTTGAGTCCATTTCATGAATGATTGTGTATAGATCTTAAAATAAATATTTTTTAGATAATTCACAATTCTTTACATCAATTTCCAATTTTGTAACCATAAAAATCAGTGCGTTTTTGCGGGTTGACTTGTTGACCAGGAAGCGCACTAGTGGTGAGATCGGATGAGATACCCTCGTTGAGTTAGCATTGTTGGATCCCTTCCGTTGTTAGCAGGAATTTGTGATAAGTATTATGCACGGGCCTTCTACTGTGATTTTAAATCTCACACGGAAATAAAGGAAGTGTACAACTTATTCGATTTTTCGAACTGTTTCTTTTTTTATTCATTCTTTTTGTTGGACACAGCACGACGCTTTGGCAATTTCGCTTAACACCAGTAAAGTCACAGCATGAAAAGCACAGTCGCCATCGAAATGGCGCAAGGCTCGAAAGAATACGAAATATTGCATTTTGTGGTAAGACACATCTTAAGTTTAGCTTAAATATGAAGGAAAAATCAAATTAAGAGTAAAGGTTGTAGTAGGAACTACATTAGTGACAAGTGAGGAGAAGCTTTATATGAAAATACTATAACTTGTGCTAACTGGAAAAATGGGAAAAGTAACACATCAATGGAGACGAGACACGTTTGAGATTAAAAAGAGTTTGTTCTTGTTTATGGTCAGTTGATGTACAGGTTCGTGCTCATTTGTTAGTTCGGGGATATGTCACGTACCAGAGTTGTGGTAGAGAAGGACCATGTGGGAAATCCATTTGTGAGAATATATTGGGCGCCTCTGGTGGTATAATGGTTAGCAAGCTCGACTAGCAAACCTACACGAGTGAGTTCGAGTCTCATTGGGTGCCCCTTTCATATGGCCTTGTGCCACATCTAAGCAAAAGCTTAGTAAATTCCCATTTGTGAGAATATATTACATATACGAGGTGCATTCAATAAGTTTCCAGACTTTTTTTGTACAGGAATTTAAAATTGTCGTACATTCTTGAAAATTCACTATGTTATTGCTATACATCTTATGAGATGACTGGACAGACCAATTTTTATGATTTCAGATTCAAATCAACAGCTACAGCAGAAATTCGAATACACCCTACTAAAGCCTGATTGTCACAGCTGGTGATTTTCAAAAATACAATCTGACACTTTAGAAGAACGATATACAATAAAATTCTGTTTTAAACTTGGAAAAAATGCCACAGAAACGTATGGAATGCTCCAGACTGCTTTTGGACCATCTTGCATGAATCGAGCATCAGTTTTTGAGTGGCATAAGAGATTAAAGGAAGGCAGGAAATCTGTGAGGGATGATGAGAGGTGTGGGATGAGTAAGGAAGTCAGAACACCAGAGTTGATTGGCCAAATAAAGAATTTCATGGATAAGGACCGTCGTGTGTCTATAGAGACAATAAGTGCACAGTTTGAAGTCAGTGTGGGAACTGCACACACAATTATTCGCGAGGAACTGAAGATGCGGAAGATTTGCGCGAAGTTTGTCCCAAGGGTGCTCAGAGAAGATCAGAAAGAAGGACGTCGTCTTGACAGCGGGGAGATGGTCGAGCTGATCAATTCAAATCCCGCAGTTCTTGATGCTCTGGTGACCTGCGATGAAAGTAGGATCTACTGCTATGACCCAGAGACCAAGAGACAGAGTTCCCAGTGGAGGCATGCTGGCACTCCCAGACCCAAGAAGGCCAGACAGAGCAAATCCACCCACAAACTTTTGATGATCCCTTTTTTGGACAGCACTGGCATGATCTAGATGTACTGGGTTCCCACTCGATGGACAGTCAACAAGGAATACTATGTTGAGATTTTAAGGGAGTTCAGGAAGAGATTCCGTGGGAAGAAGCCAGTACTCTTCAAATCGGCTCAGTGGCATTTACACCAGGAAAATGCACCAGTCCCCAACTCCATTCTTGTCACAAACTATTTGTCCAAGGTGGGCATCAAGACAGTTCCTCAGCCTCCCTATAGTCCATACCTTGCTCCCTGTAACTTTTGCTTATTCCCAAAGCTCAGAGTCTGTCGTTATGAGAGAATTGTGGAGATGAAAGAGGCTGTGATGAAGGTCATTGACACGCTCACACAAGAAGACTTCCATAGGGCCTTGCAGAAGTTGTTGGAACGGTACAACAAATGCATTGCAGCCGGAGGAGATTACTTCAAAGGGGACTAGAGTTTCATGTGTGTACTGTCAATAAAAGTGCCCATACGGAAAAACTCTGGAAGCTTATTTAATGATCCTAGTAAATATTGTTCGAACGCTTGGTGGTAAGTAACTTATTTAGTTATGTCCGAACTCACCAAGGACCAATATTAACATTGGTATATCCCATAACATATTAACACTGAACAAAGCGGAAGGAAAGACAAAATAGACATGTTTTTATATACAAGAATATTTAATCTTTATATGCATAAAGGTGATATTGAAAATAAAGAATGCACAAACATGTCCTATGGTAGAATTAAAGCCATATTGCACCCTGAAAAATTCTAAACAATCCAGAAAAGGAGTGCAAGACTCGCTTAGCACTGCAGAAGAAGCAAGGACGAACTTATTAGTGATGTTCTCCAATAGAATCGTACACATATACACACCAGTGTTAGCCAACCAGCAAAAACTTACATTCACCAGCCTGCGCTGACACTGAGTACTGTCT
This sequence comes from Sepioteuthis lessoniana, assembly GCA_963585895.1. Classification (NCBI taxonomy): domain Eukaryota; kingdom Metazoa; phylum Mollusca; class Cephalopoda; order Myopsida; family Loliginidae; genus Sepioteuthis; species Sepioteuthis lessoniana. Next base: position 8,973,823 of record OY757911.1, read on the forward strand.
AAATTACTTGACAAGAGCGATGGCCGATAGAGACAGATGGCGAGAGAGAGATAGAGAGAGAGCGAGAGAGTCAAGGGAGTCCATGCTGTCGGCATGCGTTGATAATGATGTCCCATTAACAAACAAAATGCGAAAGGAAACAGAATGGAAGAAGGCTTACTTGAGAAGAATGGGTAACAGAGCCATGTGACTTTACCTTGGCAGAGTCAAAGAAAACATCCCAACTGTTCAAAGTACAGAACCAAAAGCACTTGTAGTGTGAGAAGGTACTTTCCGTAATTTTAGGGAGTTACTTTCAGGTTTAGTTTTCACAAATACAACACAAATTTTACAAGCATGTAAACAAATGCAATGTGACAACAACGAACATTAAGAAACAAGCAATTTAATAACCATAACAAACAGTATAAAAATGATTAAAAAATACAATGTTCATTTTATGCACACGTGTATTTATGTAGAAAATACAGCTATGGCCAAGTGAATAAAAATATGATTTGTTCGCCCGTGTGTGCGTGTGTACAGTTGGGAAAAGTCTATTGAGTGTATATGTCCATAGTTGGCCGTAGTAAAGAGGAAAAAAAATTGACTTTACTTACATATATGTGTATGTGTGTGAATATATGTGAGGGACCAAAATTATGTGCCTTTGTTTTCTTAAGTCCACACGTGCGTTTTCTTATGATCTTTGGCAACGACGTGTCACATTCTGGTAGTCGGTTAAATAAGATCGCATGCTTCTTTGATTTGAGCGACACCGACAAAGACCGATTAACAGCTCTAGCAACAATCAACCAAGTACAGTGATGCCAAGCAACTGTAGAGAAGAGGAAAATCTCGTATTTTGTTTTGGCGCGCTATTTAATTCAACACTGAATTTCACCCAATCAGGATGACTTATCCCATTCAGCCCGGACCTTCATTTCCGGCTAGCAAAACGGGTGAGCGGCCAAACACACTCTCTTCGGCTTGAGACGGCGACCAGAACGGACGTGTCTCTGGTCGCCCCTGCTTAGCGATGCTCTTTAGCTAAACAAGCCACCCAGTGTGGACAACTCCCTGTGGCTTTAACCCTAGCAGCAGCACAGCGAGGGAACCTTCTAATTTATGGATTCTTTGCGTCTAATATATTTTAGACCAAGGAATCCCAGTTGAATATGAATTAGATACGTTCAGCATGCCTTCCACAAGCACCACAAAAATTTACTATGTCGATCTGAGCGCCACTCCGCTCTCGACAAGTTCCCATTTCACCTCTGGTCACATTAATGGAGATAACGCCTACTCTTCACAAATACCAGACACACAAAACTACACGGTGGCCTTGAATACTTCCCTCACACGTCCAACGACACGCTGTCATTTCAACATCTAGCTAAGCCATTTCGTCTCAAACATCCAACAAGCCTAAACACCACGAGTTTTGCAGCACCAAGAACAAACCGCCTCAAAGCTGCAAATAAAAACTTTCGCTGTTGTGTGTTGTTAAAGAAAAGTCTCGTAATTCATTTCTGTTGCCATAAAATATATAGTGTTAGGGAAATTAATTAATTCCCTCAAACCGCTATACAACCCAGGCCATATTCTCTGGTCTAAGAATCGCTAGCCTTACGCACTGACAACAGTTCGCGAGGGAAGAATAAAGCTCGGCCTGACAGCAAATCTACAGCTCTACCGCCAGAGACCGTCGAAACAACTTTACAATCGCGTGAAAGAAATGGAATAGAACACAACGAACATCCTTGTCACAGCCTCTTTCATCTCCTCAATTCTCTCATAACGACAGCCTCTGAGCTTAGGGAAGTGGCAAAAGTCACAGGGAGCAAGGTCTCGACTCTAGGGAGGCTGAGGAACTGTCTTGATGCCCATCTTGGTCAAATAGTCTGTGACAAGGATGGAGTGGTGGACTGGTGCATTGTCCTGGTGGAAATACCGACCCGATTTGAAGAGTGCTGGCCTCCTCCCTAGGAATCTCTTCCTGAACTCCCTTAAAACCTCAACATAGTAAGCCTAAGCCTAACCGTGACCCTTTGGCCAATCAACTCTGGTGTATTGACTTCCTTACTCCTCCCACACCTCTCATCATCTCTCACAGACTCCGTGCCTTCCTTGAGTCTCTTATGCCACTCGAAAACTGATGCTCGTTTCATGCAAGATGATCAAAAAGCAGTCTGAAGCATTCTAAAGGTTTCTGTGGCATTTTTTCCAAGTTCAAAACACAATTTTAATGCTTATCGTTCTTCTAAGTGTCTTCACGTTCAGATTGTATTTTTGAAAATCACCAGCTGTGACAATCAGGTTTTAGTAGGGTGTATTCCAATTGCTGCTATAGCTGTTGATTAGAACTTGAAATCATAAGAATTGGTCAGTCATCTCATAAGATATATAGCAATAACATACCGAATTTTCAAGAGTGTACGACAATTTTAAATGCCAGTACAATAAAGGTGTGTAAACATATTGAAAGTATCTCGTCTTCAACCTTCACGTATATCATAGTTTGCGAAAAACCATTTAATAAGTCTGATATTTAAGTCTGAAACTTGAAAATATTATTTCTTGCCTCGTGGTTATCAGGAAATTTTCAAAATATTGAAGCATTTCAAATGCAGATGCGACTTGGCATTTTTGCTATCTCTAATGCACCTGTAGATCGGGAAATGGCAAGATAGTTTGCATTTTAATCCTTATTTACACATCTATTATAAGTGAGATGTACCCAGATTTCTATCAGTTCAGACAAGGCCATAGATATTGTGTCAAGAGTTTTATAATCCAACTGCTCCAATCTCTGTTGCTATGAAATACTTATGCTGATATATTCATTGTCTACTGAAGCAATCAACTAAGTTCTATCACACAATTTACCTAAGAACAGCAGCTGGAGTCATTAATCATACAACACACTGAAGACACATTTATTGTAATGAACTTAATTTGTAGACGTAGACATTTAATGCTGGCATCAACATTAACGAAATTTGGTTATGTTATTTTATCAATTTGAAAAAAGCCAGAATGGTTATATATACTAAATAAAATATTCTTTCTTCTCTGTTCTTTTTTTATGAAAGGACAAAAGTGGGAAATTGGAAAAACCCGATAAAAAATGTATTTGATGCATCTTCAAATACTAGAGTGAGTTTTGTAATATTTTATATTTTGGTAATATTAGGCACAATTTGTCGGCACCAGACGGTTTTGCCGCGGTCGTGAAGGTGATGAACCACATTGGACTGTGAGATACCGAGCTCACCTGATACTCTCTGAGTGCTACTGACTAGATTTGCTGAGGTTGTAAAGCAGATAAACCACACTGAACTGTGAGATAGCGAGCTCACCTGATACTCTCTGAGTGCTACTGACTAGATTAGCTGAGGTTGTAAAGCAGATAAACCACACTGAACTGTGAGATAGAGAGCTCACCTGATACTCTCCGAGTGTTACTGACTAGATTTTCAGAGGTCATGAATGTGATGAACCACACTGGACTGTAAGATACCGAGCTCACCTGATACACTCCGAGTGCTACTGTCTAGATTTGCTGAGGTCATGTATGTGATGAACCTGTGGCGATTTAGGAATTACCAAAGAACTCCCAACAGGATGTTGACTCGTCGGCTGCCTGATACGAAATGTATAAATGCGTCGCCACGCATAAGGCTCCACGCATCCATCCGGTTAAAATCAGAAAAAAGAAAAATAATAAAATGTAAAGTAGCCAATGAGAAGCGGTCGCGCCAAAATTAGAAGGATTTTGGCGTGGCGAATTTGGAGCCGGTGAAAAGAGATAAATACTCAGGTTTTCTGTGAACCGACCTCTTTTCGGGTAGTGACGTCGAACCGACAACACCGTTTTTACTATCTGGTGTTTTGGGCACCACGCTATGTCTTTAGACGTAGCGTTGGTTAGTCCATTCACCAGGTAAATAAAGGAAAGTCTGAAAGAAAAGTTTTTCGTCTTTTATCTGTCTCTATCTTTCTTTGTATATTTCTATGGACCTTCTTTGGGCAAGGCATTGCACCGGCCAAGTCAACGTGGGGTAAAACTAAATAACCAAAATATGGAGTCAGATATCTTACGGCAACACAGTCTTGCCCTTAGCCACTGACCTTCATAAAAATTTTAAACCCCACAAACCACACTGGACTGTAAAATGCCAAGCTCACCTGATATTCTCCGAGTGCTCTGTGTGGGATTTGCATTTATATTTTGCGGCAAAGTTTAAGAATTCACCATTTTAGGTCTACTTGACCTAGCCTGATTGTCAAGATTTCAGCAACCTGAGCAAAATTTCCTGAACAATTTGGGTCCTGCATTCTGGTCAACGGCGCCTTCACCTTTTGCACAACAATTTTTTTTGGTTGATTCCATGGCCCGTTTCGAACTTGTAAAGAATATATTTTTGAATTAGACAACATTACACATTCATCTGTGATTTAAAAAATCACACATGGAGTGAAGCAAAGCATAACCTGTCAGCACAACATCATCATCATCATCATGTCATGCCGCCAGCACGGATATCCCTACTAACAAGTATTTCAACAAAAGGAAGAGAAACAATTTGTGTCAAACATCTGAATGCTTGATTTTAGATATACGAGGATCATTAAATAAGTTTCCAGACATTTTTCGTATGGGCACTTTTATTGACAGTACACACATGAAACTCTAGTCCCCATCAAAGTAATCTCCTCCAGCTGCCATACACTTGTTGTACCATTCCAACAACTTCTGGAACGCCCCATGGAAGTCCTCTTGTGTGAGTGTGTCAATGACCTTCATCACAGCCTCTTTCATCTCCTTAATTGTCTCATAACGACAGCCTCTGAGCTTAGGGAATAACCAAAAGTCACAGGAAATAAGGTATGGACTATAGGGAGGCTGAGGAAATGTCTTGATGCCCATCTTGGTCAAATAGTCTATGACAAGGATGGAGTTGTGGACTGGTGCATTGTCCTTGTGGAAATGCCACTGACCCGATTTGAAGATTGCTGACCTCTTGTGACGGAATCTCTTGCTGAAGTCCCTTAAAACCTCAACATAGTAACCCTAACCCTAAGCCTAACCCTTTGGCTTATCAACTCTGGTGTATTGACTTCTTTACTCCTCCCACACCTCTCATCATCCCTCACAGACTCCGTACCTTCGTTGAATCTCTTATGCTACTCAAAAAATGATGCTTGATTCATGCAAGATGCTCCAAAAGCAGTCTGAAGCATTCCATACGTTTCTGCAGCATTTTTTCCAAGTTTAAAACACAATTTTATTGTTTATTGTTCTTCTAAGTGTCCTCATGTCCAGATTGCCTTTTTGAAATTCACCAGCAGTGACAATTAGGCTTTAGTAGGGTGTATTCCAATTGCTGCTGTAGCTGTTGATTTGAAGCTGAAATCATAGAAATTGGTCATTCATCTTATAAAATGTATAGCAATAACATACTGAATTTTCAAGAGTGTACGATAATTTTAAATGCCTGTACAAAAACGTCCGGAAACTTATTGAATTCACCACGTATGGGTTTACTAAATTACTTCACCATGAGTAAGTTGTTACTCAAGGTTAATCTTTTAGCAGAGTGCAAATGGTGTTTCTTCTCTTAAATTGGTCAACACTCTAAGGTTCAAAAGTTCATTGTTTGTTTGTTTGTTAGGGTTTATGGCATATCAGTCTTTATAAGTTATTGATTGCCAAATTCATTTTTACACAAACAGTTCTATTATAAACAATTCAGTTTAGCATTAATACACAGTTTGATTGTCAAGAAAATTTCCATATCAAGCTATTCTGTTTTGTTTAACCATTCTAATTCAAACCATTCAGTTTAGTATAAGTACAGTTTCAATGTTAAAAACAGTTTTATTTCAAACAATTCAGTTTAGCATAAGTACGCAGTTTACATGTCAATCAGGTGCTACTAGTCTGGGCCAGAGTAGACCTGGGAGTGATGGCAGTGAAGGGTTACGCCAGATTCCCCAAACCTCCAGCATTACTGGAATCTCACAATTGGATTTTTTAGTGTCATATCAGGACACTCTACCCCTATGTAGAGAAGCGGTTAGTGTATTTTACAACTCCAGCCGACTATGTAAGTTTGCTCACAGTTAAGTTTTTGACAACCTTTATCTAACACAAATTCCATTTAAATATTAAATCCTTTGTATGCAGTTTAAGTGGTTTCAAGTATTGCTATCTCAGCACAATTGCCCCTGCAATTTCTTCTTTTCATTTTCTATGGCATATCAACCACTGTAGGTTATTCCATGTCAAATCCTCTTTATGCATACTGAGTAGATATAATTAGATAAAACATTTTGTAGATAACATTTAAATCGGAAATTGTTTTATTCTATAAGTTAAAAGGTTTTTATGGTATTGTATTAATAAAAATCTTGCGAAGATGTGCCATTTTTACTATTACAGTAACATGCATACAAAAATTAAATCAATAGAATATAGCTTATTTGTTCACTAATTTAAAATATATAAGATAGAAATGTATTCAATGCATCATTCCCTGAGGTCTTGTATCAAACAATTACAAAAGCATTTCATTTTCTATGGCATATCAACCACTGTAGGTTATTCAATGACAAATCCTGTAGATAACATTTTTAAATAAACCTGAACTCATTTTTTTTCACACGACTAAATGGTTTCAAGTATTCCTAACCCAAATAATTCTATTAACTATTAACCATTTGTTTGCACACAGATTTCAAATATTACACTGATAATTTAACACCAGTCATTTGTTTCCACTTACGAATCATATGTATATTCATTTAAATGTGTGTAGTGTAAGTTGGTAAATTCATTTTTAAATAAGTAACAACCAATTTGTTTGTTTGTTTGGGTTTTATGGCATATCAACCTTTGTAGGTTATCTAATGCCAAATCCATTTTTATACAAATAAATAGTTCTATTTCAAATAATTCAGTTTAGCATTAGTACACAGTTTAATTGTCAAATTTCTATTTCAAGCAATTCAGTTTAGTCAAACAGTTAAAATCCAAACAATTCAGTTTAGAATAAGTGTATTTTTGTCCACACACAGTTAAATGTCAAAATAGCTCTATTTCAAATGATTCAGTTTAGCGTGAGTACAGTTTCAACATCAAAACCAATTCTATTTCAAGTAATTCAGTTTAGTATAAGTACACAGTTTAGTTCTATTTGACCCATAGATCGGACCCTATCAGATGCTACCACTTTGGGCCAGAATGGACCTGGGAGCGATGGCAGTGAAGGGGTATTCCAGATTCTCCAAAGCTCCAGCATTACTGGAATCTCACCATCAGATTGTGTTGTATATTGACCTCCAACCCGGCCGGGCTGTTAAAATAGGAAATGCACCAGTATAAATAACAGGTGCATCCGGTCGAGGAATATCAGGATATTATAACCTTGACTGTGGACAGGTTGAATGAGTGTGAAATTGTGATGCTCACAAGAAGAAGGTGGGCATTGAACTATTATATAACTCAGTGCACAGGAAATTCAGTTAGTTGGGGATCAGACAAGTTGGAGAGAAGATGGTGGATTGAGGAACAGCCCAGGAGAATGGGAAAGAAACGCACTTATGGCCAATAGAGTGGGGGTCAATATGTTGCAGTTCTGTTCGGTCTCCAACTCTCTCTCACACACAATACTTTCAATAAAGTGAGAGGTATATTTTTCTAGAGAACTGTGTCACTCGTCTTTATTGTGCCGTCATTATGATTCTGCATGCATGCATTTGCATAAGAGTATACAACAATTGTTTAGTGTCATATTCAGGACACTTGTTGGAGGGGTCTTACCCCTTTGCAGAGAAGCAGTCAGTGTATTTTACAGCCCCAACCGACTGAGCAATGAAAGAGTTTAGTTCATATACATGATATATCAACACTGTACCCAATAGAAGCAAAGAAACAATAAATTCATTTACATATACAAAAGCATTTAACCTTTTATAAAGATGATATATATATATATATATATATATATATATATATACAAGTATCATTAATAAGAAAGAATACACAAACATGTTCTATTGTAAAGTTATACACATATTGTTCCATGAATAAACAGTATGTGGAAGGTGTTCAAAAAAAGAAAATGGCTTGCTTGGCAATTTTGGTTATTATAGCCATGTGGCTTTACCATTCTTTGGCAGGAATCAGAGACCATGTCTTTACTATTTAAAAAGCAGAGACAAAAAATATAGAGAATGGATTTCTGAAATGATCATGTGACACCCTACATTATGATATCCAACACCCTAACAGACATGATAATTCTATTATAGAGATAATTATTTTTTTATCCTTACAATAAACACCTCCAAACCAATTAAACATTCGCCCAATATCAAACAAAAAAGCTGATATCACATCTCGAGCAGGAATTTATGAAAGAACTTGTAAGCCATGTACTAAAAATGACATCAGTGAAACTTGTAAGGATCTAAAGAAAAGAACAGACAACCACAGGAGATATGAAAATAAACAACATGCTTAATGTAATAATACACTATAATTTGTGGCCTGTTTGGTGGAACAAATCATCAAACATTTATCAAAGGAAAGAGATTAGTATTCAATTCACACACACACACTTATATATATATATATATATATATATATATATATATATATATATATAGGCAAAGATGGAAATAACAAATTCTGTTTACACAACTAGCCAAACAGAAATGGAGACTATCTAGCAGATTTTTCACTTGAGAACAGGCTAGCATGCCTAAATACTAATAAATACTAAATCCTCTCCCACAAAAAAGGAGCCAAGAAAACTATAGGCATACACTTTTATCATTAAGGGTTTTCAGACTATTGTCTTCATCTTTATTCTTATTTCCAGAACGTTTTGGCCGATATGTCCTCCGGCCTTCTTCAGGTATTTGTTGAAATCAGAAACCTTCACAGAACTTCGAACTCTATTGAATTCACAGAGGTTGCCTGTTCTGATTCTATTAGCCATAACCAGGTACAAGTGTTAAGTGTTCTTGTATTGTTACTCGCCAGCAGTCAGGATTGAACCTGAAACCTCAAGATGATTATCTCCTTAGAAGCTTAGGAAACCAATGTTTATAACTGTTACGTTATGTGTCCTACTGGACAGTTCAGAGTGAATTTTTGGGACTTATAAACTTAATATTCTTACTTGATTAGGATTACTACTATTATGTATGATTTTTTACCTATGCTCATATACAGATTTTTTTGTTTTTTCATCTAGCCTTTTTAATTATTGGTTCCCATATTGTATTCAACTCTATACTTGGTCTACTCAGCAGGTCACTGTAGCCCAACCTATATGCTGATTCCTTAAAGTGTCTAATCCTCCAATGTTCAGCCCTATCAATTATTTCAACTTCATCTCATATATGGATATATCGGCTGAAATGTTGTGGAAATAACCATAAAGATGAAGACAATAGTCTGAAAATCTTTAATGATAAAAATCATCAAGCTTCATCTCAGAAATTTAAACAATTACAGACATACACTTATTTAAATATCTCTAAAGCACAGCTAGATTATATTATAGTCAATTGCAATTACAGAAAAATGAGATAACATGAAAACAGCATCCTTAGTTAATAAAGAAACCCGATAAATGTTAATACACAGAAATTAAAGAAATTCGAGAGAAAACAAACATATACCAGAAAGAACAATTAAATACATTCAAGCGTTATATAGCCATGATGATTTCAATTATGGTAATACAGGTGGACTCTTGTTTCTGATATGAACAGGTATATTTATTTCTGCCTTCAGCCCTTGGTGACGTGAGGAGAGAGACGCAATCATAAAAGTCTATGCTGACACCCCCCAATACATGGTGCATCTTGTGGTGTGTAAGATCTTAATTCATCTCTACTGGTCAAGACCCAAGCTGATCTGATCAGATATCAGATCCAAAAAACCCAACTGCTTGCTTAAGTGTCAGACCTTTATTCTCGTCTTTCAAAATCCAAAAAATTCTCTTCCCCATCTCTTCCGTGTATGACGTTATCCACCCACTTGATTCACTCCAATCGTCCGTCCAGCCCCATTTCCTGTCTCGGAGTTTATGATGACAGATGACGATTGTCATATTCTTTCTGTGCAGGCGTACAAGTGCCTGTTTGACTATGACACCTAAACCAGAGACACTGAGTAGTTCAAAGTCTTACCAAACTAAATAAGTAAGTAAAGTTGGCGACTTTTCAATAGCTACTATACCAAGATGTAGGGGAGAGTGCTACTCCTTTCCCTGGATTGCTCCACTTTACCCTTGATCCATACCTTACAATGCTGAATGTTAAGCAAGGAGGCATTAAGTACCATTTTTTGAGTCTTTGGTATGATTGAACCCAGGTTTCCCTGGCTATTGGTGAAAATAAACCATTATGCCAATGTCCGGTTGCTAAACTAAATAATAAGATATAATTAATGAAAAATGATTGATATGATAAATCATTACCTTGATTATATAATACGTGGTCAAATCAGGAAACTTGGTAGAATATAGACAATCATGATTAGTGTGGCAATCAGTAAATCAAATGAATGGAAGGAAGAGTACCTGAAGAGCAAAACTAAAACCTGCCAGCCAAGAAGAAAGAGTACAGCAGTGGAAAGAACATTTCTAGAATCTACTTGGAAATGTTGTATATTGACCTCTGACCCGGCCAAGCTGTCAAAATAGGAAATGCACCTGTGTAAATAAGGTATCAAGGGGATAACCTTGACTGTCGACAGGTTTGAGTTGAGTGGGCGTATAATTATCATATAACCCCGGCAACAGGAAGTTCAACTCAGTTGGAGAAAAGTGGCTGTAGAGAGAACCAGCACCCAGCAGAGGGGGCCCTCAGGCCCCCGATTGAGTGGTCAGTTGGAAAGAAGATGCTGGAATGAGGAACATGTCCCAGAGAGGCTGGGCCCCTTGGCCACCGGTTGAGCAGCCCAGGAGAATGGGAAAGAAACATTATGGCCATAAAAGTGGGGGTCAATATGTTGCAGTTCTGTTCAGTCTCCAACTCCCTCTCACATACAACCCTTTAAATAAAGTGAGAGGTATATTTTTCTAAAGAACTTTGTCCGCTTGTCTTCATTGCGTCGTTATGTTTCTGCATGCATATGTGTATGTATAGTTGTTCATGGCTATACAACAGAAACTCTTCTGATAAACATATAAAAAATTATAAATAGCCATCAATTATCAATAGACATCAAACTACATCCGTTTAAGGAGGATGAACTTGATTTAGTACTGAAAAAAAAAAATTAAAAGCACAAAAGCTACTGGCCTTGAGAAAATACCTCCTAAAGTATGGAAGACTAGAAAATATAATTTAATGACTATCCACCAAATCATTGAATGAGTATATACAAAAAACCTCAAGGCAACATTATTTTTCATGGATTTCTCCAAGGGAAGGTGCAAATACAACTAGCATATGGTTTACCCAAACAAATTGTTATCATTAAAATGATGTTCTACAAAAATACAAAGGCAATGATTCGCTTATCTGATGGCAATACCACCTTCTTCAACATTGTTTCTGGAGTTTTACAAGGATTCATTGATGCCACATAGGTTTATAATCTGCTTAAAACTTGATAAATCTAATAAAAGAAAATGGTTTTACACTGAAAAAAAGCAAGAAGCAAATGATATCCTGCTGAAACTAAAGCAGATGCAGACAATGCACTTTTCTCAAATATACCTTAACTGAGCTGAACCCCTACAGCATAGCTTGGAGCAAGCAAGAGGCATTGGCTTCTATGTGAATGCAAATAAAACAGATTTCATGTTGGTTGTCTGAATTTTTGAGATGAAGCTTGATGATTTTTATCATAAAGGGTTTTAGGACTATTGTCTTCATCTTTATTTTTATTTCCACAATGTTTCGGCCTTCTTCAGGTGTTTGACGAACTCAGGAACCTACCTGGAACTTCGAACTACATAGTAGCATAACGGTTATAGGCATTGGTCCCCTAAGCTTCTAAGGAAACAATCATCTAGTGGTTGCAGGTTCAATCCAGACTACAGACGAATAACAATACAGGAATACTTAACATTTGTACCCGGTTATGGCTAACGTAACCAGAACAGGCGAACCCTGTGGATTCAATAAAGGATGTAGTTTGAAGTTCCGTGTAGGTTCCGGAGTTTGACAACCCCTGAAGAAGGGCAGAGGACATATTGGCTGAAACATTGTGGAAATAACAATAAAGATGAAGACAATAGTCTGAAAACTATTAATGATTAAACAGATTTCATGTGTTTTAAATAAGAAGAAGCCATCTCCACTTTAAATGGCAGGTCTCTAAAATTAATTGACAAATTCACATACCTCAGCAGCAACATCTCATCTAATGAAAGTGATATCAGCATATGTCTAACAAAGGCATAGACTGGTTATTGATAATATGGAAATCTGATCTTTCTGATAAAATGAAAAAGGATTTCTTCAAAGCAGTGGCTGTGTTAGTACTACTGTATAGATGCATCTCTTGGATGCTAAAAAAACACAGGGAGAAAGATATAGGTGGTAACTATACAAGAATGCTTCATGCTATTTAGAAGCAGCATCCCACAAAATATCACCTGTACTACCACTTACTTCCCATCTCAAAAACTATCTAAGATGAACAAGATATGCTGAGCAATGCTGGAGAAGCCAAGACGAACTCATAAGGAACATTCTTTTGTGCACCGCAACATATGGATGTGCCAATGTTAGTTGACCTGCAAAGACTTATATCAGCTCTGTGTAGACTCTAGAAATAGTTTGGAGGAGGAGCCAGGAGCGATGGAAGATAAGGATGAATGAAGAGAGAGAGAGAGAGAGAGAGAGAGAGAGAGAGAGAGTCAGAGAAATCTTTGCAACTTACTAATATATCAAAATAAATTATCAATATATACATATACATTACTGGTCAAAAGTATTTGGCCATCCACAAAATTTTTCATTTCTCATCCTAAAAGTGTTATTTTTAATGAAACAAGTTAAGCACCACAATCATTTTATTTATTATACTAAATACTAGTCTTCCTGAGCCACATAAAATACAAATTAAACCAAAAAACTCAAAAAACTTTGTAAACTTTTGACCTTCTTTGGCTGCTATAACTGTTTCACAGATTCTCGGCATTCTTTTCATTAAAGACTGGAGCCAGACTGAAAATAATTCTGCCCAGCTTTCCCAGGCAGGTGAGCAACACTTGTGGATTGTTTAACTCTGACTTTTCGCACAAGTTCATCCCACACCTGTTCAGTGGGATTTAAGTCTGCTGATTGTGCGGACCAAGACATTAGTTGAAGGATGTATTGTTCCTCTTTGCTTTTAACGTACTTCTGGCAGTGTTTACTAGTATGCTTTGGGTCATTAATTGGCACGAGTACAATTCCTTGACCAACAAGCCACATTCAAGATAAGATTGTTTGAAGCTGCTGTATGCTGTGAAAGCTGGTCTAATTCAATTTGCTCTTCACCTGATGCAAATCACTGACATTGCAATTGGCAAAAGTCCCTTCGACCATATCAGAGCATCCTCCATGCTGTACGATTGGTGTGATAAAGGAAGTTGCAGCTCTTTCACCAACTCTTTGCTGCATATAGATTCTCTTGTTTGACCCAAAGATTTTGAACTTTGATTCATCAGTCCAAAGAACTTAATTCCACTAATTTATTGTCCAATATTTGTATGTCTTGGCCTGCTGGAGCCTTTTGACATTGTTTTACTTCCTCAACAATGGTTTCTTAACAGCAATTCTATCATGTAGGCCAGCTTCACAGAGTCTTCTTCTCACAGTGTATGTTGAAACATATTTTTCCTGTCATTAGTTGATTTGTACAATGATGTTTGGAGCAGTCAGCCTTTTGTTATGCAAGCTGGTGACTGATTAAATTTTCCTCCGCATATGTAAAAAAGGTAGTATCTAGCCTGCAATAAATCAATGCAATAAAGTCTAATGTGACTTCAAGAGGTGGTATAAAGTTACTTTTCAAAAACGTTTTATTCATGCTTTGTAGTAAAGAAGAAAAATACCTTCAAATGAATTTTTCAAAAGATATGTAATATATGCTTAACTTGTTTCATTAAAAATAACACTTTCAGGATGGGAAATAAAACTTTTTTTATGGTGGCCAAATACTTTTGACTGTTAGTATATGAGTGCATTTATGTATGGTTTGGTTTGGTTTGGTTGGGTTTGATGGCATATCAACCTTTGTAGGTTATTTAATGCCAAATCCATTTTTATGTAAATAATCAGTCCTATTTAAAACAATTCAGTTTAGCATGACTACACTGTTTAATTGTCAAAAACATTTCTATTTCAAACTATTCAAGCATTTATATATAACAATTCAGTTTAGTGTAAGTTCAGTTTCAATGTCAAAAACAGTTCAATTTCAAATAATTCAGTTTAGCATAAGCATGCAGTTTAAATGTAAGTACAGTCTAATTGTGAAAAATATTTCTATTTCAAGCTATTCAGTTTAGTCAAGCAGTTCTATTTCAGCTAATTCAGTTTAATATAAGTACAGATTTTGTTTACACACAGGTAGATGTCAAAACAGTTCTATGTTAAACAATTCAGTTTTGTGTAAATACAGTTTTAATGTCAAAAAACAGTTCTATTTCAAATAATTCAGTTTAGCATAAGCACACAGTTTAAATGTAAGTACGGTTGATTGTTAAAAACATTTCTATTTCAAGCTATTCAGTTTAATAAAACAGTTCAGTTTAGCATAAGTATGCCGTTAGTTCTCCAGCAGTTTCCTGCATGTCTGGTTCATCTAACTTGGATAGTTTTCATGATGAGTGGCAGGTGGCCATACAGCTGCTGTTTTGTGGGGTGCTGCCCCAGGACTAGTTCAATATTGCTTGCAGCATTCTTGTGTAATTGCCGTCAAGCTTTTTCTCCATACATTTAGTTAGCATTCATGTAGTGCATCCATACAGCAGTATCAACACAACCGCTGCTTGGAAAAACAGCATTTCATTTTATTAGTCAGGTCTGATTTTCATATGACCAATAGCCTATCGATAGCTGTCCATGTCTTTGCTAGTCGCATGTTGATGTCTGTCTCAGTTGATGAGACACTGCTTCCTAAGTAGGTGAACTTGTCGACTAGTTTCAGAGTACTACCATTTAGTGTGGAGATGTTGTCTCTTTGATAAAAGCGCATCTATTCCAAACTTAGATCTACATATGCTGTATCACCAGTATTAATCACGCTTTATTTATAAATATAACAAACTTTCTTATGTATATATATATATATATATATATATTGGGGAGCAGTTTTTGAAGTACTGTGTTACAGTTCAGTGACTTTGAACTGATTAGTTGATCAGTGCATTTATCAAATTACCCAGCATTTCTGCTGTTTCATCAGACCTTTTACGCTTCTCTTGAAAACACTTCACAAAGAAATAATGTCATGGCCAATAATTTTTCTCTTTCTTTGTGGAAATCATTTCATGGCTTAAGTTCCCAAAACTTGTAGATGGCATTACATATTGCATGTCTCCATCCCTCTTCCACACACACACATATATATATATATATATATATATATAAAAATCAACTCAAATCGCGAGTTGGAATTCTCCTACTAAAGTTTCACCTTAACGGCTCATTAGGGAGTCTCATACCGACCAATGATAAAGGAGAAAACGCTGTTTTTTTTATATTCACCAAAAACCTACCTAGCTTAAAATTTACATAACAAAAGAAACAAATAAAATGAACAAAAAACCTTACTTTTATTCAAAAAACCCAAAAAAACCCTCAGTTATAAATACTCAGAAACCTATCTCTAATTATAAAGCAACCACCCCCTTTAGTGTTTACAACTATTTAAAACCTCCAACCTTTGGTTTAACATCTCCCTACTTTTACAAGACGCTATTGCTAGTTTTTCCTCCATGCAAAGCAAACAGTCACTATCTCCCGCCCTATATTTACGGCATTTCTTTATTACTTCCCATTTCAGTATCGGATCTATTCCTTTCTTATCCTTGACCTCCCACACATAACTAGATAATGTGGTACTATGCCTATACTTCTCGTGGGAGAAACTCGTTTTATGGTTATAGTACCTAGTCTTAAATTCCCCTTGCGTCGACCCAAAATATACCTTTTTATTTCTATCATTACCCGG
Organism: Sepioteuthis lessoniana; assembly: GCA_963585895.1. Lineage (NCBI taxonomy): Eukaryota > Metazoa > Mollusca > Cephalopoda > Myopsida > Loliginidae > Sepioteuthis > Sepioteuthis lessoniana. The sequence goes on from OY757911.1 coordinate 8,990,003, forward strand.
ATCACTATATACTTCCACTTTATACACCGCTCATTCTTGTTTACATTCCAGTGGGCATCTAACCTTATCCCTACAATTACATTTAGCAATCACCTTATTTTTTTCTTTACTTAGTTTAGCTATATTACTCTTATTTATTATGCCATTGATTTTGGGCATGCACCTATAACTTAATTTAACACAATTCTTATTAAATATCTTATGAAGTGGGTTCCCACTGTCGTTATGAGAGAATTGAGGAGATGAAAGTGGCTGTGACGAAAGTCATTGACACACTCACACAAGAGGACTTCCATGTGGCCTTCCCGAAGTTATTGGAACGGTACAAGTGTATTGCTTGCCGGAGGAGATTACTTTGAAAGGGAACTAGAGTTTCATGTGTGTACTATCAATAAAAGTGCCCATACAAAAAAAGTCTGGAAACTTATTTAATGATCCTTGTACCTTTGGGAAAGGTATTAACCCCTTTAACTTCCTACTGTTCTACGAGGATAGCTTTGATATTAAATAATCAAAGAAGATTGATATACCATTAAACAAAGTAGCCCAACCACGTAGTGACCTTCATTGGTCAAGACTGACATTTTTAATGCTAGTAGGCCTGAGTGTGTAATTTATCGTATGAGCAGATTATACACCTTGTTCTGTCAAAAGTCTCTTATTCTGCATCTGTCGGATTTTATTTAAAGAATAAAAAAAATGGTTAAAAGCAGCAAAATTCCTTTCTGAAGCACCGTATCTCAATAACAAATCCTTAAGAAGAACTGCATTCACACATGGAACTGTTCATAGATTTTGTTGAAAATCTATTTGTTGTCTTATGCTATTATGTGCATACAAATAAATTCATATTTCTACTGCAGGCCAAGAGCTTAGTCACTGTCAAACTAACTGCCATATTTCTTTAGGGATGTTCTTCTTGAATGTCGGAGGAGGCGCAAATGTTGATTTGTGAAGTAGATGATAATATTTTGTCAGTTTATGGTATCAGGCATTACAAATGTTGGCCTGTAATGTACAGTGACTTTTATCAATTCAACAAAGGCTTCTGGGAAACTTACATAAGTTTGTTTACATTCTGAATACATACATGTCTCTATTGATTTTGCTTGGCTTACAGTCCAATCATAAACATCAATGCAGCTTTTCTTTCCGTAAACCTGAAAAGAAAGAGAAGGAAATAAAAGGGACTTGAAGAAAAAACTGAAGAAAAAAATGTAAGTACGAAGAAAAGAAGAAGAGAAGAAGAAAAAAAGGTAAAGAAAAAGTAAAAAGAATGAAAGAGAATTGGGGAAATGAGTGATACTTATGTAAAAAAAAAAAATTATACAAGTGTGGGGTAAAGTGTGCGTAAAGGAGCGGTATAGATAATGGTTGTAAAACGGCGTGAACAAAATGAACATTTAAAACAAGGCGAACGAACAAAAACAAATTTATATTCTATAATATCAAAACTTACATTAATACATGAAAACATAACTAACTCTAACATACTGATAGTGTGTATATATATGTGTGAGCTCGTGTGTGTATGTGTGTGTAACACAACTAAACTACAAAAAGAATTGTAAAATTAAAATGTCTTTTTTTTATGATTAGAAACCGGTAGTTTTTTAAAGACGGGAAAGCGTCTCATAGTTCTTGTACAATAATATCTGCGAGGCATGGTGTTGCTGATACGGGGGAATTTGGTCAAAGAGAAGGTGTTGCCGCTACGAAAGAATTTCGTCAAAGGGAGAGTGTTGCCGCTACGAAGAAAAATCGTAAAAGAGGTCGAATGTGTTTTAAGACAGCGTATTTATAGAAAAAATCGTCTTATCAGTGGCTCAAGACGCAGGACTTGAATTTTCGCGCGCCGACGTAGTTGTAAGCATATCACGTGGTCCTCCTGGCCAATGGTTTCCCGAGACTGAACATTGAGCGTCTGCCATCTTTTTGGGAACAAGTGGCATACCGCCCAAATTAAATTATAGGAGTGTAAAGTCCTATACAAGTAGAAAATATGGACTTAGTGTCGCATGAAAAAAAAGTAGAAGGATAAAGGGGAAATATAAGAAATGATTAAAAAATTATAGAGAGGAGAAAGAAGAGGAGGAGAAAAAAGAAGTTGTGGAAATGAAGGAAGGAAAGAAGAAGAAATTGGAAGAGGTGGAAGAAAAAGAAAAGGAGAAGATGGAATTGGTGGAAAAAGAAGAAGAAAAAAAAGAAGAAAAGAATAAGACAAGAAGAAAAAAGAAGAGGAATAAAGAGAGGAAGACAAGAAGAAGAAGAAAAGAAGAAGAAGAAAAGAAGAAGAAGAAGAAGAACCGAAATAAGGAGAGGAAAGAGATAAGGAGAAAAAGAAGAGGAAGAAAAGTAGAAAAACAAAAAGAAAAGGCAGAAGTAATAATAATAATAATAATAATAATAATAATAACAGGAGAATAACAATCCCCACTGTAACCAAAATAAAGTTGCATAGATATATAAAGGGTTTACTTGTTGTTGAATTTTTATGGATTCATATGCTGGAGGTGAGAGTTTCTTGGTCATAGAGATTGGTAATAAATAGTATCTAATAATATTCATTTTAATAATGTAATTTTCCTCTAAAAAGGATAAAATCCAGGTACCTTCACTTTAAAAGAAAACTAATTTTTATATGACATAATGACTGTGCTCTGCCTACAAAGTGCTGCTCCCAACAACTTCTGCGTTGAACTAGAGTCTAGTATTTTCACCAGTTGAACTCTTTATTAGACTGTAAAAAAATTGAACAAATATCACTCTCTCTCGTATACGTATACGTATATATATATATATATAGAGAGAGAGAGAGAGAATGATTTGCTGGATAGGGAGAAATATTATTTTGAGAGAGACAAATGTTTTTTTTAAGATATATAAAATCCTAATAACACCTCATATAGAATATTGTACTCAAGCCTGGGCTCCAATGATTGGACATAGAAATTTGATTGTAATATTGAGTTTAGAATGCATACAAAGAAGAGTGTCAAAACTAATAAAAAGAGTAAAAGATTACAGTTATTGGGAGAGATTAAATAAATTAGGATTAACAACTTTTCTAGAAAGAAGAAAGAAAGGTGATCTAATTGAAACTTTCCAAATAATTGATGAAATTTCTAATCATAGTTGATATTTTTTAATATTTCTCCTTGAACGGAAAATTTACTGCCAAAGCAAATTTTAAAAACTAGATGTATTTGTTTTCAAAAAATAAAAAATAAAAAGTTACCCATTGGTTTTAGTAAAAACTATAAAAGCCACAAATCAAGTCCATGAAGGGAAAAGAAACAAAACAAATCCAAGAATACAATCATATTGCCGTCTTTATTTATGATGATATCTCTTTTAAACAATCCTGCAGGTGTTATATAATTGCGGAAGGATTTTTTTTATATTATCATTTTTCGTTGGTTATATCTTATCATTCGGGTTAGTTAGGTGCACACATTGAGTGCAGGTGTTCATGCTCGTGCACGGAGGATGTAACAATCACAGATGTCATAATAAAACCCCCAGATGGTAAATGGGACTGGGATGTGAATGACGTCATGCCCGGAAGCGATGGGCTGGGATTCTTGGGTATTTTGAAAAAAGCAGTTAGTTAAGGTTTGAACCTAGACGAGACCAGTTGGGTCTAAGGGGTGCGCTGTGGGTTGTCGGTTCAGATGGAACAGTCAGCATAGTAAAAATTGTGTCCCTCTCTCCTCGTGTTGAAAACCTAAAAGAAAAGAAGGTAATAAAAGTTTCATACCTGAATCAAGAGAGTTGTCAGTGTTTTGTGGGATTCCTATGCGTATGAACATTTTATGTATGTGAATATTTTACAGATCCGTATCTTGATCGTATTTTGGTGAATATGCTACAACATGTTTGAATCTTAGCTTTTCAGCCAAAGGTCATCAGCCAAAGGCCATCAGGTGATACAGGTGGTGGATGAAACTTGGGTGCTGGTCAATTCTCTTCTTCAATCTTTCTGTCTGTGACTCAACTTGCAACAAACCCTAGCAGCAATTTTCCTTGAACTGCTTGGGAAACTAAGCTTGGCATGACTACCTTCTTTCTCTGTGTCCAAGGGTCAACTGCTAACTATTGGCTTTTATTCATGTTGATTTTTTCTACAGTTAATTGTCGGCAGGTGAAGGATTCCAGCTTGGCCTGGCAGCTCTCGTTCTGTGTTCAATGTCAGTTGTTCACTCTTGATTTTTCCTTGAACTCTTTTTCCAATCTGCTGCTAACTCGCACTATAGCAGATGGTAAGTGGCGGGTGGAAGGATATAAGCTTGTCCTGATGGCCTTCTTTCTCTACCTCCAATTGACCATTTCTGCTCTAGAATCTAACATCCTTTCTCTCTCTCCTGACACAAGCCCACTTGGCTGGGGCTATAGAATACACCGACTGCATCTTTACAGAGGGGTAAGACCCTCCCAACAAGTGTCCTGAATATGATACTAAACAATCTGATGGTGAGGCTCCTGTAATGGTGGAGTTTTGGGGAATGTGGAGTACCCCTTCATTGCTATTGCTTTCAGGTTCATTTTGACCCAGAGTGGTAGTACCTGATAGTTTCCTATGGGTCAAATAGAATTATTTGACATTTAACTGTATGCAAACAAATGACTTATACTAAATTGACTTTTCAGAAATAGAACTATTTGATCATTCAACTGTGTGTAAACAAATGACTGATTTTTAAATGAATTGTTAGTGATACATAGCAATACTTGGAACCATTTAACTGTGTGCAACTGAATTAGCTTAGGCTTGTTTAAAAACATTATCAACAAAATGTGTTTACAAATCATATATATTTAATATATATGTATCAAGAGGATTTGGCATTAAATAACCTACAATGTTTGATATGCCATAAAACCAAACCAAACCTGACCCACTGCTTCTGCTTTATATATGAAATTTGACTTCCAGAGGAAAAAAAAACAACTTTTTCCACTTCAACCATACAGTACTAAAAAAGAATTCTTGTCTAGAGACATCTGACTGTACTGGCTCCAAAGACTTTAAGAATTGTCTTTTCATTTTCATTAAGATATTCTTCTCTTGCTATTTTATTATCTATTAATAAAATTTGTTACCCTTGTAACTTGTTTAGCTACATCTTTAATACTATTTTGCACATATGAGGTGCATATAATAAGTTTCCATAATTTTTTCGTATGGGCATTTAAAATTGTCGTAGACTCTTGAAAATTCAGTATGTTATTGCTATAAATCTTATGAGATGACTGAACAATTTTTTATGATTTCAGGTTCAAATCAACAGCTACAGCAGCAATTGGAATACACCCTAATAAAGCCTGATTGAAATAACTGGTGAATTTCAAAAATGCAATCTGACACTTTAGAAGAACGATATGCAATAAAATTCTGTTTTAAACTTGGAAGAAATGCCACTGAAACATATGGAATGCTTCAGACTGTATCAGTTTTTGAGTGGCATCAGAGATTCAAGGAAGAGAGGAAGTCTGTGAGGGATGATGAGAGGTGTGGGAGGAGTTAGGAAGTCAATGCACCAGAGTTGATTTGCCAAAGGGTTAGGGTTAGGGTTACTATGTTGAGGTTTTAAGGGAGTTCAGGAAGAGATTCCTAGGGAAGAGGCCAGCACTCTTCAAATTGGGTCAGTCTCATTTCGACCAGGACAAAGCACCAGTCCACAATTCCATCCTTGTCACAGACTATTTGACCAAGATGGTCATCAAGACATTTCCTCAGCCTCCTTATAGTCCAGACTTTGCTCCCTGTGACTTTTGGTTATTCCCTAAGCTTAGAGGCTGTCGTTATGAGAGAATTGAGGAGATGAAAGAGGCTGTGATGAAGGTCGTTGACACGCTCACATAAGAGGACTTCTATGGGGCCTTGAAGAAGTTGTTGGAATGGTACAACAAGTGTATTGCAGCCGGAGGAGATTACTTTGAAGGGGACTAGAGTTTCATGTGTGTACTTTCAATAAAATAGCCCATACGAAAAAATGTCTGGAAACTTATCGTATGCACCTTATATATATATATATATATACACTATGTCTATATGAATATACACTCATACCAATATGATTACGCCTACATGCATTATTGTGCCAGAGACAGAAGAGTTTATTGCGTCACATATGTTTTTTTAAGTTGAATATACAATATGAATATCAATTTTGGTAAAACTCAAGTTTTCTTGTTCCGAATTTGAAGAGTGGACTTCTTTTTGTGGTCCTTATATAAAGTTGTTACTTGTGTGTATGTTCATAATAAAACTGTTGTTTGTTGAAAGGAATGGTTAATGCTTGGAGCATAGATTTAGTTGGATTAGTTATTGTTTTGCAGTCATTGTAGTTGGTGCACTATTCATGGTGTCAATATTGTAGTGGATAGAGCTGTTCATGAAGGTGTTGGTCAATGCAGGTTGCAAAAGTCAGCATGGAAAGAACTATTAGTTGGGGATAATGGTAGGTTATGTATATTGAAGAGGAAAGAACAGTTACATTGCATGGATCACATAGATATGACTGTTAGATGGGGTTACGATGAAGCATGTATTGATGTGGATGTCACCAGTAGTAAGAAGTCTTGGAACTGATAATGTGAATAGAACCATTTGATGGGGTTGCTATGTAGCATATTATAATGGGTATATGTTGATTGATTGATTGATTTTAATAACATGTCAATTTGATAGGGGTTATTTTATTCCAAGAGGTTTGGAAATCATGTCCAGTGTGTGTATATATCAACATTCACATTTTTTTGCGTAGTTGCTTCCCAAGCGCTTTTATTTTGTCTTGAAGAAATATCAGGAATTATTTTCTGATAATCACTTTGTATTGTTCTGATCATGTTCATGTCTAAAATCTTTGGAATAATTCTGTTTCTCACAAGGAAGATAAGATATCACCAATGTTGAAATTTTCAAATAGATCCTTCATTGCATTGAAAAAGTATTGACTAATGAGAGCTAGATCTCTCTATTCCATAAGGAAATGTTTAATAAAGTGGTCTGTTTGATATGCAATTCATAGTGTTTTTTTGAGAATAAAGAGTGCATGAGTCTTGTTTGACCAATGTGTAATTGGGATGTAGTGAATTTTTCTCTTCTGGACTTTTTGAAAGTAGGTTTTCGTTCACCTAGCATGGGTTTTATCAGGAATAGTTTATTATGTATATTGTTAAATGATATATATAGGGCTGTTATGTGTGTCAGTGAGGAAAAAAACATTCCAGCAGGTCTCTGTGTAGAACTTGTGGGTATACACCTGCTCAAGACAGATCTCAGCTGTATAGCCTGGAATAGTCTAATAAATATTGTCACGTGATGTCCCACTGAGACGATTGAAATATGATTACTACTGTCTTCCTGTTTGGATTAACAGTGGCAAGCCGTCGGAGAATGACCGTTAAGGCATGATAGTAAATTAGGGCAAGCTATCTGTACACAGTAACCTGACTTGGGTGACATATAGTAGCCCAAATGGATCGCCTGGCCAGGGGGAAGGAGAGAGAAGCCAAATGATTGGCTGGGATCCCAAAACGGAAGTGGAGACACCTTCCCGTCAGCGGAAATAGATAGTAAGAAAGTCAGTTATTGGACAGGGCTCGTGGCAGACAGACAAACCAAAGCCAGTATTCCGGGTAGAAGAAGACAAAAAAATATCTCGGACACGAGGGACCCAAGTTCTTCAAGCCAGTATTAAAAATAGCATAAAGTCTATTAGCCCGTAAAAGAAGAAACATTCTCCACAGGAACTCCATCAAAGAAAAAAAGATAAGTAAACTTTGGGGCCATTTCTCCTTATACCCAATTTTATATACCCTCTCTCTCTCTCTCTCTCTCTCAATTTGAAGGAAAACGAAAGAAAAGAAAAGAAGAAAGACATTCATGTTCATGGACTGTTCATTTATTATATATTTGACACTTTGACGGTGTATATCTATGTGTAGTAAAAGATTCATGTATTTTAATGTTACCATGTGGTCTGAGTTATTATTTGTGGCGTCTGCTACGAATTTGTTACTTCATGCTTCCTTTTCAGCTTCTGTTCGCCTTATGTTATCTTGCTTAAAATTGTCCTTTTAATTCCTTTAAAATATCACACGGGAAACCGGAATTGCCGACTACTCTAATTAATATTATTACGACTAAACCTATAGGTCCATATCTTCCTTTGTCTAGGGGAGGAAGTCTAGTGGCCTTGGTGGGTGTGTGTATAGTGTGAAATTTGGAACCCCTTGTCAGCGGCGGTCAGTCTGGACATAAATTGATCCCCCACATAATATGCCAGTTCTTATATGCCTGAGAAAAAAACTCTGAACGAGGACTTATTCTACAAGGGATCAAGTGCCAACCTGCCCCGTCTTCACACGTGCAAAAATAAAGTCCCGTTTTGGGATTTTAGTCAATTTGCCGTCACAATATTTTCATATAAAAAAAATACTGTAGATTTCTCAAAATGTTTTGATTCCATACACAGAAGAAAGATGGAGCAGATACTTCTACCATATGCTCTCCCCAAAGAAACACTTATTGCTAAAATGATGCTCTACAAAGACATTAAAGCTATGGTTCATTCACTGGATAGTGACTGATTTCTATGACATCAAAGAGATACATTTGCATTATTTCTATTCATAATCTGCCGAGATTACATGCCATGAACATCAATAAATCAAATAAATGAAATGGTTTCTCATTGAAGAAGACAAGAAGCAGACGAGAACCCACAGAAACTATTACTGATGCAGACTATGCAGATGATCTTGAGCTTCTTCCAAATACAACTACCCCAGCCAAATCTCTGCTGGATTGCCTGGAGCAGGCAGCAAGTGGCATTGGTGTCTACATGAACTCAAATAAAACAAAGTTTACGAATATTGATGAAGATGGTGCCATCTCCTTTGAAATTAGTACACCAGATCACATTAATTGTCTGTAATAATTCATCTACTGAAAGTGACATCAGTATATGCTTAGGAAAAGGTTATCAACAATATGAAATAAAACAGAAATTCTTCCAAGCTGTAACTATGTCAGCACTATTGCATGGTTGCACCACTTGGACTTTAATAAAATGCTTTGAGAAAAAGTTAGATGGGAACCACATAAGGATGCTGCATGTTATTTTGAACAAATTTGGGAAGCAGTTGTACAGCCACTTACTTCCCATCTTGCAAACCATCAAAGTAAGATGAACAAGACATGTTGAGCACTGCTGGAGAAGCAAGAATGAACTCATAAGTGATGTTCTCCTGTGGGTCTCCGACACATGGACATACCTGCATTGGTTAAACTGCAAAAATCTATGTTCATTAGCTTTGTGTAGACACTGGATAACATCTAAATGGCTTGCCAAGGACGATGGTCAATATAGACAGATGGTAAGAGAGAGACAGAAAGAAGGGAATCTGTGCTTTGATGGTGATGATAATCATACAATGCTGCAAAAGTTACATATTGTAAGGAGACTTTCGTTAACACAATAGTTTAAGTTTGCAAGTTATTGATAACAGTATGGCATCTGCAGTTATGTTCACTCTGATTATTATAATTTCTCAAGGGAGATGATATTAAACACTAATTACAGGTAACTCTTGTTGAATCACTTAATTGCCATTTGTATTAAATTCTCTTAGTAAAATATGACAAAATGGCTTCTGAAGATGTTTTAAGTGAGTTGTTAGTAATTGGTAAGGCTTCATGTAAAACATTCAAATAATATTATAACTTGAGTTGTATCAATTATGTTTAATAACAATAAGTAAAGTTAGTAAATTTGGTGACCTTAGTCGAGGGCGACTAGAAGGCCCCCTTTTCGATAGCTACTACACTGAGGTGTAGGGGAGGGCGCCACTACTTTACCTGGATTGCTCCACTTCACCCTTGATACGTACCTTATATTGCTGAGAGTTAAGCAAGGAGGTATCAGGTACCATTTTTAAAGTCTTTGGTATGACGTGACCTGGGATTGAACCCAGGTCTCCTGGACAAGACTAGAAAAAATGAATTTTTTTTATTTTTACATTAATAAAATGAATAAGACAAAAACATAGATCATCCTATATAATTGAGACTAGTAGCTCCAAATTTGTGACCTTATGCCAAACTAAACAAGACTCAGTAAATATTTAAGGCTCTTTCCTAATACCAGAAAATAGATTTAATCATGGTTGTGTGTCTACATTTGTAATTTTATGTCAAACTAAGATAAGTTCACTATAAGTTGGTGTTTCTCAAGATTAGCAAGAAAAAACCTCAATGTTTAGTACGTATTTGAATACAAAACAGAGTTGTAAACCTATCAATAGATATATGGATATAAACAGAATCAGATTAGTAGAACCCCAAAGGTTGATATACCATAAGACAAAGAAACCTAATCAAAGATATGACGAGAATTTTATTTATCTCTATTTTTTATTTGAAAGAATGAAAGAAAATACTTGTCAAAATTAATTTTACATCAACTTCCAAAACTCTTTATCAATTTCACTGAATCAATTCTGCTTAGTAAGTTGGCTGGTTACCTTTACGGCATCTCAAACCTTGTTGGGTTTTTTAATGATGAAGTCAGTCTATTTTTGCAAGTATTTATATGGTTTTGAGTTACTAATGATAATTATTTGCAAACAATTTGATTGTTAATTAACTATTCTTAATACAAATAATTTATACACACTCATACAATTTCAAGTAATTATTCCTATTTAATAATTACAATAATAATAATTTGTTTGCATAAAATTATACGGTTTCAAGTATTCTTATCTAATACCAGTAATTTTCAAAGTGACTTATTTGACCTACATATAGGACTTAAATATGTACTATCCATCAGAGTCTGAGGAAAGCTGAGAGTAATAGCAATGACAGGGTTACTCTATACTCCTCAGGGTTCCAGTCTCACCACTGAATGCAGTTTAATGTTATCATATTTACCCAACCCCTCCACTCGGGCAGGATACGACACAAGGTCAATTTTTAAGCGGAGTTTAACAGGTTTGAATTAAGAGTTTTCCTTCTCCTAGACTAGTTGCCTCACCAAGGCTGAAGAACCTAGTCTGCCCTACTATTTACCCATAGCTAGAGGGAGAATAATTGGATTCATACCTTTCCCAAGGGTATTAGTGCTATGTGAAATGCAATCAGTCAGGTCCAGGATTTGAACTCGTGTCGTTGTGTCTTTATCCTGTGATGATAACCATTACACCACGGGCACCTGCAGTTTAATGTTATACCCAAGATACTCTTGAGGGTGAAAGCCTTACTTCTCAATAGAGGAGCCAGTCAGTGTATCCTAAGCTCTTTTAACAGGTTAGAAGCAACTCAGGGGTTGTGTCAGTTCTATTTCTACGATTGTATAGTTTGAATATTTTATATTGCGAGTGAAGAAAATAGACTTAACAAACCAAGTTCAAATCTTAGATACAGCTCTTTGTTTTTCCCTATTTAATAATGCTCTATTTTGGGTAAGGCATGTATTCGTATCTTCACACAGCAATGGGTAAATAGTAGGGTAGGTTAGGATCTCTAACCTTAATAGGGCAACTAGTCTAGGAGAAGAAAATCTCTGAATTTAAACTCCCAACCATCATGCTCAGTAGGATCAATTAAATGCATTAAAATTGCATAAAATTATAGGAGTAAGGATAGACTGAGAAGTTCATAGACAGACCAAGCTACTCTAATGGAATGTGACCAAATAAGGTTTACTTTTTATAATGAAGAGTTACCTTATAGATCAAATCGAGTCAGAGTGGAATGCCTTTTTAGTGAGGAGTATTGTTATATTACCTCCTCGCTATATTGTTGAACATAAAGGAGATTAACGAAGATTCCATAATGTTTTCAAGAAGGTTTAATGGCAGCCAGAATAAAGGGGACCTTTATGCTGCAAGTCTTGTAGTAAGGGAGGAAGGAAATAGTTACTGAGTTGAGAAGGAATCATAGCAGTTAAATGCCAGAGCGGAATGTGTGTTGCTACAGTCAAGGCAATGCTGAAGGTCTGAGAGGAATATGTGTCGCTATAGACAAAGCAAATTTATGTTTGCTGTTTAAGGACAGGAATGATGTAGTCACCCATAAATGTATGGTCTTGGTGGCTGTAGGAGAGAGGCATGAAAGTCTCCTGAAAAGGTTGCCCCGGAATGAGGTAGCTGGATGTCTGAGCGGAATTGCATGTTGCTGTAGACATAGAAAAAGTTAGAGGCGTCATAAAGGTGTTCCTGTAAGTGGCGGATGACATGCATCTAATTCATGTTCAACAAGGAACCCTTGGTCTAAGAGGTTAGACTCAAAAGGTCCATAAATTAGACAGCTTTCCTCATGGCGTTATGATTCTGCTGCTATGAAGGGAGCGGGCAGAAAGTACATCTGTCCTGCTCGAAAGGTTCTTAGGAAGTGAGAGTTTGTCGGGCTTTCACCATCTTTATGGTGCCCGGGAAAATGGTCAGGGCTGAATAGGATTAGTCATCTAATTGGGTGAAAATATTCGGTCAAAGTTCTTTCTGCTACACCTTTTTTTACCTCAAAAGACAAGATGGATGTGCATTGGACTGGAAGTTAAAAAGAGAGGAACCATATTTACCGACTCCTCCGCTCGGGCAGGATATGACACAAGGTCAATTTTTAAGTGGAGTTTAGCAGGTTTGAATTAAGAGTTTTCCTTCTCCTAGACTAGTTGCCTCACCAAGGCTGAAGAACCAAGTCTACCCTACTATTTACCCATAGCTGGAAGGAGAATAATTGGATTCATACCTTTCCCAAGGGTATTAGTTCTATGTGAAATGCAATCAGTCTCGTCCGGGATTTGAACTCGTGTCGCCGTGTCCATTTCCTATGACGATAACCATTACACCACGGGCACCTTCATTAAAAAGAGAACAGTTGTTCTGGGTCCAGCTGTTCTTATGACAAGTCACTGGTGATGGGCAGAAGAACCAGCCTATAAATGTATGAGAATTGCATACATAAACTTAGGACAGTCTATAGTTAGAGAGTTGGGCTCTGAGCTCTCTCTCGAGTGATTGTTGATGAATCAAGGATATGTTTCATATACAGACAAGAATTTACTTTTTTATAGTTATCATACTTCTTTGTTTGGTGTTGAAAAGGTCAGAAAAGTCATCAACAGTAGATATGACGTCATCATATGAACTTTTCAGGCCTTGCTCGTAATGCAACAAGAAAGAAAAAAGTTTCATTATTTTCTTAGACACAGATCCCAATTAATTTCTTATAGTTTCGGCTGTTACAAAGTGGTTAAGACGTTTGTTTAGCATAAAGTTTATCATCATAGGAAATGGAATTAGTGACCTGAGTTCAAATCCTGGACTAAGCTGTTTGTGTTTCACTTTGCACGAATGGTCTTGGAAAAGTCATGGATCCATCTGTCTGTCCTCCGATTATAATGTGTAAGTAGTAGGGCAGACATAGCTTATTAGCCTTGGTAAGTGTAATGGGGACATATCCTACCATACCCCAAAGGTGGACTCATCCAACCTAAACATATTCTCCAAGCTTAGCTCGCTCGGGGGAGACAACTTCTCGTGCCGTATAAGACATTTGACAGACTGACTGCAAGCCGAGCACGACTAGTACTTCCTTTGTATGACTTCCTTTTTCTGCTAATACAATAATGTTTACCTATCACCCGTTGTTTGAGTTGTTCTTCCACTGGTCTTATCTGAAGACCACAATAGTAAGACAACCTGTCTAGAAGAAAGAAAACTCTGCATTAAAATCAGTATTACTCTGCAAAAAAAATGATTTTGGATCACACCCTGCTTATAGTAGTATGGTTGGAAAAATACATACAAAGAAGAGTAAAAAAGGAAAATGGATTATAGTCAGGTTGCTCTGAAAGTATTTGCTCAGTAAACACCTTGTAGCCTTGTGCCATACTTGCTAAGAAAATTAGAAAAAGTCCACAATAAATAAAAATTATTCTCAGGATTAGTTCTTCTTTGATCACCAAAATTAAACAGTAAAAATCCTGGTGAGTAGTTAGATGAGTGGCTGTTTAGGAATATCCTGCTCATGATGGAGGGATGGGTAAGTAGTCACCCATCTAAGTACTGAGTAGGCTCATAGATTCTTAACTTCAGTGATTTGGCAGGAAGGGGATTACATAATAAGTCAAGGAAGAAAGAAAAGAATTTGAAGAAATAAAGAAACAAAGTGGAGTAAAACTAAGGGGTGAAGTGAAGAGACAAAAAGAAAGAAAGAAAGAGGATGTTAAAGAGAAACGTAAATGAAAAAAGGAGAGGGAGAATCAGTGAGAAAGAAAGATGTCAGAATGAGTGATGCACATATCACTCAGGTGAATCAAAACTTTTGCAATATTTGGCGACATGTGGTAAATGAGGTCATTAAATAAGTTTCCAGACTTTTTTCGTATGGGCACTTTTATTTATAGTACACACACGAAACTCTAGTCCCCATTGAAGTAATCTCCTCCGGCTGCAATACACTTGTTGTACCATTCCAACAACTTCTGCAAGGCCCTATAGAAGTCCTCTTGTGTGAGCATGTCAATGACCTTCATCACAGCCTCTTTCATCTCCTCAATTGTCTCATAACAACAGCCTCTGAGCTTAGGGAATAACCAAAAGTCACAGGGAACAAGGTTTGGACTATAGGGAGGGTGAGAAACTGTCTTGATGCCCATCTTGGTCAAATAGTCTATGACAAGGATGGAGTTGTGGACTGGGGCATTGTCCTGGTGGAAATGCCACTGACCCGATTTGAAGAGTGCTGGCCTCTTCCCTAGGAATCTCTTCCTGAACTCCCTTAAAATCTCGACATAGTAACCCTACCCCTGACTCTAACCCTTTGACCAATCAACTCTGCTGTATTGACTTCCTTACTCCTCCCAGACCTCTCATCATCCCTTACAGACTCCCTGCCTTCCTTGAATCTCTTATGCCACTAAAAAAATGATGCTTGATTCATGCAAGATGGTTGAAAAGCAGTCTGAAGCTTTCCATAGGTTTCTGTGGCATTTTTTCTAAGTTTAAAACAGAATTTTATAGCATATCATTCTTCTAAAGTGCCCTCACATCCAAATTGTGTTTTTGAAATTCACCAGCTGTGACAATCAGACTTTAGTAGGGTGTATTCGAATTCCTGCTATAGCTGTTCATTTGAACCTAGAATCATAAAAATTGGTCAGTCATCTCATAAGATGTATAGCAATAACATGGTGAATTTTCACAAATCTACAACAATTTTAAATGTCTGTACAAAAAATTGAATGCACCATATAATTTGGTTGCTCTTGCTTTTGCTAAAGTCAAGAGGGTGACCAATAAAAATTCCAACAGTGAGTTACTGAGCTTGCCTGATACTCTTTGAGTGCTACTCATTGGATTCACATTTATCTCTTGGAGCTCAGCCTCAGAATCCACAGTTTTAGGCCTACCTGACTTTGCTGGATTGTTGAGATTCTTGCTCCTCATGTGAAATTACTTTAACTTATCTGGTTGCTGTATTGGGATCAACTGCTCTTTCCTTTTCCATAACAAATATTTTTGGTTGCTTCCACGATGTTATAGCCCCATTTGAACTCATAAAACCTAATTTCCAGAATTAGACTACATTGCATGTTTCTCTGTGTAGCTTTTAAAATCACATACAAAGTGTAGTAATGTATAACGTGTCAGCACACCAACTACCATGATACTACCAAACACGGCAGCTACCTTGAATTGCTTTGGTCACATTGTATATGTACTCGCAAAGTAGTATGTACCAAAATATTGCAAAACTTTTGACTCACTCTAGTATAAGAAAAAGAGGAAGTTAAAATAAAAAGTGCAAGAAAGAAAGAAAGAGACAGAATGAGAGAGAAAGAACGATGTGAAAATGAGATAGATAGAGAGAGAGGCACATATTAATACTTGGTCATTTTTTATTTCTTTGTCAAATGACAACTTCCTCTGTGATGCTCCCTCTCCACAAGTCAGAGTAATGGAGAATCAATAGATCATCAGTCCCAAGAGACAGTTGATGGGTGAGAGGATATCTTATCAATTGGATTGCAGTAGGTTTTTGTAATGGAGGTAAGTGCTTTGCTAGGTTCAGCTGAGGCTAATCTGAAAGAAGATGACAGACTCAGGAAAAGTCTTTTCAATTGGTCCTCATGTGTCTGCTATTTTGCCATGTTTGGCCAACTGATATTATAATGATAACTTGATTTAAGTAGGATTTAGTTTATCTGATACAATCTGTGTTTTTGAGTTATAGGATAACATATTTCTACAGAAACAAGAGAAGTAGCTTATTTATACAGCCATCAATAACTGTCAATCAATTTATCTATCTGGTTTACTGATCTAGTCATACAAGCTATTGATAGTAAATTTAATCCTTGTGTAAACAAAGCTAAGCTGAGAATCTTTCTTTCTCAGTCTGTTCAGATCTATCTATCTATCTATCTATCTATCTTAGTATGTTCAGATTTATATATCTATTGCAGTCTGTTCAGATCTTTCTATGTATTTCAATCTAGTCATATTTATCTATTCATAATAGTCTGTTCAGATCTATCTATCACAGTCTGCTCAGATCTATCTATCTATCTATCTATCTATCTATCTATCTATCTATCTATCTGTTATTCATTTCATTGTGTAGTGGTAAGCAACTTGCTTTAAAAGCTAATGAAAATTGGTTCAATCTACAGCGAATCTGGCGATGAATTGGTTCAATTCACAAGAATCTGGCAATGAATAAGACTGAGTGAAGTTTATTTCTCTTTCCATCTATCTAAGATAAAAACTATTCATATATATCATATGATGAAAATAAGACTAAAAAAGATATTTGTGATTAATATACTATTTGACTTATAATATCTGATTTACATACAGTCAGATAAAAAACAATATCTGCTTTCAACTAGAAGGTATCAAAATATTTAAATATATAAACTTTGCTAATTAGACAATATACTGTATTTATTTGAGTCTAGTTGCCAAAATGTTCAGTTTGAATCGAAATCTAGAATAGGAATTGCATTATTAATGAGAGTAATATTTGGCAATTTTATTTACTTGTATCAATTCAGGAGCTGCTACATACAGTGTTTCAGCTTTTAAAAGGCCCATCAACGAGCAACCTGCAGATACAAATATTCTGGTGAGAACAACTTTCAACTCAAATGACTGTTAGGTCTATTTTCATGGTGGAGATTTGTTTTTACCTAGAAATCTAAGTCAAGGGTTTATTCTGGATTCCAAGATCATCTCGATGAAAGATTAATGCATTGTGAGGATTAAAAACTGATTATTTCACATATTCCTTGTATAGTAAAGAGGAGGGGGTTATATTAAATCCTTTCTTTTGATCCATCCCTAAAGAATCCAAGTTCAGGGTTTGCACTGGATTCTAGAGACAATTAAACAATAAGATGCTTTATGATTGTTTCACAACTTCCATGAATAATAAGAGGTGGGTCACATGATATATTAAAATAAAATATATTCATGCTTTTTACATGCATAAATAGGGGTCATTTTATATACAAATAAATGCAGTCATGTGCGTGTGTCTGTGTGTGTCTGTGTGTGTGTGTGTGTGTGTGTGGAACAAAATATGTTACAAAATGCTTTTAGCTTATCCATGTGTGATGAAAACCCGTTTAAATTTATGAGCATCTCATGGGACACCTGGAATATGGATGACCAAAAATGTTTTGCCTTCTTTATCCATATGTGATATTACCTAAATTGGCAAGATATACTCCCAACATTAAAATATTGTCATATGACATATAACACCATTGTCTTAATGATAAAAATAATAAGTCTTAATAATAAAAGCTGTTGATGCCGTTTATCAGTTTATAATATAAGTAATACTTTTTATGACCATAAATAAAGAATTATCTATCTATCTATCTATCTATCTATCTATCTAAGGCAGTCTGTAGCTTTTTAATCAGCAAAACTCATTGTATTGTTTGTGAGCTTATATTACCCATATGTGATAAAAAAAGATTGTTTAAATTTAGAAGCATTGTATTGAACAGATTAAGTATATATCATATTTACCCAACCCCTCCGCTTGGGCAGGATATGACACAAGGTCAATTTTTAAGCAGTGTTTAACAGGTTTGAATTCAGAGTTTTCCTTCTCTTAGACTAGTTGCCTCACAAAGGCTGAAGAACCTAGTTTGACCTACTATTTACCCATAGCTGGAGGGAGAATAATTGGATTCATACCTTTCCCAAGGGTATTAGTGCAATCAGTCTCGTCCAGGATTTGAACTCGTGTTGCCGTGTCCATTTCCTTTGATGATAACCATTACACCATGGGCACCACCTTTAGCAGATTAAGTATATATGACCCAAAATGACAAAACCTGATTTTAGATTGTTATAATGTTAATTTGGGATTTGTAAAGACAAACACTAAATAACATGTAATAATAAAAAGGGTTTTTTAGGCTGGTAATGACACAGTACAAAAGTCGCGTGAGTAGTAAGACTAGTTCAGCATACTGCTCTATGTCAATTGATAGGCTTCTACTTAAAGCCTTCATTCATCAACTCCATGAGCAGGACAGTTCACTTTCAAGAGGGGTGGAAGGTTTCCTACACAACATACCTATATTGGTAAAAAGTATATTCCAAACATTAAAATGCCAAATGACGAGTAACGCCATAGCCTTAATAATAAAAATTGTTGATGCCAATCATCTGGTTATAATTCTAGTAAAACTTTTTTGTGACCGTAAATAGAGTTCTGGTTATGGCACTAAACTTCATGTGATGGTGAGGTTCCAGTTCTGGGGTTTGAGGAATGTGGAGTACTGTGTATTGTATACATAATACTAAATATTTTTAATTTCTATAATTCAACAATCAATGAAGAATTATTGACCAAATGGATGGAGTGTTTGCCAATGGCCTAGGTTCAATCTCAGGTCAAGTCATACCAAAGACTCAAAAAATGGTACTTAATGTGTCTTTGCTTAATACTCCACCTTACAAGGTATGGATCAAGGGTAAGATGGAGCAATCCAGGGAGAGGAATGTAAAAAGGTATAAAGGAAGGAAAAGGGTTTAAAGACAAGAGATTGATAAGGGAAGAACAAAGAGGGAAATAGATATACATTTGAGTGATGGTGGTAGGGGTTAATTTGGTTTTGACTGTGACCTCAAGTACTATATATATATATATAAAATATTCTGTATTATATGTATAATTGACGGCAACTACACAAGAATGTTGAGAGCAATATTGAACAAGTCCTGGCGACAACACCCCACGAGACGCCAACTGTACGGCCACTTGCCTCCCATCACGAAAACTATACAGGTTAGACGAGCCAGACACGCCGGACACTGCTGGAGAAGCAAAGACGAGCTCGTAAGTGACGTACTCCTATGGACCCCCACATATGGCCAAATCCAACTTGATGCATATTGCGCCGCGGTCTGAAGACGATTTGAGGCGACTCTCAAACTGCGACCAGTGATTCCTATTTTTGAAAGAAACGAAATGACTGAGTGTCCTAGAAAATCACAACAACCAACCTCAATAGGATTCACATGGCATATCCAACCCTTTTCCACGCAGTTGGCACGCAATGTCTCGTAGCGGTTTTCCTTTTGCTCGTGTGCTTTCTCTCAGTTTTCTTCCCATGGGACAGTCAATTCTATGAGGCGGACACTCTTCTTTAAATCGGACCATGCTACAATGTCCAGCTGCTTTTCTGTTTGAATAATGTGAACTAGAAATTGTAGAGATGTCCTGAGATCCACAGAAATTTTCCAGTCACTAGCTCCGTTCAGTAGCTTCATATTAGGATTTTTTTGTTACCTCACAGGACATTCACCTTCCTTGAGAAACTGAATTATGGGTTCCTTGGCTGTAATAGATTGTTGGTTTGCTGTCTCACATTGTGCTCTTAACAACTCTATTATCACCTCTAACACCTTGTTATGTCGCCATTGTGGACATGCAGATAGTACGTGGCGCAAAGTACCCCGATCACTTTTACACGACAAGCACAGGTCCGAATTGGTATATCCCCATAATTTTAGGTTGGTCGCATTTGGTTAGAGATCATAAGTAGAGCGAAAAAGAAATGTTATCGCCAGTGGTTCCATTGCAATTAAGGATTTCCACGATAATTTAATTGGTTCGATATCATTCCATTTTGTCCAAGCACATTGTTTGGCCTGGGTAACAGCACTGACTTTTCTTTGCTCTTCCTCAAACATCCTGACTTCTTCGCTCACCATGTCTCTTTTTCCTTTTGGGCCCACTTTGGAGAATACCTTTTTGCTTGTGCTACCCAGCTCGATGTTACAAGACGAGATCTTGCCTTGATTTGAAAAAACAAAAAGAAAGAAAAGAAGAAAAGAAAAAAAAAACGGAAGTTAACACTTCGAGTTCTCAACTCAAAATGAAAAGTTAGTCGCTCACGCATGGGCTCCGCGCAGAACTTCCGTTTGCGATAAATTAACAAAAAAAAATACATTAATAAATATCCAATCGGAACGCTTCCCGCGGGGCACAAAAATTGCCGTTTCTGAGCCTACAGCAAATATATAAATAGACGGACCAAATAATCATCAGTCAGACTTGTTCCCTCACACGACCCATGTTAAGGATTCTTCGCTACCGTCCGGCGCCTGTCATCCGATACATCAAACGATCGCCGCAGCTACCAACGCTGTCCTAATTCCGAGAAAACCATCCCTTCACCACGAGACAAGTACAGTACATGAACTTTATAACTACTACCACTGAATTCATTCTTTAACTGTGAACACATTTCTCTATTCTACTCTCTGTACTTAATCTATTTATAAAAAATTTTCTATAACATCATTACTGTGTTATTGTGAGTATCTATACGTTCTTTGTTTTGCAACCATACGCATTTCTCGCCCACAACTCAGAATATAACATCGATTTGTTTGAGTGACGACTATGATGTCTTTGATTCGTAGGCTGCATTCCGCATCCTGGGCGGCCTTGACGGTCGACCACTTCGTACCTGATTTTATTTCTGAATACTCCTTCTGAATGATCTCGTCGGTTGAGTCCTTCATCAGCATGTGAAGGCGTACTGTCCCAATTTTGAATTCTTCTACCAGTGAGGATATTGGGAGCTCTAGGTTTCCAGAATTGGTATATAAACCTACTTTTGAAAAACAAGGAGGAACTTCGAGCGGCTTACGCAAGTATTTGTTGCTATTCTGTTGAATCCGTTCAACACGAGATATCGCAATTTCGTATATCTGTAAGGGCCACAAAAGACGGGGTAGCAGACCATGTTGGTAACACCAAGCCTTCATCCTTCCGGGTAAACAAGTTTTATCAATTGATCTAAGTCCCTTCAAAGCTACTTTCTGGACCTCTGTACCACTATGACGATCAGTCAGTGAGATTGAATAAAGACGTCCGAGACTCTTTACCGGCTTCTCCCTGACTGATGGTTTCTTATCACCCCCAATTTGGAAATGGATCTCCCAGGCAGATCCTCTGACTAACGATATGCTTCGACTTTTTTTTTGCTTAGCCTTCATTCTCGCCCACGTGAAAAGGTCATAATACCTTTGTAGTAAACCATCGGCAGCGATTTGGGATGGGACGAGAATGGTGATGTTGTCCATAAAAGCTCGGGAAGGTTCAGTTTTCATTCCTCCTTTCGACGTATAATACATATAATACAATATATATATATATATATATATATATGTATATATATATATATATATATATATATATATATATATATATATATATATATATATATTGTATTATAATCATATATGCAACTATATATTATATGTTATATATATATATATGTATATATTTGTACATAATGTATATTATATGTTTATATATAATACTATGTATTATATGTCTACATATATATAATGACCTATTAAATGAATATTAATATATATATATATATATATATATATATATATAATACTATGTACTATATATCTAGATGCCATGCATTATATGCATATATACATAATACTATGTATTATATGTATAATGCTTCATATTATAAGTATATATATTTATATGATACTCTATATTATATGTATATATATATATATATAATACAATATATTATATATATATATATATATATATATATATATATCTATATATGATATGAATATATATATATATATGTATTGTATGTATGTATATATAATACTTTGGATATATGTATGATACTTTGTATTTAATGTGTGTGTGTGTATATATATATATATATATATATAACAAAAAATAGTCCAAGTATTAGAGTAAAAGTTAATTATCAAAGGAAAATGTAAAATATCCAATGGAGGGCTCATTGGCAATGTTTATCAAATATATAAATAATTTCAGTTATTTATACACAAAATTTAGATGCAGAAGAAAAAAATTTTTTATAAATCAAATGAAAAAAATTCTTTTTGATAATTTAAATATAAATTTATTTCAATCTACTGATGTTATTGTGATCTCCTCAGATGGAAAACGGTTACATATTTCCGATGTAACGTTTGCACATATACTATTTATCTTATATATATATTTATATAATATATATTATATTATATATATATAATATATTTCATACTTTATGAATATACTTTATATGAAAATATATTTTATGTATATATATATATATATATATATAGTAGGAATGTAAATCAGAAAACGTGGTCTTCACTGTTATTCAAGTTATGAACTCTTGAAAATAATGTTTCTTAATATATATATATATATATATATATATATAGTATACTTAGTCCAGTTAAACTGGAGTTAGGAGTAATTCCATCAGGACAAGAAATTATTCATGAATGAATATTTAAATTTTTCTGGTAAAGAGCTCAAAAAAAAGATCTGAAGAAGTCCTGTTAATTTTTCTTCGTGTTTTTGGAAATTTAAAAAATGTGTAACAGGATGGAAATAAATTTATAATCCTTTGTGATTGGTTTCGTTGTTTTTTCTTCAAGAAATATATATATATATATATATATATATATATATATATATCTTAAAGAAAAAACAAAAACCGGTCACATTAGGTTTATGAATTTATTTCCATCCTGTTATGGGTTTTGATATAAATCAAAAACACCAAAAAAAAACAAAACTAACCGGCTTTCTTCAGATCTTATGGATAAAATAATTCAGAATAGACACAGGAAAGAAGGGTGGGAGAGGGTAGAAGAGGAGTGAAGAATTTTTTCCTCATTTAGCCCACTTCCGTTTTTTTTAAATTTTATTGCCGATTGGAATCACAGTAAATTAATTTTTTTAATTTTATTTTTTTAAATTCGAAATACATTTCTTAAAGAAATTATTGCTCTGTAATATCAGTTACATTGAGCTCTTTACCAGGAAAATTTAAATGTTCACTGTTGAATGTGTTTTTTGTCCTGATGGAATTACTCCCAACTCTGGTTTAACTGGACAGTATAATAGTTATATATATATATATATATATATATATATATATATAAATTTCTGAGTTTTGGGTATGTTACATATGTAACTTTTTTCTGTCTGAGGAGGTCACAATAATAGAAACAGTAGACTGAAATAAATTTATAATGAAATTACCAAATTCAATTATTTTCCTCTGATTTATAATATGAATATATATGTATATTAGTACGTATTATATGTGCCTATATATATAAGGTATGATGTATTATGTGTATATGCATACATCAAAGGTGTAGCAGAAATACTTTCCTCATTTTAAACTGTCATCTGTGTGGTGCATATGAACTTAAGCAAGGGATAATGATCACTCCATTTTTTTTTTCAAATACTATCTGTTATTATTATTACATCTTCTGAGCAGCCATGTTTTTAAAGGTTAACGAAAAGACCATGAGTCATAGCATCCTTTAACTCTGCCTGGTGGATTTTTTTAAATCAATCAACTTGAGACATTTTCGAACACTGGCAGTATATAATTTTCTCTCTGGAATATCATTATTCTAATATCACATTAAATAGACATGAAAGTTTTCCGCATAGAAATTGCAGATTCCAGTTTTTAAAGAAAATGTTTCAATAGCAAACACACAGCATGCACTAGTCCTAGCCATGATCATAACTGATCATATGGTAAAACATTAGCTTGATGGAATTACCATTATGGTTTTCCTAAATCCACTCTCATTAGAGAAGTGACAGTTTAAAACATGGAACATATTTTTGTCACTCTCTTAATGTATAATACTTAATATATATATATATATATATATATATATATATATATATATATATATATATATATATATATATATACATGAATTTGCTTTGTATGAAATTTATAAATTCATATATCAAGAATCCTATTATATATTCTCATATAGAATCATTTCCATTCTTTGAATATAAATATATATATATATATATATATATATATATATATATATATGTACAAAATCATTTTGTAATTTGCTTGAAGCATTGCACATATTATTTTATTTTATTTTATTGTATTGTATTAATTTTGAGGACTATTGCAAAGAAAATAATTATTGAGTCTCATTAATTTCAAAGTAAAAACTTTATTGTCAGAGACTTTTTAAAAATGAACAGTGTTGGATGTTCAAATTTATTTTGGACATTGTAAACATGGTATTATGTTGGGTGTTAGAATACCATGTTGGGTGTTGTACACCCAACATGGCATTCTAACTCTTTTGGACCTTTCATAGGCCATCATCAGGGGTTATTTACATGTGTAAAGAGTGCTTTTAAAGAGTTTTTTAAAGAGTCTTTTTTTTAAGCTCTTGGGACAATTTTGGTAAATTCATTGACTAATTTCGACCAAAAACCATGTCACTTATCAGGAAACTTGAAAGGATCTTAATAGAATTATATAGACAAAAAGTGTCTTTATTATTTAATCAAACATGCTTGAATGAAAGACAGCTGCCTAACACACACACACACACACACACACACACACACACACACACACACACACACACACACACACACACACACACACACACACACACACACATACATATATCCATGCTGTTGGCATGACAAGATGATGATATATATATATGTATATATATAGTATAATTAAATGGAGACTTAAACTCGGTTAAGTCGTCATAATAAATTTATTTCGGTGGAGAATATTATTGCTATATTCTCCATCTTGTCAGATGACTCTTGAGTTGGGAATGATTCTATTTTAGAATATATAAGAGCATTCTTACTCAATTTATAAATTTATTAATTTTAAACTGAGCAAATTCATATAACTGATATGTATACTGCCTATTATTGTATTATATAGAACCTAGAATTATTTAAGAATCTATCCAGTTTATCTACCTTTGAGATTCCTTGGTATATTTAAGTGTAGACGTTTTCTGGTTTCACTATCTATTATTATTTTATTTGTTAAAATATCATTTAATCGCAACATTATTATGTATATAATAAATCATATCAGTTATTATTAATATTTTCTTCTTTTCCATTTCTTGAATTTTTAAGAGCTTTTTAGTGTTTGCTTTATGCTCGAATGATAAAATTTTCAAGTTTTTTATCTTCTTATCTGACACATTCAAGGACATGGATGCTAAAATGAACATCTGTCACTGTAATCTCATGATTTGAGATAAGCAATTTTTAGTAAATAATTTTATGAGATAACCAGTCATTCAACTTAGCAAATTTTCTAGGTCTTTAAAAAAATATTTTCTACTAAAGACAAAATATAAATTACAATTTATTTTGACAGCATACTGATGATTTGTATAATATACTAAGTTTTGCTTAGTCTCTATCCCATCGGCAGGGTTTAGAACATGTTGCAGGGTTTAGAATGCGTTGACTGTATCTCCTGCAGAAGTGCAAGATTCCATGCTAAATGGGGTGTTTTAGGTATAGCACTAAACTGCATTTGATGGTGAGATTCCAGTTCTGGAGGTTTGGAAAGTCTTGAGTACTCTTTTATTACCATTACTCCCAGTTCCACTCTGATCCACAGTGGTTGTATCTGTTAGTCTCATCACTAGAATAAAAAAACTCTTAAGAATCAAGTACAGACAAATATGAATATGAACACAATTCCCTAACTTCATAGTTTAAAATAACCCTTGATGGGTTGACATATCATTAAAATCAGTCAATCAATCAAGGTTTTATATCTGTACCTTGAAGAATGTCTGATCCATGATTTTACTTTTTTTTCCCATAAAACGATCAAGATAGAATTTCAATGAGTCATGCTTTTTGCAAATGCATTGTTCTGAAATAATTTTGATGGCTGATCTTTGCAATAAAAGTTCCAAGACTGAATTCATATGACAGACCCCACATTTAAAAACAAATAAAGATGAGCAAATGGCAAAGTGTATGGACACTTTTGCGTTTTGTGACTTGACAGAAAAGGTTAAATTGTTAAAGCTTAAAAGCCCCTCACCTTTGCTTTCATATTGATTGTAATTTTGACCTTATTTAATTCAAATGCTCTGTCAGCAGGGCTTAAATATGCTGACTGTATCTCCTGCAGAGGGATAAGACCCCCACCACCACCCTAAAAAATGGATGTTCAGTGTATGACATAATTAAGTTGCATCCATTAATGAGGCTCAAGTTCTGGAATTTTGGGTTGTGTTGAGTACTTTTTCTAACCTCAAATATTAGTGCCAGCTATGGGTCAAATAGATGTTTAAAAATTATTTGTATTAGATAGGTTTGGTTTGGTTTCTTTGTTTAATGGCATATCAACCTTTGTAGGTTGATATGCCAAAGCCATTCTCCTAGAAGAACAGTAGTTGTACTATTTAGCCCATAGCTGGGAGGATAACGGGGCTCATACCTTTCCCAAGGGTATTTGCCATTCTAGAAGAACAGCAGTTGTACTATTTAGCCCATAGCTGGGAGGATAACGGGGCTCATACCTTTACCAAGGGTATTTGCCTGAAAGTGAACATAATAGCACGACTGGAGTATGAACTTGCTAACTACGATTCCGCAGTCGATTGCTTTAACCATTACACCCCGAGGACACCTCTGTATTAGATAGGAATACTTAATATCATAAAACAGTGGTCAACAACTTAAGAAACAACTACACAAAAACTGTTAATATAAATGTACAATGTATGCAATTTTCTTACTTCTAGGGTAGAATAACCCTTGAAGAGTTGACATGGCGTTAGAATTAATCAACCACTCATCTTTTAATCCAAGGTTTATAAGTATCTTATCTAATGTTTCTTTTTGTTTTCTTTGTTTAAATCTTGTATCAGTTTTTCATTATTTCCATTTTTATCCCTTTTTATCATTTAGAAATTCTTTTGTTTTCATATCTTATTTGCAGGTCTTATGAGTATATATATAAAATTCTTTATCAGTGACCTATTTTCTGTAACTTACTCAGAAGTGGTCGAAAGGCCTTGCTTATTGTAACTGTGAGTACATTAAATTAAAAAAAAAAAAGAAAAATTGACTGAATGACTTAAAGGGGGTTGTTTTAAGGGCATTAACTCTTAGTTATATTGTAGAGTTACCTCCCTTATAATTAGATAATCCTGATTTGAATAATTAATTTATGCAGGGTCATTTCTATTGAGATTATTTGATTATAATAGTTGCTTCAAGTATTGGCTTTAAAAGAATAAATCTTGATTAAAAACAGACGAAGGAGTAAGTCATTCATCATTTTACATAACTGCAAATCAGGTAAAAATAAATTGACACAGAAGTTTCAAATTAGAAAAAAGTAAGCCTATTAACTATGTTGACTAAACATTATTTTCCCAACATTTATTTCAAATGATAAGATTAGACTCTCAACTCCATTTATATTTAATAGAATAGTCTTATCGAGTAAGGCTAGGTACAAGTAGTCCCTGGTGTCTGAGTAAACATCAGTCTTGCAGATACATCAACTTTGCATGAAACCTGGGAGATATTTTCTGAACCATTTTTTTGTGTGTGTGGGGTGGTGGTGGTTAAAATGAGTCCTATCTGGCATCAAATGCAGTCTGTTATATCAACAGATCTCTTGATTTTATCTTAAAGTGTTACAATGTGGCTGAGACATATATATTATTCACCAATAACAGAGATCAATGTTCATGTACTGGTAAAAGCCAGCATCTCAAATGCTGAGTTTAAGGTTGGTTGGCCCTCCCCACTTGAACACTTAGCAGAAGAAAGTCATTCTATTCTCATTTTAGTAAAAAAGAAGTCTTATATGCCATTAAATTGGGTAATAATAATGCTGGAATCTTCAGAAAGTGATATTGTTGTAGAGATTAGGGAGTCATTAAAACCAAGAATTAAGCTATTGACTAATAAAAATGAGTGGAACTTTTTAAGTTAATAAATCATCTTACATGCTATTTTGAACAAATCTTGGCAGCAGCACACAACAAAATAGCAGCTGTATGGCCATTTACCTTCTATCTCACAAACCATCCAAGTAAGATTAGCAAGGTATGCTGGGCACTGCTGGAGAAGCAAGGACAAACTCATAAATGATATTCTACTATGGACTCCTACACATGGATTCATCAATGTTGGCTGACTAGCAAAGACGTACATACAATATCTCTGTGCTGACACTGGAAGCAATCTGGATAACCAGCCAAATGCAATGGATGATAGGGATGGTTGGCAAGAGAGAATCACAAAAATCTGTGCTGTCGGTGCCACTTGATGATGATGATGATGATGATGAAGTTAATAAATGCCATCAATAAGTAAATGTTTATGGCTCCTGGTTTGTTGTACAAATGTAAACATGACACAATATTTTCAAATCTTATTTTCCGTAATCAAAAGAAAAAGTCATAGTGTGAGAATAACCACCTCTGCAGCTTGTTGCATAAGTTACTAACCCCACATTGAGAACTTATGTGTGGCCGGATTGAGCGAGAGGCAGGTTCACAAGGAAAAGAACAAAAACACAACAACAACTCTGTGGTTAGAATGCCAAGGGAGGATGGAAAGTGTGTAACACTTTGTGGATAATTAGTTCTAGGCTGAGTTTCAGCTGGCAAAAGATTATCTTAACTAACTGGGTCCAGCTGGTAATGTCGCTGTTCGTTGTTTCTTTGTTCTGGCCTAATCAACTTTCCTCAACCCTAACTAAGTCTAACTGCTAGGACCCAAAACACACCTGTATATATACAAAATGTTTCATGGTTATTTCTGGCCAAAGGACACCCACAAATAAACCCATAACTTTTTTGAGGGTCATTTCTTTCTTTAAAAAACTGGACATAAAAATATTTTCTAGCCTGGCTGTCTCTGATACAGGGACATTGAATTCAGACCCTTTTAAGTTTTTGACCAGTACCCAACAAGTACTCAACACTTACCCCCGTCCTTGGCCATATGTATAAACATTTTCTTATCTAGATTTCCTTAATCTAGTTAATGGGTTTTCCTAACATTTGAAATTTGATACCCAGGCCGAATCTAACTCATACACACACACACACACGCACAGATGTATGGGTGCACACACACATGTGTATACACGTATGTGCATATATCCAACTCATAGTGTCATAGTAGAACAAAAGTGGTCACTTTGATTTCTGTCAAGTAATTTCTTGACTAGATAACGACTTTATAAGTTTAAACAAATATATAAAGATTTTTTTTAGATAACCTGGCAGACATAAAGCAGGAGTCCAGGTTAGCTTATTATTTATATTGTAAATGGAAACCTAAACTAGAAATTATAAAATGTTTGAAATTTTAAAAAACTAATACACTAAAAACATTTTCTGGTATCCCATTAGTAACTAGACAATTTCATGGTTATATTTTGATCCATCCTTGAATTATATAATTACAGACAGACATATGAAAGAGATTGTTAATGATTTATTGTATGACGACGTGTATGTTTTTTAAAAGAAAATAATTTTAATCCTCATTAAGCAGATTACCAGTGTTGTAATTACAAACTGTTTCTAAAGCATGTTTCTTTTGAGACAGAATGATAATAGGAATTAAATCAGTCTGAGATTAAATAAATACTATTGATTAGTCTGTGCAAGAACATGTATAGTTCTGTAGCAGAAAGAAAGAATTTCAAATTATTATTTAGTGTGGGAATTATTTTGGCTGTTGGAGTTTCAAATTTATATATTTTGTCCAATGAGAATGACTGATGCCATTCTGCCCAGGTCACCTCCCCAGGCAACATAAAAAAGCTGTGCTAACCATTCTCACTCTCTCTTCGGTTTCTCCTTGCTAGCAGCTGGACAGTCCAGTCGACATTAAAGTGCATTCTCTCTCTCTCTCTCTCTCTTACCCAGGCTGATTCCAGCTGCTGACACACGGACATCTCAACACGAAAGAGCACATTCAACATTTGTTCCTCTGCTTCCTTTAGGAGACCATTCCTTATCAATTATCTCTTCCTCCTAAATCAACTGGACCTCAAAACTTCTGCCTGAATGCTAAATTCCTGCTCAGCTATTTACAACAAGTTTCTTCTTCCTGCAACTTATAGCACAAGGGTTCGTTTCGTCTCAAGCTGTTATTAAAACTTCCAAATTGAAAACTATCAATATTTCCATCAACTCATTTGTTCTTCCTTTTAACACAAGAGGCAACATAACTCTACAAACTCAACTGCCATTTTGTATAAATGGTAATATTATCTGCTCTTTTGTTATAGTTCTATATATACACAAAAAGAATATATGTAGGTATAGTTATGGTTGTTATTAAGCCTAGCTTAGTCTAGTATAAGGCCAAAAGTGGGGATCACTTAATCAGGGACAAACATACTATAGAAGGAATGGAATACTTGGTTATCAACAAATTGAGAAGTCCTATGAAAATACTTTGTACATATGTATCTGTTGGAGTGAATAAAATAAAAATAAATTTTTGAAAAATTCAGGAACCCACAGAAGCCCCTGATAGGAAGTGGGGGGACACATGCACGAAAAAAAGGAACCATCCATGTGAAAGGGAGAGATTCACCCTCACTTCAGCTGGACCCTTCAGACTGTAATGACTTTCTTCCACCTGGCTGCTAGTAAGGTAGCACGCCTGTTTTGCCAAGTCACCTGGGCTTTGCATATGGATTATGTCTACTGCTAGCTAGCTGACATGCTGAAGCAAGCAACATGAAAGCACCACTGGACATGACCATACTAAATTTGGATGTATTAACTACCAGAGACGATTAATATATTTAACAACAGATTTGGAAGAAACAACAAATAATCTAGGAAGACATTCCTCGCTACAGAGTAGCCATGCAAAAGCCCAAACAAAATAAAAATGAAATTGAAAAGATATCTTCTCTCTTCACCTTCCTTCCTTTTTCTTCCTTTGTTGCCTTCACAGACAAGAAGATGCCAGCAAATTAAGATGGGTAAAGAAAAAACTAACGGTGTCAGATATCAATAACCAACAATAACCAAATAATCTCTAGCCCCATAAATCCCAGTTATGCGTTGAATAGTACCACTACTGTAGACTTCAACAAAAAAATGTAGGAAGTTTTAGCGATAAATGTTATTGTGTTTATTCTTAGCGAGGAAAAGTTGTAACGTGTATATGTGTGTTTACGTTGAGTTGTTTCCTCACTAAGTTTGTAAGGTATATACAGGAGAGAAGTTTCAAGATGTATGAAGTCGAAATGATTTTATGATAGTTTTTAATGAAAGCATGGAATATAGAGATTATGTTTGTGCTGCAAGCCTCGTGGGAAAGGAATGAAGTAAAGAGACGAAATGGAGTTATGATAGAGTTGAGATAGCAGCATGTGTTGTTGGACATGCAAGGCAGGTATGTTCACAGTATGTAGCGAAAGTCATGTTTGCCGTTGGAGGAAATAAATTTTGGAGTCACCGTGAGTTTGTGTTTCTGGTTGTTTTGGGGAAAAGCGGAATGTCTCCAGAAAATGTTGCCCAGTGGTGAAGTAGTTGCTAGGTGCTGGAGCAGAATTAGACATCGCAATCGACATAGCCAATTTTGGGGGTGAAATAAAATTGTTTTTGTGTGTGGCCTATTGAATTTATCTAATTCATATTCAACTGGGATCCCTTGGTCTAAGAGAAATAGACGCAAGGGATCCATAAATTAGATAGGTTCCTTCATTGTGTCCATGCTGCTATTGAAGAACAGCCAGTGAGACGTCTGCACTGAATGGAGTTGTTCAGCCAAAGAGAGTGTTTGATGGGTTTTCCCTAGTTTGTGCTGCCTGAAAGGTGGTCTGGGCTGAATAGGATAAGTCATCCTGATTGGGTGAAATTATGCGTTGAATTAAATTACATGCCAAACCAAAATACGAAAATTCCTTCAGCTACAAAGTAATTTGTTTTTCTTTTCTTTTCATTTTACTGTATTTTTGCACGGGTTTCTATCTTGGCTTTTTGAAGTTTGTTAAGCGGTCATCATTTACTTTACAAAATCTCTACTTCTTCATGAATATCAACTTTTTTTTAATCTTGTGGGATTCAAATCTGACCATTTTTTCATTGGTATAAAGATAATTTTTAAAATCACCCATAGCAAATTAATATTTTTTTGGTGGAGATCCTTTTCCTCTGCCGAGAATACAACCCTGCAGACAGGGTGGTATTGTTTTCGAGAATTTGTTTTCAACTTTTGTGTTATTAGTACTGTTTTGCTTTCATACACTTTCTAATTCTCCCTTTGTTCATTTCCTATCTCTCTCATTTAGTCAGTAGACAAACTGCTGAATTTTACCCTCTCTCACTATGAACCAGGCCAAACAGATTCTACAATTACCTTCCTAACCCTACAACAATAGCATTTATAGTCTATTTTTTTCAAAACTGACTTAATCTTTTTCTCTGTATTTAAACTGCAATTAAATGTAATGAGAATATTATTTTACTTAAAACTTGGGTAATCAGAAAAGAGAAAAATGACAGTTTCATATTAAATTATCATTATTAAATTTTTTAAAGTTTAGAGGTTTCTCATTCGACTCGAATATATATGGTTTGGAATATGGTTTGGAAATTGGTTTGGAATATAAATAGGGTTGGGGTTGTAATTTTGTTGAGGAATATTAATTCGAGAAATGTTGCTTCTCCTCAAGAATGAATATAAAAACAACATATTTTACCAATTAGAAAAAGAAAATACGTGAAGAAATGAGGTGCAAAAAGAGTGAATGAAGGTGTGTATGATGAGAAATCACTTATGGCATTTACGTGTGCTGTTGTATTTTTGCTGGGATAGTTGGCTACATTCATTTTTAGTGTAGATAATTGTCTCATCTTTTTTCTCACATAGGCTACACTTGCTTTTTATCTATAAAGAATGTATAAGTAAATTAAAATTTGACTCATTATTTATTACTGGTACATAAATTTTTATCTGAAACTTTTCAGGCCAGACCCATTTTGGAATCTGGAATTTTTCAGATTTCCGAATGCTAATTCTGGTGGCATATATGATACACTCTCCTATTAATCTTGAGGTATGAGGGCCTAACATTTCAGTTAAAAACATGACCCATTGGACTACTTACACAGGTGATTTGTTTATGGTAGAGAAGGTTTGTATAGAACTAGCCACACATCTTGCATAAGCTAATAACAGAAGAATGGATAGGAGGTGGCTGTGGTGTAATGGTTATCATCGTAGGAAATGGACATGGTGACACGAGTTCAAATCCTTGACGAGACTGATTGTATTTCACATAGAACTAATACCCTTGGGAAAGGTATGAATCAAATTATTCTCCCTCCTGCTATGGGTAAATAGTAGAGCAGACTAGGTTCTTCAGCCTTGGTGAGGCAACTAGTCTTGGAGAAGGAAAACTCTGAATTAAAACCTGTTAAACTCTGCTTAAGAATTGACCTTGTGTCATATCCTGCCCGAGTGGAGGGGTTGGTAAATATGGATAACAGAAAAATGGTGCCCCAATGTGCTATAGATTCTTCGAACAACACTCATAAGGTTCTGAACTCAGAGTTTTTCCTTCTCTTAGACCAGTTGCCTTATCACATATAAGAGTAGACAATCTAGTTGATAGAGAATGGCAATGTCTCTAGAATGAGCTTTGTAAATATTCATACTAAATGAAGTAAGACAAAAAAATTGCTTTATCTTTCAATGTAAACACCATTTATTTAAAGCAAGAAGTCCCTGAGACGTAGTGATTAACATGCTGGACTGCAACATTATATATTATGTTCCCTTTTGAACTAATAACTTTGAGAAAAGGTATTAACCCTTTTATACTCACCAAGCTATGGGCAAAATTGTGTCACTACTATTCATCTACAAGGATGGTTTTGGCACTCAATAACCCATCAAGGTTGATATGCCATTAAACAAAGAAACCATCTAAATTTTCTTTAGAACAAATTTTTGCCATTTCCCTCAGCATAGAAATATTTTGTGCTGAGTTTTAAGCCATTTGCTTACAATGCTTTTCACTTATCATTGCTTGAAAACTTTGTTCCGAGCAGAAATTCTTTAATGTAACCAAGTAAGTAGAAATCAGATGGGACTGTAAAGAAGATATGGTAGCTGTTCTTATCCAAACTGATAGGGTCAACTGAACTCTCCTCTTTGCTCTGGTATCAACATTTTGGGAACCCAGTGATAATTGACCTTAGAAAAAGCAAAAGTCATCATGCACAATTTTGTGTGCTGTACCAAGAAAAATTCCCAGTGTGACGGCAAATTGATTAAAATCCCGAAACGGGACTTTATTTTCGCACGTGTGAAGACGGGGCAGGTTGGCACTTGATCCCCTACAGAAATAAGTCCTGTTCAGAGTTCTTTTCTCAGGCAGATAAGAACTGGCATATTACGTGAGGGAATAATTTAGGGCCAGACTGGCCACCGCTGGCAAAGGGGTCCAAAATTACACACTATCACACACCCACCAGGCCGCTAAACTTCTTCCCCTTAGATAATAGAAGAATACGGGCCTATAGGTCTTAGTTGTAATAATATTAATATTGCTACTGTCGGCAACTCCGGTTTCCCGTGTGATACTTTAGGAATTAATAGGACAGTTCTAAGCAAGATAATGTAAGGCGAATAGAAGCTGAAAGGAAAGCATGGAATAATAACATAGACCACATGGTAAAATGAAAATACATAGGTTCTTTACTACGGTTATATACATATATATGTTCAAAATGTCAAAGATATATAATAGGATAGTCCATGAATATAAATGTCTTTTCTTGGCTTTTATCCTTTTTCAAATTGAGAGAGAGTGGTAAACAAAATTCGGGTGTAGAGGAAAAATGTCCCAAAGTTACTTATCTTATTTTTTTTGACGGGGTTCCACTGGAGAATTTTTCTTTTTTCACGGGCTAATAGACTTTGTTACTGTTTTTAATTCTGGCTTGAGAGACTCAGGTCTCTCATGTCTCAGTCTTTTGTCTTTAGCCCGGAGTGAAATGGCTATCGTCCGTCTGCCACGGGACTTGCTCAAAAACTACCTTTTTTTGTATTTACTTCCGTTGAGGGGAAGGGAACCCCACTTCCGTTTGGGGTCCCCCCACCAATCATTTGGCTTCATTTTCTCTTTCCCCTTCCGATGTCCGGCGACCCAAGGTCACTTAGGTGCAAACATCTGTGTGACCCACATTCATTTCTAACGGTCACTTTTTGACTGCTAGATAATTTTAGTTCAACGGGGGGAGAGTATCATTCCCACCTCCTCGTCTCCGTGAGCCATCACGTGACACCAGTTGTTCAAAAAAGTCTTATATTGCATCTCTTCTGTCTGCAAAAAGGAACACATTAATTGAATCTACCATTTCAGGCATGCTTGCCTTCATCTTAAAAGCTATTTCAAACTTCTTCGAACAATTTAGTCCATATGTAAATATTTTTTGATGGAAACGTGCTTCTTCATACACATCATGCATACTTCTGTAAATTTAACAAGATTTGGACTTCTTATCCGACAAAGAGTTGACGACAAACATCTATTCAAGCCTGAAGCAGTCTGTTTGATTTGTTGCTATATTTTTGTGAGATTGAAATAATTTTTACTATAAACCAATCCTAAACATTCACATTTATTCACATTTGTAGAAAAAATTCTGAAAAAAAGTTTATTTTGCTTTTAAAAAAAATCCCAATATTTATTGAATGACCCTAATATAGATAGGTTGACAAATACATACATACATGAACCATTGGGGTACTAAAAAGACTTTAGATTCCCATTGTGACCCCATGGTGGTAACAAGATGACAAGCACGAAAACTCTGTTAAACTGCTCCAAGGTTTATTTACTACTTGGTAGCAAGTAGCCACGGGGTGAAAGAAAGGAAGTATCAAAACATGAGACAACTGCTTCAGCTAGATAAAAATATAAGCAACATATCATGGTGGGAAAGAGAGAGCAGCCACAGAGTTTCAATTTTTTCGTGGTTCTAACATTCTTGTCCCCTGGGTTGAGTGCAGCCTAACACCCTCTTTGGAAAACACTTCCAACTTGGAGCTTGTGAACTTTCTTCTCTTTACATCTTCATGCCTCATTTTTTACTGATTTCTTCATCTACAAACGTCTCACCATTGACTCTTGAAAGGACAAAAGTTGTCCCCTCACTCCTGCCTGTTGTGTTGGGAGCGGAAACATCAACTTCCACTCACACTTGTCACGTGATGGCTCACGGAGACGAGGAGGTGGGAATGATACCCCCCCCCCCGTTGAACTAACATTATCTAGGAGTCAAAAAGTGACCGTTAGGAGAGAATGTGGGTCACGCAGATGTTCGCACTTAAGTGACCTTGGGTCGCCGGACACTGGAAGGGGAAAGAAAAATGAAGCCAAATGATTGGCGGGGGACCCCAAACGGAAGTGGGGTTCCCTTCCCCTCAGCGGAAGTAAGGCATAAAAAAAAGGTAGTTTTTTTGAGCAACGCTCGTGGCAGACGGACGATAGCCATTTTACTCCGGGCTAAAGACAAAAAGATTGAGACACGAAGAACTCCAAAATCCTTCAAGCCAGCATTAAAAACAGTAACAAAGTCTATTAGCCCGTGAAAGAAGAGAAATTCTCCAGTGGAACCCCGTCAAAAAAATAAGATAAGTAACTTTGGGACATTTTTCCGTTACACCCAAATTTTGTTACCACTCTCTCTCTCAATTTGAAAAAGGATAAAAGCCAAGAAAAGACATTTATATTCATGGACTATCCTATAATATATTTTTGACACTTTGAACATATATATATATATAACCGTAGTAAAGAACCTATGTATTTTCATTTTACCATGTGGTCTATGTTATTATTTCATGCTTTCCTTTCAGCTTCTATTCGCCTTACATTATCTTGCTTAGAACTGTCCTACTAATTCCTAAAGTATCACACGGGAAACCGGAGTTGCCGACTACAACAACAACATTAATATTATTACAACTAAGACCTATAGGCCCGTATTCTTCTATTATCTAAGGGAAAGAAGTTTAGCGGCCTGGTGGGTGTGTGATAGTGTGAAATTTTGGACCCCTTTGCCAGCGGTGGTCAGTCTGGCCCTAAATTATTCCCTCACGTAATATGCCAGTTCTTATCTGCCTGAGAAAAGAACTCTGAACAGGACTTATTTCTGTAGGGGATCAAGTGCCAACCTGCCCCGTCTTCACACGTGCGAAAATAAAGTCCCCGTTAGGGATTTTAGTCAATTTCCCCGTCACACACTGCACATGTACACAAGATTTTGAATCTCCAGTTTTCCTTAGTCATTTTCAGCCTTGTTATCAGTGACTATTGTCTGCTTTATTTATTCATTTATTCATTTTTATTATCAATTTCCTATGAGCCATTCATTTACAAGCATACATACATACATACTTACATTCATGTGTTGTAGCCCGCACAGGACTTTGGTTCAGAGTGAAGCACCGAAAAGGAACCAATGGCAGACTTGAAGCCGTAAGGCTCCCAGTTTTGGCTGGGCTACCTCCGGGTGGGTAAGCTGCAGTATTGACTCCTTTTGACAAGCTTGGCTCATCAGGCTCACATTGCACTAGGTGAGTTGATGAGCTACAGAGACAGCAGGGTTTGAGTCTTGGCTTGTTCCTGATCTTCCTCTCCCCTTATTCCCACTTTAATCAGCCTTCGGGCTTTTGACCTTGTGTCAAGTCCTGTCTGGTGGGAGGCAGTGACAAATAAGTGGTTCAATTTTTTTTTACCTCTTAACCAGTTGTTTTATGAAAGTAAGAGAGCCCTACCTCACAATTCACCTACAAATGAGATTGGGCCAGGGTATGGACTGGAAGAAAGAACCGATAGATTCATACCATTCACAACGGTATGTGTGATATAAACAGCTTTGTTCAGAACTTGAACTATTATACTTTATTATTGAAAAAAAAAAGGAACATTTTTTTTTCCTGGAAGAAATATGACATTTTTGGAGATATTTAGTTTTCAGAATTTTGTATGAGAAATTATATACATACATGATAATTTATTTATCATGATATAGATATGTACAGGTTTTTTTCAGAATGATATCATTTTGTAATCTAATAACTTGACCAATTCCCAGTCAAAAGATCTCAAAATTCTATGTTTAATGTTTCAAGCTTTTTTCTAGAAAAGAAAAGGCATTCAAACATTAAACCTAGAATTTTTAGTTATGTCTACATATGCAGTTGAAATTTGCAATCATTTGAATAAGAATTGGTTAAGTTATTAGATTATGAAACGATATCAATGTTTCTGAAACATCTTGAACATTTCAAATTGTATCATTTTTAAGAAAAAAGCCTGTATTTATTCATTCTGTTTAGGTCTATAATGTATTATGATAATATATTAGTATAATATGATATAATAAGATTTACTGAATATCCTTTTGTTTGACTAATTACTGTATAAGCTTCATTTTTAATGCGTTTGGTTTGGTTTGGTTTGTTGGGTTTTATGGCATATCAACCTTTATAGGTTATTTAATGCCAAATCCATTTTTATGTAAATAATCAGTTCTATTTCAAACAATTCAGTTTAGCATAAGTACACAGTTTATTTGTCAAAAACATTTCCATTTCAAACTATTCAAGTAGTTATATGTAATAATTCAGTTAAGTGTAAATACAGTTTTAATGTCGAAAAACAGTTCTATTTCAAATAATTCAGTTAAGCATAAGCATGCAGTTTAGATGTAAGTATGGTTTAATTGTCAAAAAAATTTCTATTTCAAGCTATTCAGTTGACTCAAACAATTCAGTTTAGCATAAGTATGCTGTTAGTTCTATTTAACCCATAGATAGGGCCCGAACAGGTGCTACCATGCCGGGCCAGAGTGGACCTGGGAGCGATGGTAATGAAGGGGTACTCCACATTCCCCAAAGCTCCAGCACTGCTGGAACCTCACCATCAGATTGTTTAGTGTCATATCCAGGATATTCGTTGGGGGTGGTCTTACCTCTCAGCAGAGAAGCAGTCAGTGTATTCTACAGCCCCAGCTGACTGGGCAATTTTAATGTGTAAGATATTTGTTAGAACAAAAAACTTGTGCATCTCCTGTTTATTTCATCTTTTTGAATTTTTATTTTTTATTTTCTGAAAGCCAAAATTGCATTGCCGTGTAACTTTGATGTTGTAGCAGAAATAAT
The DNA here is from genome assembly GCA_963585895.1 of Sepioteuthis lessoniana. Classification (NCBI taxonomy): domain Eukaryota; kingdom Metazoa; phylum Mollusca; class Cephalopoda; order Myopsida; family Loliginidae; genus Sepioteuthis; species Sepioteuthis lessoniana. Next base: position 9,029,592 of record OY757911.1, read on the forward strand.
TAGATATTCGATGATCTGATGACAAGAAATTCTGTTTAATATCTATCTTAAATTATTTGAAATTATAGTTTGTTTGGGTTTTCTAGTTTGTGTCGAGTATTTATTTGTGCTTCTCTCATTATCGTTGATCTTAGATATCTATCTACGAGGATCATTAAATAAGTTTCCAGACTTTTTTCGTATGGGCACTTTTATTGATAGTACACACATGAAACTCTAGTCCCTTTTGAAGTAATCTCCTCCGGCTGCAATGCACTTGTTGTACCATTCCAACAACTTCTGCAAGGCCCCATGGAAGTTCTCTTGTGTGAGCGTGTCAATGACCTTCATCACAGCCTCTTTCATCTCCTCAATTGTCTCATAACGACAGCCTGTGGGCTTAGGGAATCAGCAAAAGTCACAGGGCGCAAAGCCTGGACTATAAGGAGACTGAGGAAATGTCTTGATGCCTATCTTGGTCAAATAGTCTGTGATAAGGATGGAGTTGTGGACTGGTGCATTGTCCTGCTGGAAATGCCACTGACCTGATTTGAAGAGTGCTGGCCTCTTCCCTAGGAATCTCTTCCTGAACTCCCTTAAAACCTCAACATAGTAACCCTAACCCTTATCCCCTTCTTTACTAACTATTGTGCCTGAAACTTATTCTTTACCAGAGAATCAGTATATTTCCACTCCATGTGCAATTTTTCCAACTAAGGCTCGTAGTGGCAAATCTTTCTTTCGCTCATGTGTAAACAATTTTTTTGACTAAAAGATGCTTCTTTGTACAAATCACACATTGTTCTGTAAATTTCACATAGTTTTCACTTCCCAGCCAGCAAAAATTTGACAACAGACTTTGTTCAAGCTTAGAGCACTCAGTTTGATTTTTGATCATTTTGAATAACCTCAAAACATAAAAATTTTGCGAAATTAGAATAATTTTTGCTATAAACCAATTTCAAAAAATACAGTGTTTACATTTATGGAAAAAAAATTCTGAAAAAAGATATATTTTGCTTTAAAAAATATTCTCTAATAAATATATATATATATATATATATATACAATTTGTGTTTGAATATGCACATAGATTGTTCTATATACAGGGTGTGATCAAAAAGTAGAAAGACATAAGCTTTAAATTTTATAACTTGTGGCTCACCACTGAATGAAACTTAGTGTCATCGGGTAGACTTAGCATATTCTAAATCCTAACAACAGAGCTACAGAAGTATGTAGAGTCACTAGAAGTGTTAGGAAGTGGAAGTGTTATGAAGGGGAAGGTGTCTATGCAAATATGAATATCATCATCATCATCATATCGCGCTGGTAGCACGGATATCCCTGACCCTCTCTCGCCACTCCTCCCTATCGTTCATCGCCCTAGGTAGGTCTTCAGGACAACATCCTGTATCCTCACATAGCTGCTGAATGTACGTTCGAGCTGGTCGTCCTGCTTTTGCGCGGCCATGTGTGGGGATCCATAAGAGTACATCTCTTATGAGTTCATCTCTGCTTCTCCAGCAGTGTCCTGCATGTCTGGTTCGTCTAACTTGAATAGTTTTCGTGATAGGGGGCAGGTGGCCGTACAGTTGGTGTCAAGAATGCTGCATGCAATCCTGAACAAGTCCTGGCAGCAACACCCCACAAGACACCAAATATGAATATACAGAGAGAATATAAGTGGCAATCAGTAATTGATTTGCTGCTTATCGAGACACGCTGCATTGTAGTTTATCAACACCCTATTCTGATTTAACCAAGAGTGTTTGCCGCTGATTATGACACCAATCCAGCTGACTTTACAAAGTATTTAATGATCAACTTTTTCAAATCATTATATTGGATGTATTTGAATTCATAGTATATTCACTAGATCACTTATATGTAAAATGTAATAATGAAATTTGACTGCGCTTATTAATTCATAAACATACATTTAGAATTTACAGTGTTACTACACGGGTAATGATTAGATTAAATGGAAGTTTTGATGCGTTTGTTGAATAAATCCTACTTGTGATATCATGGGTTACCTAAGTAACTAGTCTGTACTATAATTCTATTTGTTGCTGTTCTATCAAAGTATGTATTTACCCAACCCCTCCACTATGGCTAGAACATGATACAAGGTCAATTTTTTTACTGAGTAAAGCTGGTTTGAATTCAGTTTTCCTTTGTCTAGTCTAGACTGGTTGCATGAGTGAGTCTAAAGAACCCACTCTTCCCTATTATTTTCCTATTTAAGTTGGGTTGCGGAGAAAAGATGTTTTCATGTTTTCCCAAGGACATAAGGACATAATAAATAATATCAACCAACTTTTGGATTTGTACTCATCTAATAATACCATCTAATAATAATGTCTAATGTTCATAATAATATCATAATATCATAATAATATCATAATAATATAATATATAATAATATAATATATATATCATAATAATATAATGATAATTATATAATATATATATCATAATAATAATAATAATATCATTATAATATCTAATATTAATATCAACTAATAATAATTTCATAATATCATAATAATATCATATTATCATAATAATATCAAAATAATATAATATATAATAATATAATATATATATATCATAATCATCATCATCATTATCATGTCGCGCTGGTAGCACCGATATCCCTGACCCTCTCTCGCCACTCCTCCCTATCGTTCATCACCCTAGGCAGGTCTTCAGGACAACATCCCATATCCTCACATAGCTGCTGAATGTATGTTCTTGCTAGTCATCCTGCTTTTGCACAGCCATGTGTGGGGGTCCATAAGAGTACATCTCTTATGAGTTCGTCCCTGCTTCTCCAGCAGTGTCCTGCATGTCTGGTTCGTCTAACATATCATAATAATATAATCATAATAATATAATATATAATAATATAATATATATATATCAAAATGATATCATAATAATATCATAATAATATCAAAATGATATAATATATAATAATATAATATATATATATATCATAATGATATCATAATAATGATATCATCATAATATCTAATAATAATATCAACTAATAATAATTTCAAAATATAATAATATCATATTATCATAATAATATCAAAATAATATAATATATAATAATATATATATATATATATCATAACATAATGATAATAATATAATATATATATCATAATAATATCATAATAACAATATCCTAATATCTAATAATAATATCATTTGATAATAATAATATCATCTAATAATAATGTCATGTTATCATAATGATATCATAATATCATAATAATATATATCATAATAACATAATCATGATAATATAATATATATATCATAATAATATAATATATATATCATAATGATATCATAATAATATCTAATGATAATATCGTCTAATAATAATCATAAAATCAACTCATGTAATAATAATATTAACTACCTTTTGGATTTGTACTCATCTCCCTGATCCTATTTTTTTACTGTTACATAGTCTTTTTCTCACTCTTGTCAACGCTTACTCTTTAACTTGAGCTTACTCTGCTTATCTCTTAACCGTTTCCCAGTGTCCTCATCTTTTCTTTGTCACTTAGTCTGTCTTCTATCATTGGTCACCCTCTTTTTTGTCGTTTGTCACCTTGTGTCAAATCTCTGTGTCTTCTCTCTTGTTTTTTTTAATTGTTGTAATTCCAACTGTTTCAGTTCTTCTTTGCTGGAATGACAAACCATGAAGGCCTCATTCTTATGTGGATATATTCATTTTACCTGCACTACCTGTACAGGGAGTTGAGAGCACAGGTGGAACACAACCATTCTGTCAGGACATCTACTCTATAACTGATTAACTTCAACACATTTAGAACCATTTTGTTCACCCAATTAAAACCTTCCAATCAGAGCTCTGATCTCAGATTGATCTCAGGTTCTAATAGCTTTCAGTCATACTAATTAACTTGCTGTGTTTTTCCACTTTAACAGTTCAGGACTTTATTTGAATGCAATTCAATATGCTAATAATAGATCTCACCAATTTATTATTTAACACTACAATGATAGCTATTATGCTAATGTCACGTGGTCTCCCAGAGAGGAGAGAAATAAAGAATTACTACTATCCCTCCATGTTTGGATTAGCAGGCTGTCAAAGGCTGACCGCTAAAAAGAGGAATAGTGATATAGGTCAATTCCTCACAGCCTAAGTAATAAATCCAGGTCAGAATGAAAGCCAACAGATGTTTGCATTCTGTGACCAGGTGAAAGAGATAGTGGTCCTAAGGAATCGCCTGACAGGTGAAGGAGGAAGATAGAAGGGAAACGATTGGCCAGAACCCTAAAACGGAAGTGGCACCTTCGTTCCGTCAACAGAAATAGGGGTAAAGAAAATCAATTTTGAAGATGAGGTCTGATGCCAAGACTCCGGGTGAAGAAAGCGGAAAGAATCTTGGACAAGAAGGACCTATGCCTTCAAGACAGAGCATTATGAATATATAAAATTCTGTCAGCCTGTCAAAGAGAAAATGCTCTCCGAAGGAACTGGTCAAAAAGATAAGTAAACATTAAGACTGTTTCTCCCTACACCCGATTATATACTCTCTCTCTCTCGATTTAAAGAAAGACGAAGGAAAAGAAAAAAAGGAAGAAAGACATTTATAGTTATGTATTATCCATTGATAATATAGCTGACACGTTGAATATGGGTGTCTGTGTGTGTATTAAAAAGATTGTTATATTTTAATGTACCCACGTGTTGAAGTTTGTTCATTGTGTTATCTACTGTCAAGTTGTCTATTTCATGTTTCTTTTTCAGCTTCTTTCACCTCATGTTATTCCCGCCTAAATTGTCCTATTCTTTCCTTTAAAAATATTAATCAGGAAACTGGAGTTGTCGATTACTATAATTAATATTATTATATCTAAACCTTGAGGTCCATATCTTCCATTGTTCTAGGGGTAGGAAGAGCTAGTGGCCTGGTGTGTGTGTGTGTGTTAGCATGAAGTTTGGAAGCCCCTTGCCAGAGGCGGTCAGTCTAGCCCTAAATTAATCCCCACATAATATGCCAGTTCCTATATGCCCGAGAAAGGACTCTGAACAAGGACTTATTCTACGAGGGATCAAGTGCCAGACTGCCCCGTCTTCACACGTGCGAAAAATAAATTCATGTCTTGGGATTTTAATAATTTTGCCGTCACATTAAGCACACCTCAGTTCTATCAAAGCTTTGTATCTGATATATTCCTGGACTGTCCAAGCTGGAAACACTTTTTAATGGAGAAACGAACATAATAATATTATCTTGGAAAGAATTGGAAAAGTGAGGTTGAGAAGAAGAGGAAAAGGTATGTGTGGAATTAGAATGTAATAAATTAGGATGTAATAAAGCGAGAGAGAAAAAACAAAAAAAAAACAAGGAGCAGCAATAATGATTCTCTACAGAAACACAAAAGTGAAAGTACGTTCACCAGATGGAGACACGGAATACTTTGACATTGTTGCTGGAGCACTACAAGGACACATGCTAGCCCCATACCTCTTTATCATCTGTCTAGACTACGTGCTTACAACTTCGATCGACAAAATCAGAGAAAATAGCTTCGAGCTGACTAAGAAAAGAAGCAAAAGGTATCCCCGCAAAAACAATCACAGACGTTGACTACGCTGATGACTTGGCGTTACTGGCGAATACACCTAATCAAGCAGAGACACTACTGCATAGTTTGGAATTAGCCGCAGCAGGCATTGGCCTCCATGTCAATGCACACAAAACTGAATATATGTGTTACAACCAAACGGGCAACATTACCACACTAGACGGAGCCTCTCAGAGGCTGGTGGACAAATTCACCTACCTAGGAAGTAGCGTCTCATCAACCGAAAACGACATCGACACACGACTGACGAAAGCATGGACGACTATAGATAGGCTCTCGATCATATGGAAATCAGACCTGACCGATAAAATGAAATGCAGTTTCTTCCAGGCAGCGGTTGTATCGAAACTGCTATATGGATGCACTACATGGACGCTAACTAAACGGCTGGAGAAGAAACTTGACGGCAACTACACAAGAATGTTGAGAGCAATATTGAACAAGTCCTGGTGACAACACCCCACGAGACACCAACTATACGGCCACTTGCCTCCCATCACAAAAACTATACAAGTTAGACGAACCAGACATGCAGGACACTGCTGGAGAAGAAAGGACAAGCTCGTAAGTGATGTACTCCTATGGACCCTCACATATGGCCAAGCAAAAGCAGGACGACCAGCCCGAACTTACATACAGCAGCTATGTGAGGATACAGGATGTAACCCTGAAGACCTGCCGGAGGCGATGAATGATAGGGAGAAGTGGCGAGAGATGGTCAGGGATATCCGTGCTGTCGGCACATGATGATGATGATGATATATATAGTGAGACATGGTAGATTTTGGTAAATCTGACAAGATGATAAAAATAAGTGGAAAAGATCATTGCTGAATCCATTGTTAGTTTTGGTTTATCCACTTTTCCACCTGTTTTTATCATATATATATATATATATATATATATATATATAGGGTACAGTGGGTGAATTGTTGTCTAAATTATACAAAAAGGAAAACAACATTGAAATTTCACTTTATGAGATATATTTACTAAAATTACATGAGAACATTTTGAAATACAAAAGATTAAATTCATTCACAGAAGTTGCCATTGTCTTCAACCACCGCCAGTAGTCATCTTTGGAATCTTCAAGCCGTTCCAACAATCTTTTTGTTTAAATTGGAAAATGCAGCTGTTATCGTTGACTTCAGTTCATTTTTGGTGTTGCATAGAGTTTTGTTGGTGTCTTACTAAACCATGCTCCACAGATCAAAAAAGAAAAAAGAAACACAATCTGGGGAGTTAGGTGGCCAGATGATAGGAGTAATGTGGTTGCAGAAATTTTCTCTGTGCAAAAACTGAGTCCTCTTGTTTGTGTGGCATGGCACATTGTTTTATTGCCTGATGCAGGCCCTTCCAGCATCCAAACCCTTGATCCAGAGCAGCACTACGTCCTCCATGCACTTGATGAAGGATTCAAGTTTGAGTGTGAGGCCATGTAGGAAGATGAATGGAGGTATAACATCACCATGGCTTGTGACCCTCCCAAACTCCATGATGCGGACTGAATGTTTGGTTTTCATCAATATGAATATGGATCTGACCTCAAATTGACATTCAAACATTCTGAAATTTTTGTGTTGTCACTTGAACATGAATGCCAAGTCATACAGCAAGCTGTTTCCAAATTTCTGAAGGAGTGAATTGCATCATGGTCCTGCTTTCCTCACAGACAGTGTCGAACTGACTCAAGTTTGCTGGGTTATAGATAAAACCTCAAATAAATATAGCTTATACATAAAATTAATAATTCAAAATGACGATAATTTACCAATTGTACCCAGAACATATATAGAGAAGAACTTGGGACCGACAGAAAAGAAAGACATTGATAGATGAGATGGATGGTTGGTTGGTAAGTTGGTAGGTTGGTTGGTTGGGTTTTATGGTATATCAACCTTTGTAGGTTATTCAAAATTTATTCACACACACACACACACACACACACACACACACACACACACACACACACACACACACACACACACACACACATATATGTATATTAAACATGTACAATTTGTAAACAAATGGTTTATACTATTTAATCATTTGCACTGTCAAATGGTTCCAAGTATTGCAATGAAATAGCAATAATTCAACTTTTCCATCCAATTAAATGGTTTCAAGTATTCTTTTCAAACATGAATTATTCTATGTAGTATAAATCATTTGTTTATCCACAATTTAATGGTTTCAAGTATTGCTATGTAACACTAACAATTCAATTTAACATCAATAATTTGTTTGCTTACAATTAAAGGGTTAAACAGTTATATTTGACCCTTAGAAGAGACTCTTTCAGGTGCTACCACTCTGGGTCAGAGGGAATCAGGAAGTAATGGCAATGAAAGAGTACTCTGCATTCCCCAGAGCTCCAGGACTGGAGCCACATCAGATACAGTTTAGTGTCGTATTGAAGGGGGACATGTTATTTGGTAGTTATGCTTAGTCCCCCAAAATTCTATGTTGAACTCTTATATTGTGTTTGCTTAGTTTAGTGTGGTTTCCCATTTTAAAGTTTAGTTTAGTGGTAAAAGGCACATGGAAAAAGGTAGTAAATGAATGAAGCAAATGAATGAAGATATGAAACAAATGAGTAAAGGATATGAAACGGTGGTGACAAAAGGAACATTCAAAACAAGGCAACAAACAAAACAAATTTATACTTAAAACAAAATATGCAGTGATACAAAAATATTGCTAATTCAACATTGTTAGTAAAATAGTTGTGTGTGTATGTGTATGTGTGTGTGTGTGTGTGTAACTAACACAACTAAACTACAGAAAAGGTTAATAATGAAAACGTCCTATTAAGGTTGATTATATATTTAAAATGTCTATTTTTTCTTGTGGTTCAAAACAGTCGGTTTTTCCGAGGCTGGAAAAAGTCTCTTAGTCAAAGTATATTGAAGAAATGAATGTCTGCGAGGTTTATCCATTTTTTGCTTTTTACTTCTGTTGGTGAATAAGAAGAGTGTCACATTGAAGAGAGTGTGTCAGTGCTGCAATGGAAATTGGGAAAAAGAGAAAGAGTGTTTGAAGACGACGTATTTATAGAAAATACGTGTCTTGGAATCAGCTCCAAAAAACGCAGGACGAAATTTATGTGGACGTAGTTTTAAGCCGGTCATGTGGTTCTCCTGGCCAATGGTTTCCTGAGACTGAATATTTGTGTGCGTCCGCCATCTTTGTTGTGGGAACAAGTGGCATACCACCCAAATTAAATTATAGGAGTGTAAAGTCCTATAATATCAAGGACACTTGTTGTGGTGGTGGAAGGGGTCTTACTCCATTGTAGATATACAGTTGGCATATTCTACAGCTCCAACTGACTAGGCATGATGGTTCGAGGTTTGGTTTTGTTTGTCGGGTTTTATGGCATATCAACCTTTGTAGGTTATTTAACGCCAAATCCATTTTTATGTAAATAATCAGTTCTATTTCAAACAATTCAGTACACAGTTTAAATGAACACAGTTTAATTGTTAAAAACATTTCTATTTCAAACTATTCATGCATTTATATATCACAATTCAGTTTAGTGTAAGTACAGTTTCAATGTCAAAAACAGTTCAATTTCAAATAATTCAGTTTAGCATAAGCACGCAGTTTAAATGTAAGTACAGTTTAATTGTGAAAAAACATTTCTATTTCAAGCTATTCAGTTTAATCAAACAATTCAGGTTGGTTGGTTTGTTTAGTATAAGTATGCAGTTAGTTCTATTTAATCCATAGATAGGGCCCTATCAGGTGCTACCACACCGGGCCAGAGTGGACCTGGGAGCGATAGCAATGGGGTACTCCACATTCCCCAAAGCTCCAGCATTGCTGGAACCTCACCATCAGATTGTTTAGTATCATATCCAGGACACTTGTTGAGGGGGTTTTACCCCTCTGCAGAGAAGCAGTCGGTATAGTCTACAGCCCCAGCTGACTGGGCAAATGATGGTTAGATATCAAGAGACCATGAAGTATATTTTAAAAGTCAGGATGGGATAGAACGGCATGAAAAGTGAACATTATGGAGAGACAGAGCAAAAGAAATATAAAACACGGGAACAGAGTAGAAAATATTTGTACATTATCTATTTCCTTTGAATGACTATGAAGCTAATCTTTGTTTGTACACGAGATAAAACCAGGGATTGATAATTGCAATTAGAAAGGATAAGAAAAAGAAGGCAAAAGGCAAGAGCAGTAGCACGACACAATGAATAATCTTATTTATCATCAACTGCGGGATTTCCAAGTAAATCTCTCAATTCTGAAGCAGGATTGATCATATTGAAAAAAAAAAATTGCAGCTGATGCCATCCTTCTGTACATATTTGATTTTCATAGAATTTTATAGACAAATAGGAGTGAAATTAGATGGAAACAAGTGGATTAACGTCTAAAAACGTAAAAATAAAAAAATATTTGAAAAATTTTTTAAGATGGCCATGAAAAAAAATCTAAAATAAACAGATTAATTAGAGAACTAAATGTAGGGTATTTGTAGTTATTTTCTGAATGTCACAAGCATTATAGCTTATATATATATATATATATATATATATATATATATATATATATATATATATACACACACCCTGCACACGCATACAAATATGTATACATTTATATACTTTTTTGCACGCATGCATTTGTTTGAACATATGCATGTGCTTGCATCTGATCATTAATATTGCAAACAACCATTGTTTTAAACAGCTGTTTCCATTTGGATGGAATTATTATCGTTTTTGCTAAAGTGGAGTGAAGGATCATGGGAGAAAAACAAACATTAATCTTGATTACATTAAAAGATGACAGAGACAGTTGTTTGAGCCTTCAATAACTTATATAGAATAAAATGGATTCATCATGTTGAAAATGAATGCAACTTTGAACTTTCCTTACAACTAACATTAATTCGGTTCAGACACATTTAGAAGGCCTAAGTTTTATGTGTTCATTTTTAGAATAGGAAAAAGTGTTTTAAAAAAGGAAAAAAAAATGACTGAATTTATTTATTTTCATTAATGTTAGTCTTTATTTATGCATATTCGCTATAACCTATCGACATTTACTGAGCTTAGCCTTGTATGTTAGAAAAATATCTCTCTCGCTCCTATCTTCTCTCCACTCTGTCTATCTACATCATGGCTTTTTAGGATGTGGCTGATCATGGCTCACAACAATCTCTCCTTTTCTCTAAGCTTTGCATTGAACTGTTTGTGGGTAAGGAAGATATTAAATGAAGTCCCCATTCACAAAGAACTAATATTAGCATCACTATATCAGTGATATATAACAATAAAACTCATTTATACATACAAGAACATTTAAAATTCAATATACACAATATACATACCAGTGACATTAAATGAAAGAATACACGAATATGTCCTGACCGATAAACAAGCCGTATGTTGAAGGGGAACAAAAATGGGAAAAAAGCTTACTTGACAAATATAGGTAATATTACTACATGGCTTCATTGTTCTCTTAATAGTGTCAGAGACAACATCATTACTATTCAAAGAACAATGGCAAAAGTGGTCAAAAAGAGCTTTTTGAGATTGCCATGTGACACCCTATGATCCCCTAACAGAATTACAAATTATCTAAGGGAGATAATAATTGGTATTCCTAAAGGTTCCTCTTCTCTAAATAGGTTCTAGAACCTGTTATAATGCAACGTTAAGAAAAAAGGGGCACATAATTTGTATACTGAAAATTAGAAATGAATCCTGTCAAACAATAATACGAGGATCATCAAATAAGTTTCCAGACTTTTGCGTATGGGCACTTTTATTGATAGTACACACATGAAACTCTAGTCCCTTTCAAAGTAATCTCCTCCGGCTGCAATGCACTTGTTGTACTGTTCCAACAACTTCTCAAAGGCCCCATGGAAGTCCTCTTGTGTGAGCGTGTCAATGACCTTCGTCACAGCCTCTTTCATCTTCTCAATTGTCTCATGATGACAGCCTCTGAGCTTAGGGAATAAGCAAAAGTCACAGGGAGCAACGTCTGGACTATAAGGAGGCTGAGGAAATGTCTTGATGCCCATCTTGGTCAAATAGTCTGTGACAAGGATGGAGTTATGGACTGGTGCATTGTCCTGCTGGAAATGCCACTGAGTTGATTTGAAGAGTACTGGCATCTTCTGACGGAATCTTTTCCTGAACTCCCTTAAAACCTCAACATAGTAACCCTAAGCCTAACCCTTTGGCAAATCAACTCGGATGTATTGGCATCCTTACTCCTCCCACACCTTTCATCATCCCTCACAGACTCCCTGCCTTCCTTGAATCTCTTATGCCACTCAAAAACTGATGCTTGATTCATGCAAGAGGGTCAAAACTCAGTCTGAAGCATTCCATCCGTTTCTGTGGCATTTTTTCCAAGTTTAAAACAGAATTTTATTGCATATCATTCTTCTAAAGTGTCCTCATGTCCAGATTGCATTTTGGAAATTCACCAGCAGTGACAATCAGGCTTTAGTTGGGTGTATTCCAATTGCTGCTGTAGCTGTTCATTTGAACCTGAAATCATAAAAATTGGTCAGTCATCTCATAAGATGTATAGCAATAACATAGTGAATTTTCAAGAGTCTATAATAAATTTAAATGCCTGTACAAAAAAAGTCTGAAAACTTATTGAATGTACTACATACAGTAATCTAAGAAAAATCCTTCACAAGTAGAGGAAGAAGAAAAAAGATTTACTTAGCTGAGTTTGGCATAAAGCCAGATGTATGGAGCAAAAACTGAGAAACATGCTCATTAATCTTACTTGATTAGTGTACACAGTATCACATTGTTACTTTACCTTTCCCTGGCAGGGTTCAAGGTATCTCTACTGTTCAAGTGTCCTAGATATGACAATAAACTCCATCTGATGGTGTGGCATCAGTCCTGGGGCTTTGGGAAATGCTGAGTACTCCTTTATTGCCATTACTCCTAGATCTACTCTTTACTAGAGTGGTAGTACCTGTTGGGGTCCTATCTATGGGTCAAATAGAACTATTCAATCATTTATTATACTTGAAATCATTTCATTGTGGACATACAAATAATTGATATTAAGCTGAATTATTAGCATCCGAGAGCAATAAATCGAATCATTTAACTGTGTCTAAATACAGCCATTAGTGTTACATAGCGATACTTGGAATTATCTAACTGCAAAATGTCTTTGGTATGAAATAACCCAAGGATTGACTGGCTATAAAATCCAACCAAGCACCCATTGACTGTCTAAAGAACAGAGACAAATGGAAGCTAAAAATAAAAATCCACCAAAAAAAAATTAAGACATTTACCATTTTTAGACCTCTTTTAATACATTGCTTGTTCATGAAACATTACATACTTTTCATCTGTTGGGACCAGTTAGTTTATTGCTTCTTCCATGTTTGTTATGTGTGCTTATTCGATGTATAATATATATATATAAGTTTATTTCATCTTTTCTTCTATTTATTCAATGTTCCTGTATCAATTAATACACCAATGATGATAATGAAACATGGTAAGAAGGGAATGACTAAATATTCTCCAGGAAGGCGTAGTCCTTGTGGTGAGGTGGCTATTGTTCTAGATTAGGATATTGTAGTCAGTAAGTTCAAACTTATCATGTTATCATGTTCCCTTTGATTTACTAATTACTCTTTAGAAATGTATAAGATTCTTGGACGCTTCACCACTTGGATGCTAACAAAACGGCTGGAGAAGAAGCTAGACGGCAATTACTCTTTTGAAATGTATAAGACTCCTTATACTCCTCTAGCTATGGGTTTAATAGCACCACTATTAACCTTCTACAAGGATGACTTTGACTTGACCGATAAAATGAAATGCAGTTTCTTCCAAGCTGCGGTCATGTTGATACTGCTGTTGAGATGCACTACTTGGACGCTAATAAAACAGCTGGAGAAGAAGCTAGACGGCAGTTACACAAGAATGTTGCAAGCAATATTGAATAAGTCCTGGCAGCAACACCCCACAAAGCACCAACTATACGACCACCTGTCTCCCATCATGAAAACTATCCAAATTAGACAAACCAGACACGCAGGACACAACTGAAGAAGCAGGGACAAGTTCATAAGTGATGTACTCCTTCCTATGGACCCCCACATATGGCTGAGCAAGGGCAGGATGACCAGCTCGAACATACATACAGCAGCTATGTGAGGATACGGGATGCAGCCCTGAGGACCTGCCAGAGGTGATGAACGATAGAGAGAAATGGCGAGAGAGGGTTAAGGATATCCACGCAAGCGGCATGACACGATGATGATGATGTAATATCTCTTGAAGTATGATGAGCCATTAAAAAAATGAATGTAAACATCCTCCCTAACACTAAATAGCTATTAAAATATAACTGATATTGTTAATTTCAATATGACTAAGCAGTTGAAAGAAAGAAAGAAATGAGATGAAGAAAGCAAAGAGAGAATAAATTAGGACAGAGAAATTGAAAACCAGAGAAAGAACACCAAGTGACACAGAAAGAAGAAGAAAAAAAAAGTATAGAAAATATTAGTGAGGGAGGGGAAAAGAAGAAACGTAATGAAATCGAGGGTGAGATTTACTGGTAATTCATATGTAAATGATTAATGTAAATTTATGACAGGAAAAGTTCAAGCAATTGTAGTATAACAGGATATAATTTTTCGTTATTTGGAAAGCTTTTTTAAAAATATGGGTGGGTTTATTTTTTGCATGGATGTATATATTGATAGCTGTGTAGATATATTTAAGTGTGTTTGCAAAATAATCTAGTAAAATATTAGTCTGTGTGTAGTATATACAGGTGTGTAAATACATTACATAAATAAACACATAAAGGTTCATTATGTATATATATATTATATGATGATAATATCTGACAATTTGTTTAAAACATTCTTAATAAAACTATGAGAAGCAATCATATCATAGAAATGGAATATTTTGAACAACTAGTATTTTATTTTCCTGCAATTATATTTTCTTAAATATATATTCATCAAAAACAAGGAAGATTCAAAATCTATCTTGAGGATTGTACGGAACGTGTATTCTGCACAATGTTTCTTATAGGTCAGGTGACGTCGTTTAAAGCAATGAACGCTGATTCATTGATCAAACGACCAACTTTTACTTGTCATAATCAGCTAACTTCTTTTTGTTATACATATTTTCCAAAGTTTTTATATATTTTTTACACTTTTTACTCATCCATCGTTAACTTAACATCACTAATATAACCCCTCATAGTCCTGATGATGGTTCAGTAGAACCGAAACGCTATAGTGTTGACTTTGTTTCTCCATAAATCTCTCCTACTTGGATTACCTTGTTATCAATTTTTCTTTACAAACTATTGGATTACAATCCATTATTTTC
>OY757911.1:9047111-9229611 GCA_963585895.1 Sepioteuthis lessoniana
TATATATATATATATATATATATATATAAATTAAATGGTAAATCCATTGTCTGTTTCAAAACTAAATAACAGTAAAACCAGTAAGATATAAAACTGCTCAAAACATAAAAAGTGTAAGACAAATAGAATGATATCAAAAAGTCATAAAGATTTCTTATCTCATGACTGAAAGAGAGAGAGAGAGAGAGAGAGAGAGAGAGAGAGAGAGAATGTTTTATTGTATCGTACAAAATGTGTCAAATATTCAGATAAAATGTTTGCATATTTCTAATTCAAGCTATTTATTGCTGTTTCCATTAAACCATTAGAAGCCCCAATTCCCAAATCACCATGGAAACTAGAATCAATAAAAGTCAGGTTTGGCTTTCACTATGGATCATTTAGAAAAATCAACATAAAACATGTTTTAATGAATTCTCTTCACAAATTTATACAAATTAGAAGAAAGTGTTTATCTTATATGCCCGACTTTATTCATGGCTGATATCAAAAAAACAAATTCTAATTGTGAGAAATGGGAAATATTTTTTGTGCATTAAGATATAAGCAATAAAATTTAGTATCTTTGTATATTTTGTCTGTGTTATTAAATTCTAAGCTCCTAAAATTTATGTACTAACATCTGAAGTATGATTTGAGAAGATGGTTTGTTGATTTTACAGCATGTTGGATTATTAATTGCTAAAGTCAGTTTCTTTTTTATTTACAAGTGATTATAGCTTCATTAATCATGATGTTTCATAAAATAATGAACTATTTTTTCAAAATATAATTATTTGTATAAAAAATAGATTAGATAGTGATATTGAAATAGTTGTTTGGTTGGTTTTATGCCATATCAACCCTTGTTGGGTTATTTAATGCTGAAGTCTGTCTTTTAAAATTTTTTTTTGCGAGTCTGTATTTACTCAGTGCTTCTACCATGGATAGGATGTGACACAAAGTCAATTTTTAAAATAAAATACATCTGGTTTTAATTTAAAGTTTTCTTTTTCCTATGGCTAGGGTATTCATCTGCTCTATCAACCCATAGCTGGAAGAAGGGAAGATGGATCTATGCCTTTTCCGAGGGTATTAGTTTAAAGTGAAATGCAAACAAACTCATCCAGGACTCATGTCACAAGTTCCATTTCCTACAATAACTCTTATGTAAAACCTGTTCTTTTTAATGTAATTATATGGTTACAAGTAACGAATGATAATCATTTTAGCTTCAAGAAATTATTCTTGATGCAAATAATTTTCCCACAACTATATTGTCATAAGTAAATTTAATACTAAAAATGTGTTCACAGTTATATAGGTTTAAGTAACTATTTTTATTTGATTATTATAATTTTCTCACAGTTATTTGATTTCAAGTATTCCTATTTAATTCAAATAATTAGCATACAGATATATGGTTTCAAGCATTCCAATCAAATACTAATAATTCTTAAACAGATCTATTTAAGAATAAAGCTTCCTCAGCCTTTTGGCTGGGCTGTCAGGCATTCGTGCCGGATGGTGTGATCGAAACCAAGAGCAGACTCGGGGCCGAATAGGCCCCCAGCTTCGGCTGGGCAACCTTCGGGTGGGCGAGCTGCTTTTCAGATCCGTTTGCACGCCTTGTATAGCACTAGACCTCACGGTCTAGTTCAAGCTATATTCTGGCATACGTGCCCGGACCTAGATTTAGGTCCGTGATACGGCTTGACTCATTAGATCCACATTGCACCTAGTGGGTCAATGACTAGCAGGGTTCGAGTCTCGGCTCGTTCCCGACCTTCCCCTCCCCTTTATCCCCACTTTAATCAGCCCTCGGACTTTTGACCTTGTGTCAAGTCCTGTCTGGTGGGAGGCAGTGACAAATATTGCTTCCTCGGCCTTTTGGCTAAAATCAGTGTAGTTTTGATTTTGATCAGCTTGATATCAGGTTACATCTCAGACTTTCATATATCACTGAAACCTTAGGTCTATGTTTTGGCTGGTGGGCTGGTTGGTTAGTTGGTTGGTTAATTCTATGGTATCTTCTTGAGATATTTAATTTGAGTAACTATTCCTATTTAATAATAATAATCTTAATTTTCACACAGTCATTTGATTTCAAGTATTCCTATCTAATACAAATAATTTGTTCACAGTTATATGGTTTCAAGTATTCCTAATTATAATAATTTTCAAACCGATCTCTTGGACATATTGATGAGACTGGGACTCTCACACATATTACCACTCCTAGTCAGAGTAGATCTGGACCCTAGAGTGATAGTACCTATTAGGGTCACACCTAAACTTTATAAATGTATACAAATTATTTGTTGGGAGAATAGTTACTTGAAGCAATGATTGTTTACAAAGATGTATTATTATTAGTTATTAAAAACCATATAACTGGTCAAATTATTATTAGATAGGAATACTTATTAGATTGTATTAGATAGTTTTTGCTTTGTTTTACTTTATGGCATATCAACCATTGTAGGTTATTTAATGCCAAATTCATTTTTATACATATAAACAGTTCTATTTCAAACAATTCAGTTTCATATAAGTATAGCTTTTGTTTACACACAGTGAAATGTGAAAACAGTTGATTTCAAACAATTCAGTTAAGTGAAATTACACTGTTTAGTTCTATTTGACCCATAAATAGGACCCTATCAGGTGCTACTATTCCAGGCCAGAGTGGACCTGGGAGTGATGGCAATGAAGAGCTACTCTGCATTCCCCAAAGCTCCAGCATTACAGAAGCCTCACCATCAGATTGTTTAGTGTCAAATCCTGGACACTAATTGGGGGAGTCTTACCCCTCTGCAGAGATGCTGTCGGTGGATTCTGTACCCCCCAGCTGACTGGGCCAAATATTAGATAGAAATACTTGAAGAATGTAACTATGAGTTAACAAATAATTATAATTATTAAATAGTTACATTAGATTATATGGTCGTGTATAAATGTAGAAATATTATAATCATATAACTGTGCAAATTTGTATTAAAAATCATTACTTGAAGCTGTAATTGTTGACTAATGAAATGATTGTTCACATTAGTTATTAAAAATCATATATTGCTTGTAATAAAAAATTAAATGATGATATCTTGTCAGTGGGTTTTAAAATACGCTTACTGTACTCCCTACAGAGGAGTAAGATTTGCACAAAAAAGAGATGTCCCAGGAATGATACTAAACTTCATCTGAAGGTGAGGCTGCAGTTCTGTTGATTTGGGGAGTGTGGAGTACTTGGAGTCGTAGTACTTGTTAGTGTCCCCATTTATGGGTCAAATAGATATGTTTGAAAATTATTTTATTTTTTTGGACACTATGCCCAAAACCCCCCTTAAAATTTAAATATGAGCATACAATGACTCCCAAACCTCTAGGCATAAAATAACCCTAGACAGATTGACATGCTGTTAAAATCAATTAATCATATATTCTAGTTCTTAAAACATGGATTCAATAGTATTCCTTATATTTTTAACCATTATCCTTATCTTTATTGTTTCTAGCACAATATTTCAGCCAATATACGCTATTTTTATGTGTATGCTGTATTCAGCCATCTTTAGAGCTTACTTTATATAATACTCCAACTGGAATCTTTATCTTTATTGTTTTTATCACAATATTTTGGCTGGTATGTTCTTCAACCTTCTTAATATATATGTAGTAATTTGTGGTTTTTAGATGATACAATTTCCAAGACCAGTATCATCATATTTGTTGTTTTTATTACAATATTTTTGCTGATAAATTCCTTAGCCTTCCACGACTAAATATTGCATTGTGTGATGTTTAGATATTCACTGTAAATACAGACTAGAATGTTCTCTATTGTTTTTATTATGTTCTTTATGTGAAGGTTACATTGAGGCCAATCAATCACATACGCAAGAAACTTACTGTCACCAAGTGCCATTGACAACACAATTCTAATTTAGATCTATCTATCTATCTATCTATCTATCTATCTATCTATCTATCTATCAGTTTAAAATTGGAAAATATAAAAGACAATTTACTTTTGCTTGGCAGTATCTTCCATAACAGAGCTCGATATTCAATTTTCTTTTTTTAACTTTGTGTGTGTGTGTGTGTGTGTGTGTGTGTGTGCGTGCGTGTGTGTGTGTGTGTCTGTGTGTGTGTGTGTCTGTGTGTTTATGTGTGTATGTGTGTGTGTATGTATGTGTGTATGTATGTGTGTGTGTGTGTGTGTGTGTATGTGTGAGAGTAAAACAGTTGAAAATTAAACTGCAATCATCAATTTGACAAACCAATTTTGATTTTACAATACACTTTAGTGACAGTCATTTTATTTGCATGTGTCAATTGGAAATGAATATTTGCTTTATTAAATTTACAATGTTAGGCTCTCATCATTTTGTACTTTGGGCTGATACACAAGGTATGAATACTTAATACTAGGTACATGTCATTCTATTAAAATAATTGTTAACTTTTTCTTTTTTTTTTGTTATATACTTATTGATTTATTCAAAATAGATTCTTTGGGAAATAATGACATATTTTTGGAATAAAAATCAATTCTAACAAAAGTTAGATCTCTTTGTCAAAAATATAATCATCATTATTAACAATGACAAAAGCCCGCCATGAAACCAGTTCTTTTATTCATTTTTAAAGAATCTCAGATTCTAGATGAAAACAAGTCTGATAGCTTTGAATTGATCTCTTCCTGATTTGTAAAGTCTTTTTTTTTTGTTCACTAAGAGAGTGATCTGAATGAAAGAAAATTTGGAGGTGTGAAAAATCCACTGAATAGAAACAGAAATGTAGATTCTCCCAGCCTGATGATTAGAGCTTTAGATTTGAGTTTAATTTACTGGCAGTGTGGACTTTTATTGTTATTCTGAAAAATGACATGTTTTCTATTGACTGAATGAGAACATTTTTGTGTAAATCTTCACTCATTCTTGACAATAAGATCTTTCTTGATTGTCTTGGCTTATTCAAACTCATAATAGAGAAAACCTGTCATATTCTACTCATTGCTATATACTGAATTTGATGGCTTATAAGATTCACTTTTTCCATAAAAAAATGTCTTAGAAAATTATCCTGCGTCTTATAATGTCAAAAGTTAGCTTTGTCTTACTAGTTAGTTGAGTTCTAGTGCAGTAGTTGCACTTAAATTAAACTACAGACATCTTTACAAATGTAAACAAAGTAACGATTACTTCTATACCAAAAACAGCAACTCTTTTCCAAGGTAACAATGTATAACAGTTGTACTTAGCAGTATTTTGTAAAACCAGTCAGGAAGAAAAGTAAGCAACAACATTTAACTGTTTATGTACCTAAACAAATCTTTTAAGGCTTTGAAATTTAAAATATTGGGATTCAATAAGGATCTAAATACATATGAAGCTGCTAAAATGTGGGAAGGGCAATGAATATCAGGTGAAAACCGTTCACTTGCCATTTATTGTTTAAACATTTATTTTAAATGTTTGCCCAAATTGAGGTACGTATGATAACTTATCTACCCCAACAGCCATTGTTTGTATGGCAAAACTAACTGAAATCCTGATTGGCTCTATGCATCGATTTTCGGGACAAATGTTAGAAAAATATAATCGGTAATAAAATATTTTCTGATCCATCAGTAACAGTACATGACTTTCAGGCAAGTCAATTCTTGAGCTGATTTGTGCTGAGCTATGTGCTTAAGAAAAGCTTGAATTTCATTCAGCAGACAGAAAATATTCTCCTCTAGTAGCAACAACATCAAAGAGACCATAGTGATGACTTAGCAGCAACAGTAACCTAGACAATATCCTAAACAGTCATTTAGAAGCAGCAGCAGAGACTTTAGTGATAACTAAGCAGCAGCATTTTGAAGAAATCCTGAACAGTCACTACAAAGATGCAGCAACAACCTCAACAAAAGACATAATCACTGAATTAAATCAAGTAATGACAGCAATATAAATCTCTTATTTTTCTTGAGTTACCTTTAAAACTTTTACTGTTAGTATAAGTTATAGAACCTAAAGACAATGACAAATGTATTCAGTCAATGGAATTATAGCTTCCACAAGTTTTATAAACCATCATATATAGTATTTATTAGAGTGGAGCCTTGGTTTAGATGTTCATACAGGTTTTTCATTAAAAATTTGAGATTCTTTTAAAGCATGACATAAATAATGACATTTTGTTATTGAAATATGAATTGAATATTTGATATATTTGATCAGGTTTTTATTTTCTCTCTAAAATCTAACATTACTTTCCAAGCAGCCAAGCTTGGGCAGAAGTTGTCTTTTACAAAGCTTAGCTTTTTCTGGCACAATGCCACTCATTGAGAATTGAATTCACTAATAATGATCTGCTAGACTAGCTTGCTAACCATTATACTATTTAAGGTATAATAGAAGTTTTACAGGGTATGTATATTTACCCAACCCTTCCACCATGGGGAGGATGTTACACAAGGTCAGTTTTAAAGTGGAGTATGGTTGGTTTGAATTTAGTTTTCCTTTACCAAGACTGGTTGCCTTACCAAGACTAAAAAACCCAGACTATCCCATTATTTGCCCACAGCAGGGGTAACAACAGATGGATGCATGCCTTCCCTAAGGGTATTAGTGCTAAAAGAAATGCAAACAGCTTTGTCCAAGATTTGAATTTGGGTCACCAATTCCATTTCCTATGGTGATAACCATTATAATAAGTGTGCTCCAAAAGATATAAAAGTTACAACACTCAGTATAATAGGAAGTAGACATTTATTAATTAAAAAATAACTAAACAGTGACTTCTCTTGTCTAATATTACTTACTGCTCTATTATTTCTATTGTTTAGAAGGGACTCCAGTCTAATCACAAAGCTGTGGTGAAGGCAACCTTTCAAGGAAAAGTTAACTCCAAAATCAAAACTGGAGAAAGAAGCACCAGCACCAAATCTCTGCTGACTTGTAGGTATCTTTTGACAGGAAAACTCAAAGAGAAGGTACTCGGAAATAAAACCTGTGATTTGAATAGACACCAGTTATCTTGCTATGCTTCTCACCAGGCTGTAGGTTTATAGACCCAGAAAGAGGCATAAGTGTGTAATACAAGCACATGTTATGATAATCGGATGATGTACAGATGTCTTACAATCTAATCATCTTACACATCGTGTTTATTTTTCACAAATTGAATTAGTTACTAATCAGGATGTTTGAGATGTAATTTCAGTGGTAAATATGGTTATCATCTGTTAAGATGTAGCCGTCTATCATCATTATCATCATCATCATTATTTCTGATCCTCATTTAAGATTCAGTTATGAACATCAAACTATTGGTTTTAACAGATGTATCTTTTTTGTAATAAAAAAAATCAGGGAGATCATGGGCAGGATATGACACAAGGTCAATTTTTAAGCGGAGTTTAACAGGTTTGAATTCAGAGTTTCCCTTCTCCTAGACTAGTTGCCTCACCAAGGCTGGAGAACCTAATCTGTCCTACTATTTATCCATAGCTGGAGGGAGAATAATTGGATTCATACCTTTCCCAAGGGTATTAGTGCTATGTGAAATGTAATCAGTCTTGTCCAGGATTTGAACTCGTGTCGCCATGTTCATTTCCTACGACGACAACCATTACACCTCGGGCACCTCCTAAAAAATCAGGGAGATAAAGGATAATGCTAATCAAAATTATTTATTATAACAATTGACAGAGTTTCTTCTCTATAAGAACCCCCAAAGCTCTTCTGCCATGCCGGGGGTTAGAATAAGCTGACTGTATCCTGTGCAGAGGGGAAAAACAGCCCCAAAAAGAGGGTGTCATGAGTATGAGAATACTGTATTTGGTTAGGCTTCAGATCTGGAGATCTGGGGTGAGTAGTGTTACATTTTCCTTGTCATTACTCCCAGGTCTACTTGGAGTGATTGTACCTATTAGAGATCTGTCAATGGGTCAAATAGATCTGTTTAAAAATTATTTATATTCAATTGGAATATTTGATTCCATATAATTGTAGATTATTTGCATTAAGAATAGTTACTTGAAGCTTTAATGGGCCATTGGTCTAATGAGTAGAGTGTTCGCCAATGGTCCAGGAGACCAGGTTTCAATCCCAGGTCAAGTCATACCAAAGACTCAAAAAATGATACTTGATGCCGCCTTGCTTAATACCGAGCATTATATGGTAAGAATCCAGGGTAAAGTGGAGCAATCCAGGGAATGGAGTAGCGCCCTTCCCTACACCACAGTGTAGTAGCTATTGAAAAGGGAGCCTTCGGGTCCCCCTTCGATGATGGTTGCCAACTTTACTTACTTTAGTTATTATTAGTTACCTGAAACCATATAATTGTGCACAAACAAATGATCATTATTAAATAGAAATAATTACTTGAAACCATATGATTATTAGTATTAGATAGGAATACTTGAAACTATAAACTGAGCCGAATTATTTGTATAAGGAATTGGTTTGGTTTGGTTTCTTTGTTAAATAGCATATCAACCTTTGTAGGTTATTTAATGCCAAAGCCATTCCCCAAGAAGAACAATAGAGATACTATTTAACCATAGCTGGGAGGATAAGGGGGTTCATACCTTTCCCAAGGGTATTTGCCCGAAAGTGAATGTAACAGCGCAACTGGAGTTCGAACTCGCTTGCTATGATTCCGCAGTCCATTGCTTTAACCATTACACCACGAGGACATCCCCAGTATAAGGAATTCTTGATGTGTGCAAGAAACCCCTTAAAAAACAACAACATGAAAGAAATGTAAATATAAATGTACAATGAACACAATTACCTAACCACTTGGCAAAAATAGCCATTGATGGGTTGAGATACTTTTAGATTAAATCAACTCTTTGTTATCATTACTTTCAGGTCCACTCAGTAGAATTTGTTAGGGTTCCATCTAAGAGTCGAATAGATCTGTTTGAGACAATAATGTTTTCCTGTTTAAAATGTCTTTGAGGATATAATCAGAAACCTAATTGACTTTGGCATAAAATAACTCAGCAAGGATTGACATATTGTAATATCAATTAACCAACCAAAACCTTCTAACTTCTAACAGTGTGTTAAACAATAATAACAAATATTGCAGTGACCAATCAGAGAAAGGAGGATTGGGAGGCTTTGTCATTGTTATTTGGGTTTCTGAAATCCAATTCTTTTTCTCATAACTTAGTTGTTATAACAGCTGGTACATAGAATCAGACCTCCCTGAAGCAGAAGGGAAGTTCAAATCTCACTGGGAACTTCTTTTTTCTTGTTTTCTGTGTCCAATGTTTCTCACTGTTGTAGAAATGATAACCCTAGGGAGCTGTAATAAAAATAAAACAATTAGGAGGATAAAGAATAAAGGATAATCTAAGTCACAATTATGAAAAATTAATCTTTATTAATGTATTGTTTTTATAAGATGGTTTGGAAAATACTGTCTGCTCTTTGTATTAACTGTTTAAATTCTGTTCTAACCTGATATTTTAATAATGATCGTATAAAATAATTCACATTCCTAATGATTAAATGGTTCTTTTTGTTAATTTTCCATCATTTCTTTCAGAATTCGATTTTAAATGTTATATCATGAACATGAAAAAAATAGTGATGGATTTACTTTTTTTTTGCGTGAGTTCAAGCTTGAACATAATTTTGATTTATGACAATGCTTGGACATATGTTGCCAGGATGATGCTGAAGAAGTTTACTGACTTGGGATATGAAACTTTGCTAAAACCATCATATTTTCTTGATCTCTTACCCACTGACTATCATTTTTTAAGCATTTGGACACTTTTATTCTAAAAGATATTCCATTCTAAAGAAGTGCAAATTGCATTTAAAGATTTCTTAGCATTGAAACCTTCACAGTTTTATTGTACAGGCACCTAATTAATTGATGGCAGAAATGCATAGAAGTTCAGGTATCATATTTTGACGGATTAAAACATTGTTTAAATTCATTTATTCAGGAATAAAAATTTATTCTAAAACTGAATATTATTTTTTGAACCACCAAATATTTTACCTTTCATTCTTTGTACATTTTGTTTTTTTTACCAAAATGTCCAAACTTGGCTACATTGCAGTATTTCTTTCATATGACACTAGCATTTAACTTATTATTCTTGAAAATCTTATAGAAATGCAGTTTTTGATCATTTAAATGGCAAAATCTCTCTCATCAGGATGTATAGTTTTTCTAGTTCATAACAGATGAAAATTATCTTTATTCTGCTAATTACACAATAAGATTATAGAAATGCAGTTTTAGATCAATTAGATTGCTGAATTTCTGTCATCAGGATCTGTTGATTTTCTGGTTCATAAAAGATGAAAACTCCCTTATTCTGCTAATTATGCATGAAAATGTCATAGAAATGCAGTTTTAGATCATTTAGATTACAGAATTTCTCTCATCTGGTTCTGTTGTTTTTCTAGTTTATAACCCATGAAAACTACCTTCTTCCATATTACTCAAGATGTTATTAAAATATAGTTTTAGATCATTTAGATGGCAGAATTTCTCTCATCTGGTTCTGTTGCTTTTATAAATGTTGATCTTCATTTTACTATAAGTGGTTCACATCTTCAGATCAAAATTTTAAAACAATGTCTTTATTATCCATCATTTCCTTTTTATAATTTTTCTCTTAGATTTTTAAAAGTTATTTTTTATATTCCTGCTTTTTAAGATTTTTTTCTTTCAAGTTACATTTCCTTCCATATTGTCTTTGGCATTTATTTCAAATTCTTTTATATTTTTTGATATTATTGAAACATTTTATCGAATATGGTTTCATTTCTCTTTTTATAACTTTTTGTTTTTCATTTTCAATCATCTTTTCTTTTCTTTTTTTTTTTCTCTGTTATTTTCCCTCTCTTGTTATTCTTTTTTTTCTCTTACTTTCTGTTTCTTCTCTCTTCTTTTCTCTTTTTATTCTTCATTTTTTTTTCAACCTTTTTCTTTGCTTATTTTCTTTTTTCACTTTTATTTTTCTCCTTTCTTCCTCTTTTTATTCTTCATTTTTTTTTTTTTTTCATCCTTTTTCTTTGCTTATTTTCTTTTTTCACTTTTATTTTTCTCCTCACTTCCTCTTTTTATTCTTCCCTCTTCCTTTTTTTATTCTTCATTTTTTTCTTTTTTTCATCTTTTTTCATTGCTTATTTTCTTTTTTCACTTTTTATTTTTCTCCCCTCTTCCTCTTTTTATTCTTCATTTTTTTCTTTTTTTCATCTTTTTTCATTGCTTATTTTCTTTTTTCACTTTTATTTTTCTCTTCTCTTCCTCTTTTTATTCTTCCCTCTTCCTCTTTTTATTCTTCATTTTTTTTCTTTTTTTCATCTTTTTTCATTGCTTATTTTCTTTTTTCACTTTTATTTTTCTCTTCTCTTCCTCTTTTTATTCTTCCCTCTTCCTCTTTTTATTCTTCATTTTTTTTCTTTTTTTCATCTTTTTTCATTGCTTATTTTCTTTTTTCACTTTTATTTTTCTCTTCTCTTCCTCTTTTTATTCTTCCCTCTTCCTCTTTTTATTCTTCATTTTTTTTCTTTTTTTCATCTTTTTTCATTGCTTATTTTCTTTTTTCACTTTTATTTTTCTCTTCTCTTCCTCTTTTTATTCTTCATTTTTTCTTCTTTTTTTCATCTTTTTTCATTGCTTATTTTCTTTTTTCACTTTTATTTTTCTCTTCTCTTCCTCTTTTTATTCTTCATTTTTTCTTCTTTTTTTCATCTTTTTTCATTGCTTATTTTCTTTTTTCACTTTTATTTTTCTCTTCTCTTCCTCTTTTTATTCTTCATTTTTTCTTCTTTTTTTCATCTTTTTTCATTGCTTATTTTCTTTTTTCACTTTTATTTTTCTCTTCTCTTCCTCTTTTTATTCTTCATTTTTTCTTCTTTTTTTCATCTTTTTTCATTGCTTATTTTCTTTTTTCACTTTTATTTTTCTCTTCTCTTCCTCTTTTTATTCTTCCCTCTTCCTCTTTTTATTCTTCATTTTTTTTCTTTTTTTCATCTTTTTTCATGGCTTATTTTCTTTTTTCACTTTTATTTTTCTCTTCTCTTCCTCTTTTTATTCTTCCCTCTTCCTCTTTTTATTCTTCATTTTTTTTCTCTTTTTCATCTTTTTTCATGGCTTATTTTCTTTTTTCACTTTTATTTTTCTCTTCTCTTCCTCTTTTTATTCTACCCCCATTTTTCTCACTTGGATTATTTATCCATCTTTAATGCCTGTTTTCTATTTCCACCATCTGCTTTTTTTTAAACATGTTCCTTCATTTTCTCTTCTTCAATATATATGTTAATTTTAGCATTTTGCCAAAGCTATTTTCTCCTGCCAACCACTAAATTGGTTACAATTCTTTACTGAAGATGAAGAGACCCTCGTTTGCAAGTAAAATAATTATATCATTCACACGTTTTACTTTCTACGTTTTTATGTGTATGTGTGTGCGTGTGTGCGTGTGTGTGTCTGTTTTAATAGCTCAGAAAACAAGGCAATGAAATTGGTTCTTAGAATCATTTATATGTAATAAAGAATTAATTTAGCAAATAAATTATCCAATTTTTACTTGTTTATATCAATGCATACACATGCATATATGAATAAATATGGATCTATTGGCATAATTACACTTTGCAAGTTATTTTCTTAATCTGCTTCATTTAAAAGCAAACAGTAGAAAATCATAAAGTTTTTTTTTTGTCTTGATCAAATTGTATTATTCATAGCACAAAATAAAATGGTTCATTAAATCTTTGTACAT
Organism: Sepioteuthis lessoniana; assembly: GCA_963585895.1. Taxonomy (NCBI): domain Eukaryota; kingdom Metazoa; phylum Mollusca; class Cephalopoda; order Myopsida; family Loliginidae; genus Sepioteuthis; species Sepioteuthis lessoniana. The sequence continues at coordinate 9,059,848 of OY757911.1, forward strand.
CTTATATACATATTAATTTTGGTTATGAGGGTTAGTTGGCTTATTTTATAGGCCAATCCGCAAGTGTCATAGGTTAATTTCTCTCTGAGTACCAAATTAATATCGCCTTGTGCCAGACTGAGAAGAAGTGAGTAATTAACCTTATTCTGCACTCAGCACTTCCAAGTTAAGTGTGCATATGTGAGAGCAAATAAGTCGTTTAATAATGTTTTTCTTCAGAAAGAGTTTTTTAGTGTTTTGGGAAATGGTTAATTTCTCTAACAATTATAAATTATTTGGCAACACAAATGAATAATGAAACTTTTTTTAAACAACACAACAAAGAAAGGTTTATTATCATTGCAGGCGTAAAGGAGTAAGAGTGAGAAAGTGTCCCTTTTGGTGTCGCTGGTTAGTATGTTGGTCCTTGGTTTGTTGGAAGTGTGTGTGAAGCTAGCAGCAGCGTGTTCTTCAGTGAAGGGGTTCCAAGTGGAATCAGTAGCAGTGGATGTGAGAGAGATCTGTTTGGGCTGCTGGCTAATTGCTCTCTGACCACAAGACTGGTAGCCGCATGTCCTTCTGTGAAGGCAAGAGAGGTCTGTTATGGCCGCTAGCTAAGTGCTATCTCAGACCATGTATGTGTGTCATGGTAGCAGGTTGCTCGTGTGACTAACTGTAAGGCTTGTGCTTCCATCTGTGAAGCTAGTAGCTGCATGTCCTTCTGTGAAGGCGAGAGAGTTCCGTCATGGTGGATAGCTAGGTGCTATCTAAAGTTGTCCCCTGACTAGCAAAATGGACTAGAAAAAATAGTTCTTGAGAGGAAGAAGGAATCAATGCCCTCTGTCTGGATTGGTCAATTAGTGGCTGAATCGCTTGGCAGGGGCATTGATTCGCAAAAGGAAACAGATCTGTGGCTGCTACAGTTTCAATATTCAGCAGCAGAGCAGGATCAAATCTCAAAGGAATTAATATCTTACTGCTTAATGCTAGTTCTGTGTCTACAAGAAATATTTATATATATATATATATATATATATGTAGTAACAATGTTGGTTGTCACGGATTCACTTTGTGGGTTTGTTGTGAAACAAATGCGATATAATCTGGAGAGTGCTCAATATCTGTGATAGAGCTATTATATAATAATAACTGCCCATGGTAGTCGTAGGAAATGGACACGGTGACACGAGTTCAAATCCTGGATAAGACTGAGTGCATTTCACATTGCACTAATACAGTTGAGAAAGGTATGAAGCCAATTATTCTCCTTCCAGCTATGGGTAAAATAGTAGGGCAGACTGGGTTCTTCAGCCTTGGTGAGGTAACTAGTCTAGGAGAAGGAAAACTCTGAATTCAAACCTGCTAAACTCCGCTTAAAAATTGACCTTGTGTCATATCCTGCCCAAGTGGAGGGGTTGGGTAAAAGGATTATTGTGTGTGGATGTATAAGTGGGCGTGTGTGAAGATACATACTCAGCGCAATAAACTTGAGGTTGTTTTCTGGATAAGAGAATGCCATTATGTAGCAAATTTTGCTACAGGACGGCCGAGAAAAAAAAATTTTTTTTTGTTTCTTTATGTACTTGAGTGCATATTTGTGCAGGGGATTTTAACTTAGGAACAAAACATCATCATTGCATTTCGAAGAAAATAAAGTTATGATTTGTAAGTGTAGATATGTGAGTGTAGTATGGTAGGCTAGAATCACAATAAATATCATGGTGGAGGGATATGTTATATTGTAATATACTATGGAATATTATACAATATTGGTATGTTATGTTGGGATGTGATTTGAGTTAGATAACCATAATAATTTGTATTGGTTATAATGTGTTGATGATATATTGCGTATATATCATAGTGATCCATGATAGTATGTATGTAAGGAATATAATGTTAAGACGTTGCAATAATTGTTTGTATAAACTATGTTATATATATATATATATATTTATATATATGTATATATATAGTGGTACTTGTGGTGTAACAGTTATTGTCATAAGAAATGGACACAGTGATCCCAGTTCAAATCCTGGATGAGGTTGTTTGCATTTCGCGTAGCACTAATACTCTTGGCGAAGGTATGCATTCACCTATTTCTCTCTCCCCAGCTATAGGTAAATAATTTTTATTTATTGTGGACTTTTTGTCCTCATCTTGGTAGTTTTTTGTGTTGTTTCTTCTTTCATTATGTTTTGGCCAAATTTCACCTCTGGCCTTCTTCAGGTGATTTTTACCGCGACCTCAGGATAGGAATGCTGAATCTTGTAACTGTATCCTCAGTAATTACTGCCTTCCATAGTTGTTGTCTATCGCACCATGTTTTTCACCAAGTAAACCTCTGGCCGGCTTGGGTAGGATTTGAAACTGCTATCTTCTGACAATGCTCACCTGGAACCGTAGCGACTCAACGCCTCTATCCGCTGCGCCATGGGCTCCGAAGTCCGCAATAAATAAAAATTAATTCTCAGATTAAGAAGCCTCATCTCAAAATGATTCCAATTAAAGACAATTATAGGTAAATAGTAGGCCAGAATGGGCTATTTAACCTCAGTATTGAAAATTGTCTAGCAGAAGGGAAACTGAATTCAAACCTATTAATCTCTGCTTGAAAAATGACCTTGCATTGCATCCTGCTCATGTAGAAGGATAGGTTTGGTTGGTTTGGTTGGTTTTATGGCATATCAACCTTTGTAGGTTATTTAACACCAAATCCATTTTTATGTAAATAATCTGTTCTATTGAAAATAGTTCAGTTTAGCATAAATACACAGTTTAATTGTCAAAAACATTTCCATTTCAAACTATTCAAGCAGTTATATGTAACAATTCAGTTAAGTGTAAATACAGTTTTAATGTCGAAAAGCAGTTCTATTTGAAATAATTCAGTTAAGCATAAGCACGCAGTTTAAGTGTAAGTACGGTTTAATTGTCAAAAACGTTTCTATTTCAAGCTATTCAGTTTACTCAATTCATTTTAGTATAAGTATGCTGTTATTTCTATTTAACCCATAGATAGGGCCCTATCAGGTGCTACCACTCCGGGCCGGAGTGGACCTGGGAGCGATGGCAATGAAGGGGTACTCCACATTCAGATTGTTTAGTGTCATACCCAGGACACTCATTGGGGGGGTCTTACCCCTCTGCAGAGGTGCAGTCAGTGTATTCTACAGCCCCAGCTGACTGGGCAATAGAAGGGTAGGGTAATTACACATATACATACTCTCTCTTACACACACACACACACACACACACACACACATATATATATATGTTTGTGTGTGTGTGAGGGGTGTCCCTGTGGTGTAATGGCAAAAGCACTGGACTGCAGAATCGTAGTAAGTGTGTTCGAACTCCAGTCGTGCTATTACATTCACTTTCAGACAAATACCTTTGGGAAAGGTATGAACCCCCCTTATCCTCCTAGTTATGGGTTAAATAGCATCACTGCTGTTCTTCTGGAAGGATAGCTTTGGCATTAAATAACCCATGAAGGTTGATATGCCATTAAACAAAGAAACCAAAACCTTTATGTGTGTGTGTGTGTGTGTGTGTGTGTGTGAGTGCAGAGAGAAAGGGAGAGAGGTATATATGACATAATGATCATTATTATAGGCAATGAATACAGCAAGTTCAAATCCTGGATGTGGCTGTTTCTGTTTTTCTTTATACCATTAAAAGAGTTAAAAATCCTTTTTAATTATTTCATTTTTTTAAACAGTATAAATCCAGTTGGTCGAGTTTGTAGAATACACCACCTACATCTCTGAAGGGATGTAAAGCCCCCATCCCCAATGAGTGTCCTGGATATGACACTAAACTTCATTTGATGGTGAGGCTTCAATCCTGTTAGGGCCTCATCTATGGGTCAAATAGAATTATTTAATCATTTACTATGCTTGAAAATATTTAACTGAACACAAATAGAACCATTTAACTGAGTACAAACAATAAATAGCAATACTTGAAACTATCTAACTGTGTGCAAACAATAAATAGCAATACTTGTAACCATTTAACTGTGTGCAAACAATAAATAGCAATACTTGAAACTATTTAACTGTGTGTTAACAATTGAGCTCTGGCTTGTTTAAAGATAATGATATCTACAAACTATTCACTTACAAATCATATATATGATATATATGTATAAACAGGATTTGGCATTAAATCCCCCACAAGAGTTGATACAAAGTAAAACACAACCAACATCTAAACAATATTCATTTTACAATCTTTGTTGTCAATTAAATATTTACACTAAACATTTACAAACAGTAATTTTTACTCTTAAAAGGAAATCAACAAACCTGAAAAAAGAAAAACAATTTCTATTTTCTCATGGAGTTAATCATATTCTGTGAAAAATTGCAAGGAATTTTGTTGAGAAATATTTTGTAAATACAAGTGAATGGCATTTTATAGAAATTTTTAGGTTTGAACATTTTTGTTTTTGTCTGGTTAGTTGGTTAGTTTCTTTGTTTAATGGCATATCAACCTTCATGGATAATTTAATACTAGAGCTATTCTATTAGAAGAAGAGCAATATTATTTAATCCATAGCTAGAGGGGTAAGGGAGTTCATACTTGTCCGAAAGCGAATGTAATAGTGTGACTAGTTTGAACTTGCTTACTTCAAGGCTGCAGTCAAGTACTATAGTTTTTATACCACCAGAATTTTCTCTTGTTTTTGTCAAGATCATTTGTCCAAACTAAGCAAGAATGTAATGTTATATAATTATTTTTCAGTTTAAACAAACATCAGTCAACCTCATTCGTAATGTTTAATTAGCTGTGAATAATTGTTTCAGTAAATTTGTTAAATTATTTTTTGAAGTTTTAAATTTAAATTCTTTATAATTATTAATGTATTGCAGCAATATGGCTTCCCAGTAATTATTGTAAGAGATTCTCTTTCAATGAGAACCTTCTTTCTTCATCAAGGAAAAAGGAATTTTTTGATTAAAATCTTTTCCTGGGCCCAATAATTAATCCAGCCAAAGTTGGAAGGTCTACATGAAATTGTTTGGCAGTCATTAGAGAAAGGATGATCAATATATATATATATATATATATATATATATATATATTTACATTCTTTAAGAAAAAAACAAAGACCGGTTACTTTAGGATTATGAATTTATTTCCATCCTGTTATGTGTTTCTGATGTAAACCAAAAACATGAAGAAAAATATAACAGGACATCTTCAGATCTTATGGATAAGAAGTCCTGTTATATTTTTCTTAAAGAAAGTATTGCTCTGTAATATTAATTACATTGAGCTCTCTATCAGGAAAATTTAAATGTTCAGTTTTTGAATGATTTTCTTGTCCTGAAGGAATTACTCCCAACTCTGGTTTAACTGGACTGAATAATACTATATATATATATATATATTATGGTCATAATTTTATGCCAAAAGTGCCTCTAAATCCTAAAATCTTTACAGTGGTCAAAATACTAAAATATAGAGAAATATCTCAATATATTATTTAAAATGTAAGGAAGGGTAATCACTCATGACTTTGAGTTTCACAGTTATGATCATCAGGTAAAGTGATAATCCATATATCTGATGTTTTTAGTTAAGCACTTTTAACACTCAATAAAACTTAATTGAAATTACTAACAATTTAAGAAGACATGTATAAATTTTTGTTGTGGTCAGATGTGCAGATTACCATCTCACAAGATGATCAATGACATGAAACTTGGAGTTGTTAGTTATTACCACGTCTTATTTTTTTCATAATATATTTTGTTAAATACATATGTAGATATAGATATAGATATATGCATATATTACTCAAAAACAATTATGATCATATCAATTTTGTCTTAAACCAAAGATACTAGGATTTTATAACTGCTGTTGTATACTGACCTCCAACCCGGCCAGGCTGTCAAAATAGGAAATGCACCTGTGTAAATAACAGGTGCATCTGGTCAAGGAATATCAGAATATAACCTTGACCGTGGATGGGTTGAATGAGTGCGATTTGTGATGCCCACAAGAAGAAGGTGGGCGTTGAACAATTATATAACTCGGTGAACAGTATACAATAAAACGGATACTAATTGGTATTATTTAAATTCTAAAGTATTGAGAGTCTCCAACCACAAATAAAATTGTGTGAATATAAGTTGTGTACTTGTGGGACAGCAGCATATTTTGATTTTTGACTACAGAATATCTATGCTGCAGAGTTTGGTAATAAATAATACCTAATAATATCTGTATCATTTAATGTTGCAATTAAATAGAATTCTGGTAGCTTTGGTTAAGAAAAAATTAACTTTTTATCAAAAATTGTTTGGGGTCTATTTATGAGCTTTCCAGTATGTATATATTTAGGTTTGGTTTGGTTTGGTTTCTTTGTTTAATATCAACTCTTTTCAGGTTATTTAATGCCAAAGCCATTCTCCTAGAAGAACAGTAGTGGTACTATTCAACCCATAGCTGGGAGGAAAAGGGGGTTCATACCTTTCCCAAGGGTATTTGCCCGAAAGTGAATGTAATAGCGCGACTGGAGTACGAATTCGCGTACTACGATTCCGCAATCCATCGCTTTAACCATTACACCACAAGGACACCCCCATATATTTAGAGATCCACAAAAGTAGGTATAAAGTAATGAAAAGCAAAATGTACACACAAAACATATCTTATTGATTTAACAAACATATCAATAATAAACATATTAATCTCTCAAATGTTCAAACTGTTTGCCTTCAGCATTCACACAACGCATGAGTCCACATTCCAGTAATAAAGTAAAAATATAAAAGATAGTAATAATCATTTTAATGAAATAAATGAATCTTTGCTCGATTATTATAATACTGGTATAATCCTTATTATGTCTCTTCTTTAGCAGCCCCCTGTATATCATTAGAGAGAATAAAGTATCTAATGTTTTTGATTAATAAATTAGAGTATAGATTATATATCTGTACTTGGTGAAAAGACTAGAATAATAAAATGAAAGGTGATATTCAGTATTGAAGCTATAAAGAGTGATTTTTTTTTTTCATCTTGAAATCAACTATTCAATATTACCAATGGATAAATGAATAATTTATGAATACAATAAGAACAGACTGGCAACTAATGGTTTGTCATCTCTTAGAATTTTGACAAAGAAAGATTAATTTTCATAATCATCATCATCAGCATCATGTCGTGCTGCCAACCTGGATTTCCCTGACCCTCTCTCGCCACTTCTCCCTATCGTCCATCGCTTCGGGCAGGTCCTCAGGGTTACATCCTGTATCCTCACTGAGGTGCTGTATGAAGTTTTGAGCTGGTTATCCTGCTTTTGCTCGGCCATATGAGGGGGTCCATAAGAGTATATCACTTATGAGCTTGTCCCTGCTTCTCCTGCATGTCTGGTTTGTCTAACTTTGATAGTTTTCGTGATGGGAGGTAGGTGGCCGTACAGTTGGTGCTTTGTGGGGTGTTGCCTCCAGGACTTGTTCCAAATTACTCGCAGCATTCTTGTGTAGTTGCCGTCTAGCTTTTTCTCCAGCCGTTTAGTTAGTGTCCATGTAGTGCATCCATATAGCAGTATCGAGATGACTGCTGCTTGGAAGGTAATCTCTTTATTTTGTAAGGTTTTGACCGATTTGTTTAACATTAACCCTTGTTATACCAGTCGAAAAACTAATGTTTATATCAACTCAAAAAAAGTTAAACTAATGAAAAGCTAAAGAGAGGCATCTTTATCATAAGTTATGTAATTTGTAGACATTGATTTGTCAACCGGTATTAAGCAAAACAGCAAAATATTAAATTCTTGGTAGACAGACATTATCAGGTAAATAAAAAAATACTAAGGAAATGAATTTATGAAAGTATAGCTGAAGTATTATTAGATTAGTCTTTACTAATCTTACAAAATGATTGTTTTTATGATTTGAAACTTGCAGTATTGAAAAATCAGTTACCTAACTTTATAATATATATATATATATATATATATATATATATATATATATATATATATATATATAAAGTTATATGGTTTGCTAAATTTATGAAAGAAGAGTATTCAATATCAGTGATATGATACTACATATATAGATCTAAGTAGTGTTGTCACAGAGTCAGTGCCACTTGGTGACTGTCAGTTTCTCACCTAAGTAATCATCAGACCAAAAGTTGATGATCACATAGGCAAGAAACTGACAGTCACCAAGCAACAATGCAACAATGACTCTGTGTCTATGCTGTTCAAACTTATATATATATATATATATATATATATATATATATATATATATATATATATATATATATAATTTTCTCTTTTAAATATGTTTGCTTTTCTCCAATTTGTTCTTTCTCAAACTAATTATATAAATGTATATCACTTGTAATTGAGTATGTCATTTCATTATTCACTGCCCCCAATGATGGCTCCAGCTTGGGTGGGAACTACTAAGGAAACATACTGTGCCTCACTTAATTCATTGCATCAAAATATCAAATGAAGACTAACAGATTGATGATAGAGTTACTAGATACAAAGTGTCAGTGCAATTTAATCATTCAGTAGGTATCATACAATAACTGATGTTTATACAACAGTATTGCTTCTAACAAAGCCTTCATCAGATGATGACTCTGGGTTCAGGCATGGTTTCAGGGCCAAAGCATCATTACCACTCGCCCAGAGCGCCCCAGCAGTATCTCACAGCACCACCAGACTTTGTCAGATTGTTGTCACTCTATGGGATGGCCAGATCCATGCTGCTGCAGTTAGAGCCTTATTCATATATATATATATACTAATAAAGTGCCTGTATACTGGGATCATTTTCATATGAATAGGCACTTCTATGTAGAATCAGTGTCTGGACTCTCTGTTTAGGATCAAAGAGTTTCTCCTTTGTCCTCTGCTTAGGATCAAAGTGTTTTCTCCTTGGTCCTCTTACTAGGATCAAAGTGTTTCTCCCTGGTCCTCTTTCTAAGATCAAAGTGTTTCTCCCTGGTCCTCTTTCTAAGGTCACAATGTTTCTCAATTGTCTTTATTGATCCTGAAAAGTAGTATATTTTATCACTTTAGTTGTAAGATTTAAATTGGCTCCAAATTAGATCAAAAGTGGTTTAACTTTACAAAGATTTTAACTGGTTATGATATATCTACAATAATCTAGGAGGGAAAAATTTCTAATATTTTTTAGGACTTTTATCCTTCAATATTTTTTAGGTAAATCAAATAGCAGCATCTACAACAAAAGTCAGTGTCCTGAAGGCAATGATCATTTAAAAAATGCAAAAATAGAGATTCAAATTTCAAGGTTTCTCTGAGCCTCTTTTTTTACCCAAAATCAAACACTTTTGTTTAATGTGGAAATCAATTGATTTTCCATGAATTTTTCCCTGTTCCTCTGCCTTGGATCAAAGTGTTTCTCCCAGTTCTTCTTCCTAAGATCCATGTATCATCTTTGAACTTTGCCTATGTTCAAAGTATTGCTTCTCAGTGCCCTGGCTCTGTTTGCTTAAATGTGACAGAATTTTTATACCCTGACACAAAACAAAATTCAAAAAGTAAAATTTGTCATTATCATTTATAATTATATATATATATATATATATATATATGTATATATAGTAGCACAGTATTGCTTCCTAGTGTTCTGCCTCTGTTTATTTTTATGTGGCAGAAGTTATTCCCACTGAAACAAAGAGAAAAAAAGTAAAATAATATACATATTCTCCTTTTCTTTCTTTCTCTTTCTTTCTTTCTCTCTCTCTCTCTCTCTATATATATATATATATATTATATGAACAAATTGTTTGGAAAAGGTTTTTCTTAAATCAATAAAGTGGTCAAATACTGTCCAGTTGAGCCTGATAAAAATTAAAAGAATATGTTATCTCACCTCCTCATGTTAACTTCATGGCCAAAAGTTTCGTGTACTTGAAAAATTACAATTACGAGAGGAAATAAATGTTTCATCTGACAGTTGTAATGGTTGTAATTTTAGAAATGAAGCTGACATGAGGCAGTGATATATATATATATATATATATATATATTGGCAGCAATTCTTCCTTAATGCAAATTTCGTTGAACATAATAGACATTTTCTGTCTACATATTTTCTTGTTAATCCTTTCATATTGCCGTATTGATTTTATAATATTCGGCAGGAATTGATTGATGTATTTTTCATAATTGTTTATTTCCCAAGTACTTTGGGCCATCATCACGGGAGGATCTATTAGAAAAGTGACGTAACTTTTGGATGTACATTACTACTTTGTAAGAAGAAGAGCATCTGGGCCGTTGCAGTGTGTAGCGTTTACTTTTAAAATTGTTCTATAAATAGTGTCAGTAGCTAAAGAGATTTAAGTACATTAGCACTGGTTTGAAAATTAATTCTGTTAAGTTTGGGTTGCATGTTTCTAATATGTAGTGCTTTGAGAATCAGTAGTTTTTGTTTGTTATTTTGATGTTCTAATACAATATTAGAACATCAAAATAACAAACAAAAACTACAAGAATCTAAAAACTAATCTTTAAAAATGAAGGAAAATTTAACTAAATATTTTACAAAAGGTGGACATAGAGGAGTTTAAATTTGAAAATACTGTAATTGTAATTGAGGTTTATTTAATTTGTGTATTAACTTCTGACAGGTTGTATATATATATATATATATATATATACTAAGAATTATTTAGGGTAAATGTTTGTTTTAAAAAAACATTTTTTAATTTGAGTAATACAATATATATATATATATATATATATATATATATATATATATATATGTGTGTGTGTGGGTGTGTGTATAATATACATATATAGAGAGAGGGGAGGGGAGAGAGAGGGGGAGAGAGGTAAATCAATCAGTAAATTGGTATCTTAATTATGAAAAAAAGCATCTAACTTCATGGTGAGGATTGATCATATATATTGAACATTGTGAATTGAATTACCATGACCAGAAAATCTGCCGAACACCTACATGTGACATACGGGAACACTGAACAGCTGTTTCAACCTTATTAGGTCTTATCAGCAGTGTATACTGTAATCTCCACCACTGGAGATCGAACCAGCGACCACAGATTGCAGTGCTGAAACTCTACAACTGAGCCACCTGTTCATATCGCACACAAGTGACGCCAAATCAATTAGTCATCGTAATTGTGCAGCCAAATAACCTAAAAATATGTACATATTGAACGTTATACAATGAAAGTTTCTGCTAGCAATTCAGCTGATAACTTAGTTTGAGACAGTGAACTAAAATATCCATCTTTAATTTCCTCTCTCTCTCTCTCTCTCTCTTTGAAGCAAAAAAAAATGTTTATACCTGGCTCATTGGTCTAGTGGGTAGAATGTTCACCATTGGTCTGGGAGACCTGGGTTCAATCTCAGGTTGCATCATACCAAAGACTTTAAAAATGGTACTCGATACCTCCTTGCTTAACACTCAGCAGTATAAGGTATGTATTGAGGGTAAAGTGGAGCAATCCAGGGAAAGGAGTAGCGCCCTTCCCTACACCTTAGTGTAGTAGCTAAGGGAGCTTTCGAGTCACCCTTGATTAAAGGTTGCCCATTTTACTTTACTTATATGTATGTTTATATAATTGTACACAATTGCTTTCTATAAGTTAGGTAATTTGAACTGAGCATATAAATTATTGTTGTATGGACCTTTGCTACTTCCCTTTGTCAGCAGGTGTGTAAACATGCTGAAAAAGATTATTCTCAAAGAGAAAGTTAATTTTTTTAAGGTCATTTGTGATTTTTTGGATAATATTTCTTAAGTCATGCTTTTTTTCTCTAATCCAAACTAACTTAAAATCAAGCATGTGTGAAAGAAGTAATGCATAAAGATTATGGAATAACTATTAGGACTTTGAATAAGTTCTCGCAGTTTTCCCATTGATAGCATTCCCAGAACTGCATGAGTGTAGTTTCAGATGGTAATGCATCTATAAAGAATTATTACAAGCAAGCTTGAAATTCAGTGAATGTCATTTTGCCAAAGTGTAAACAACTTTGTTTTTCATAGCATTAAACCTATTGGATTTCGTGCCAAAGAAAGTGTATTTGTGGGGAATTTTTCTTCAATACTTTATTCAAAAGAAATCTGTAGCTGAAGTAGACAAAATTCTTCTTGAGACTTAATGCGGCCATGCTCTGTCAGAAACAACATACAAAGATTGGTTTAGACACTTCTAAAATAATGATTTTAATGTTGAAGATAAAGAATGCTTTGGCACACCAAAAAAGTTTGGAGATGAGGAATTGGAGGCATTATTTCATGAAGACTCATGTCAGAGCTTCCAGAATCATTAGATTCAACAGTTTTGAAATGTTTGAAATCATTAGAAATGATTCAGAAGCAAAGACATTTGTAGGGAAAGGGAACGAATAAATAAATAAAAAAATTTTTAAATTAAATTAAAAAAAAAAAAATGGAAATAAAATCTGTCATTTCCAACAAGTCCTAGTTTTCCAGCCACCCTTAGCAAATCAACAAAATTAAGGAAAATTTGCAAATAAGATACAAGAATTTGATAAATAATCCTCCTAGAAAATAGGACAATTAAAAATCAATTCAGTTTTTATGCAAAAAAAAAAAAAAAGAAAGGATGGAGCTGGACACAGTGAGAAAACTAGCAAATAAAAAAGAATTAAAGGGAGCCACGACACCCTTACAAATATTCATTTTCTCTTAGAATCCTCCTTGTAGCTCTGCTACTAAGGCACGGACATGTGTAGGGAACGAATAAATAAATAAAAAAAAAAAAATTAAATAAAAAAAAAAAAGAAAAAGAAAACTATTAAATTTGCAGAAACTCCCAGAGGTCCCTAACAGGAAAAGGAGATGATGCATGCATAAAAGAAAAAAGGCATTCTTCTTGACAAAGAGGACCAGGTATTCTTTCTCTTTCAGGTATAGCGGTGTGTGAAATGGTTATTTGTTTAACACTATATTTTTTAGGCACACAAATGAATTACAAAACTTTGCTTTAACAACACACAACAACGAAAGTTCTTTATTTGCAGCTTTGAATATGGTTTGTTCTTGGTGCTGCAAGACTCGTGGTGTTTAGGCTTGTTGGATGTTTGAGACGAAATGGCTTAGCGAGATGTTGAGATGGCAGCGTGTTGTTGGACGTGTGAGGGAAGTATTCAAAGTCACCGTGTAGTTTTGTGTGTCGAGAGCGGAGTGACGCTCAGATCGACATAGTCAGTTTTTGGGGTGACAAGAAGTGGTGCCTGTGGAAGGCATGCTGAATGTTTCTAATTTATGTTCAACTGGGATTCCTCGTAAAGAATCCATAAATTAGATGGTTCCCTTGTTGAGTGTCCATGTTGCTGCTGCTAGTGTTAAAGCCACAGTGAGATGTCCCCACTGGGTGGCTTGTTTAGCTAAAAAGCATCGCTAAGCAGGGACGACCAGAGGCACGACTGTTCTGGTCGCCGTCTCAAGCTGAAGAGAGAGGTTTTGGCCGCTCACTTGTTTTGCTAGCCGGAAATGAAGGTCCGAGCTGAATAGGATAAGTCATCCTGATTGGGTGAAATTCAGTGTTGAATTAAATTGTGCGCCAAAACAAAATACGAGATTTTCCTCTTCTCTACACAGGCAATGACCAGCGTTCTGACAACATTGTTGCTGATGTGTCTGGGCACCACGCCTATGTCTTTGGATGTAGCATTGGTTAGCCCCTTTCACCTAGTAGCAGCTCTCTCTCAGTCAGCATTATGCTGAAATATGCAAGACTCACAAATGAACTATAAACTAACCCTTACCGGACTTTGACAAACTTACAAAAGGAAACTAACCCTTATGGAAGCCCGAAATACCAAATGCGGACACATACATACATGAAAACAATTAACGTATTTTTGACACCTTAACTGGGGGATTCAATCATTTCAATGTATGCAGGAAAAACTCCCTCATCCATGGAATGGTTGTTGAACCCAGTAAATAAAGGAAAGTATAAAAGAAACGTCTTTGTCTCTTATCTGCTGCTGTCTTTTCTTTTGTATAATTCTTTTGGGACTTCCTTGGGCAAGGCATTACACCGACTAACCAAGATGGGGGTAAAATAAAATAACCAAAATATGGAGTCAGATATCTAATGGCAACACAGCCTTGCCCATTGCCCCTGACCTTCAGCCTCACCAAACCCCACACATTAAGTGCCATACGAGTTGAAGCCAAGAAATGTCAAATAGTGTCTTGTTACATGTGAACGGCGGCTTCAACAGCAGAAAAAGAAAGGTTTTTGCATTGTATCATGACATGTGATGAAAAGTGGATACACTGAATAACCCTAAATGTAGAAGATTGTGGGGTAAGCCCAGCCATGTATCAACATCTGTGGTAAAGCCGAATATCCATGGTTCAATGCTTCTGCTTTGCTTTTGGTAGGATCAGCTGAGTAAAGTTTATCATGAGCTGCTCAAACCAACTGAAACCATCACAGCAAATTGCTATCAACTACAATTGATGTGTTTGAGCTGAGCATTGAAGAAAAAATGGCTGCTATACAAGCAGAGATACAATAAAGGGATATTGCAACATGACAATGTTAGGCTACATGTTGCAAAACGGGTCAAAACCTACTTGGAAACACTTAAATGAGAAATCCTACTTCATTCATCATATTCACCAGACATTGCCCAATCTGATTATCACTTCTTCCAATTGATGACACATAGCCTGGTGGAACAGCACTTTTATTTTTATGAAGATGCTAAAAATTGGGTCAACATATGGTAAGCCTCAAAAGACGTATTATTTTTCCAATGTGGAATTAAAATGCTGCCAGAAAGATGAGAAAAATTGTGGTTAGAGATGGACAATACTTTCAGTGACATGTTTCTTACAATTTTCTGAAAATAAAACATTAGTTTTCAAGAAAAATTAGCAAAAATTTATTCAAGGTCCTAATACATATAGAGGTAATTTCTATATACTTTTTATATTGTTTTTTTTAACCCTTTTTTCTTTATATGTCAATTTGGATTTTTATAAAAGCGTTCCTTTGGCTGTAAACTCTCAGAACTATTCTCAACAACACTAACAGCCACCTTGACAGCACCCCCTTCATATGGCAAAGATGGACGAAAATTAAACTGGCTCTACGCATTCACTTTTGAGACAATCATGAGAGAAAAATAAGTGATCAGAAAATATTATATGACCAGTCAGTATTCAAACTATGCAACTCTTTACAAGCCAATCTGAGCCTCCTATACAGTATATAAGAAAGCCTGATTTGAGCCAGCATGCTGAAAAGATCCAAGCTGTAGAGAGAACATATCCAGCAGGTGGCTCAACCATCCTTGTCAGGAGTGAAAAGGTGCTACCAGCCTCAATTCAATTCAAACATGGATTGTCTATGTGGTCCTTCTTAATCCCAACTCTGGTATAAGACATATATCCCTGAATGAACAGTAGAATGACATCCTGAATGGCCATAAACAAGAATAGAATCTTTCTTTTTTCAAACATACTTTGTCACCATTATTGTGTTACTGCTCACTTTTTTCTATTTAGTGCTAGTTAAAGTACCTGATAATGACTAATTTTGCATAAGGTACTTGTCACATAATGGTTATCATCAGATGAAATCAACTTAGTGACCTGAGTTCAAATCCTGAACAAGGCTTATTGCATTTCACTTCACACTCATGGTCCCAGGAAAGGCATAAAAGCATTGCTTTTTTCCCTTGCTATAAGTAGACAGTTCTTTTTAGCTTTGGTACAGCAACTAATCTAAGTGAAGGAAATCTCTGAAAAAATTATTCATTTATTTTTTAAAAGTTCCCTTTATTTATTTCATAACTTTTATGCACTCATACAAAGTCTATCCTCACCAGTCAATAAAATAGCTCCCATTCAGTACTACTGTATGTCATACCACTTAGATTTTAATGAAAGACGTGGAGAAAAAGCTAGATGGTAACTCAACAAGAATGTGCATGCTGTTTTCAAGAAATCCTGAAAGAAGCATTCTATAAAACAACAGCTCTATGGTGGCTACTTACCTCTCATCTTAGAAACCATCTGAGTTAGATGTCTAAGACCTGCTGATCATTGCTGGGGATGTAAGAACAAGATTCTATGGCTTCCTTCACATGGACACCCCAGTGTTAGTTGACCAGCCAAAACTTACATTCATCAGCTCTCGGTAGACACTGAATGCAGCCGAGAAGATTAACCGAGAGTGATGAACTCTGGAGATGGTAAGAGAAAATCAAGGGAATCTATGCTATTGGTATGCCTTGATGATGAAAATTATTTTTAAAAATCGTAAACTTTGCTAAAATATGAATAATTCTTGGTTTAACTGTCATCATCATCATGTCGTGCCGCTAGCAAGGATATCCCTGACCCTCTCTCGCCACTTCTCCCTATCATTCATCGCCTCTGGCTGGTCTTCAGGGCTACATCCCATATCCTCACATAGCTGCTGTATGTATGTTTGAGCTGGTTGTCTTGCTTTTGCTTGGCCATATGCGGAGATCCAGAGGAGTACATCACTTATATGCTCGTCCTTGCTTCTCCAGCAGTGTCCTGCATGCCTGGTTCATCTAACTTTGATAGTTTTTGTGATGGGAAGCAGGTGGCCATATAGTTGGTGCCTTGTGGGGTGTTGCCACCAGGACTTGTTCAATATTGCTCGCAACATTCTTGTGTAATTCCCGTCTAGCTTCTTCTCCAGCCGTTTAGTTAGCGTCTAAGTAGAGCATCCATATAGCAGTATTGATACAACCGCTGCCTGGAAGAAACTGCATTTCATTTTATCAGTCTGGTCTGATTTCCATATGATCGAAAGCCTATCAATAGCTGTCCATGCCTTCATTAGCCATGTGTCGATGTCTTTTTCGGTTGATGAGATGCTGCTTCCTAGGTAGGTGAATTTAACCCATCTCATAGCAAAAATATTTAGTGTAGTGAAGGTGATCCACTCAAAGTATCTTTCATGGAGCAAATTAAATAAAACTTTTTTGTATATAACAAATATTTGAAAAAAAAAAGTTTATTTTTGTTGATATTGAATTAAATTCAAACAGAAAAAAAGAGTTCTCTAATTCTGAGAAAAATAATTCATTAGATATGAAAACATTATTTAATGCAGATTTTGAAAATCATGTTAGGTTTGTTTATCTTTTTAAAAGAATTGTGCAGCAATCTTGTAATGTAATTTAGATTACTTAAAGAAAATTCAATTGAGACATGAAATCAGTGTATGTAAGAATAAACCTAAGAAACAGCACATCTCTGAAATGGCTTGCTAAAGGCAGAACTGGTTATTTGATAGCAGAGAGAGAGAGAGAGAGAGAGAGAGAGAGAGAGAGAGAGAGAGAGAGAGAGAGAGGATTCTTTGTTATTCTGATCTCAGCTGCAATGATAGCAAATGGACAGGGACCAAGCCACATGGGGTTAATTGCTCGGAGAAGGGTCAATAATCATCAATGTTGCAGCCTCTGAGTCTTTGTGTGAAACCCTAATTTACATTGCATGGGCTTTGCTATCTTTGTGAGTTGGCCTGCAAAAAGATCTATTCATAGAGGCTTTTGAAACATGTGGAGCAAATTCGATTGGATTAGCAGGAAGCCGGATATGAGTAATTTGACCGATTCTGTCAAGAGGGTGGCTTATATTTTGCCAAGTATTCACAACTTGACAGAAGGAAAATCAAATTATAAAGCCTTAAAAGCTTACTGTATGACTGAGGTAGATATATATTTCTCCCCATTGACAGAGGTCAGTGTTCAAGCTTAGGTAAAAGCTATTATTTAAAATCCTGGTTTTCTTAGCTGGTCGGCTATTCCTATTCTGCAGATTGATGCAACACAATATTCCTATCTTTAACTATGTCCATATATAAGCAGAATCAAGCTTTATGGCTCAGAGAGTTCTGTATTTGTCTCTGATAACAGAAGATAAATATAGATAAGGACATCAAATATTTGTTTTAGAAACAGGCACCTTATACTGAGAGGATTGGTAATACACAGTCTCCTTATTTTCATTTGATTTTTTGCTGATCTAAGCAAAGCATAGTAAATCTTTCTGGTTGAGATTGAGTTGTTTCTCTCTCTCTCTCTCTCTCTTTATATATATATATATATATATATATATATGTTGTCAGGGACCAATTATAGGTAAGGATTTGGAATATTTAGTTTTGAAACAGGCACTTCCTACAATGAGGATTGGTGCTACAGAGTCTTCTTATTTCTATTTGACTTTGTGTGAATTTGAGAAAAGCATTTTAGATATCAAACAGTGTGTATTTCATGAGTGAAATAAATCCATATTTCCCACCACTGCTAGAGGTAAGTGCTCAAATACAGTAAAACTTTTCTTTAATACTGGTTTTTCTTTCTCAGACTGTTCTAATTTCTTAGATTAACACAGTACAATTTTCCTACGTTCAGACTAATGCTAATTTTGATAAACATTCAACCCAAAACTTGATTTTCTTTTTGAAAGTAGATTTTCTATGTCTTGATTTTTCTAATGAGTTTTTTCTCTCTTTTTCTCTCTTTTTCTCACTCAATCTTCTCAAAGTACATATGTGTTTAGATATTACTTTCAATAATTGTTCATTATTTACAACATCTATCCTCTTTGGGGGAATTATTTTCAAAGTTAAATCTCATGATTCATAAACTCCTCATTGTGGTCCAAAAATGGAATGGCCTGTGAGCTGTTTGAAATTACTGTCTGACTTGTGGACATTATAGTGAGCCTTTTTTAGGAAATTGGAAGGCACTGCAAATGGAAGCTGTGGATACTTTCTTAATTCCATCAAAAATATACAAATGACACCCTGAATTCTACAATTGGCAGTTCTCATTCTTGTAGCCCTAGCATGTCTTCTATTGGCTGTTCCAAGACCGTCTAAAAACATCTGTGAATATAAAGAAAAGTATGGGGAAGAACCAAGGGTTAAGTGGTCTCTTTTGAAAAGAATGTATACTTGTAATGAGAGCTCAAAACATTGTGGGTTATGCTTGGAGGAGAATATCATATTATAAGTTTTCCAGATTCTGTCTATCTGCTGAATAAAAGATCTCAATTGGTAAGTAGATGTCATCATGAAGGTAAGTATTTAGTTTGTAATATGGCATGACACTGAGCCAGGTGACTTAGGAAGTTAGTCATGTGATTTGAATATTGCATTAAGAACAGATAGTTATTCACTTGAATTAAATGGACTTTAGATATGTTGATTATCTGAAGATTGGGTATGTGAAACTAAGAGTCATGATTTATAACCCTATTTTGTTGTACGAGGATCATTCATGAGTGAAATAAATCCATATTTCCCACCACTGCTAGAGGTAAGTGCTCAAATACAAGTAAAACTTTTCTTTAATACTGGTTTTTCTTTCTCAGTCTGTTTCCAGACTTTTTCGTATGGGCACTTTTATAGATAGTACACACATGAAACTCTAGTCCCCTTCGAAGTAATCTCCTTCGGCTGCAATGCACTTGTACTGTTCCAAGAACTTATGGAAGGCCCGATGGAAGTCCTCTTGTGTGAGTGTGTCAATGACCTTTGTCACAGCCTCTTTCATCTCCTCAATTGTCTCATAATGACAGCCTCTGAGCTACGGGAAAAAGCAAAAGTCATGAGGAGCAATATATATGTTGTTTCAGAAAAGTTTAAATCATTTTGTTATATAATAACTTGACTGATTTCCATTTAAATAATTGCAATTTTAACAGTATGTGTGGAAACAACTTAAAATTCCATTTTTAAGGTTTTATGGGTTTTTTTCAGGTTCAGAAATATCATTCACTGAAAAGAAAAACCATTAAAACATTGAATCTTACTTGTTCTACTGTTAAAATTTGGGATCATTTGAATGGGAATCAGTCATGATAATAGATCACAAAATTATATCAGTTTTTCTGAAATCCCCTATATATATATATATATTTCTCTTTAAAACAAAACAACAATCAGTCACATTAGAATAATAAATTTATATATAAATCAATGCTCTAAAAAATTAGCTGGACTTCTTCAGAACAAACAAGAAAATGGATTAAAATAATTTTTTCATAGTCACAACTAAACTAGAAAAAAAAATTCTCCTCTATAAAAGTAACCCTTTAATTTATTAAATTCTTTAAATACCTTTCCTTCTCTCTCTCTCTCTCTCTCTCTCTCTCTCTATATATATATATATATATATATATATATATATATTGCAATAGAAGGTAAGGTATTTAAACATTAAGCATAGAATTTATAGTTTTTTCTACACATGTAAAAATTTAAGATCCTTTAAATAAGAATTGGTTAAGTTATGAGATAATGAAACAATATCGATGTTTCTGAGATATAAATTTTTTTGAATCTGCTGGTATATCCAAATAATCTTGGTAAATGATAGAATATAAGCTTAGTGGTATAATTGTAACTATGCTTTCATCTATAATTTACTCTTATAACATTAATTTCAGGAATAGTTTCTTTTTATTTTGGTCAAAGCAAAGAAAGGAATAGAATTAAACTTCCAGATTTCTGCAAGGGGTTATTTATCTTATTCTGCATTGTATTGCATTAAATCCTTGTTTTAGAGTTCTTGTCATATTAGATTAAATTTATGTTGCCCAAAGACACACTTAAACAATGGCAGACATTGATACCAAGCAAAAAATGAGTTATTAAAATAGGCTTTTGAGCATTTGCTTGTAGCATAATATTTAGCATGAGAAGCTTACATGAATTTGAGTAACAAATACAGAGGAAGCAGTTTATTATAATTACAGATAATGTCATCAAACAATTATTGCTATCAAAATCAGTTGGTTTTAACGTTTTGTGTGATAAAATCTCGTATGTCAAATAATAATTTCAAGACATTACATAATGTTCATAATGTACCTGCCCATTAGAGTTTTTCACATCAGCATTAGCTAATGGCCTTTCACTGGAGTCTGAGTGACAGCAAGTCTCCTCAAGTCTCCAGGACTCTTCTCAGTATTCTGGTCATTCTCAATAATGTCTCCCAACTTCCAAGTCCTCCAGTCCCTTTAGTAATCCTTTACTTACTGTTCCAAACGCACCAGTTACAATTGGTATAATTGTCACCTACATGTTCCATATTTTTTTCAATTCCCGAGCAAGGTTGTAGTACTTATCCTTCTTTTCACATTCTTTCAATTTTATTTTATGGTCAGCTGGGACAGCAAAGTCGACAATTTTGCAATTTCTCTTCTTTTTGTTGATTATTATTAGGTCTGGTCTTCTGGCCGAGATTAGGTGATCCGTGTGTATGTCAAAGTCCCATAGAAGTTTATGTGTGTTATTTTCTAGGACAGGTGCTGGGTTGTGCATATACCATTTGTTTGTATGGTCAAATCTAAATTTCTTGCACATCTCCCAGTGGATGATCTTGCCGACCCAGTCGTGTCTAGTCTTATATTCCTTCTGTGCTAATTTGCTGCATTTGCTTATAATGTGATTGATGGTTTCATCTACATTTGTTACTTTGTTGCATCTTATCTATTCTCGTTTTGATATGATTGGTTCTTATGGCATTGTTTTGTGCTGCTATTAGGAGAAATTCTGTTTCTCTCTTAAAGTTTCCTTTTCTTAGCCATGTCCTGGTTTTGTCGTGTGAGATGTTGTTTATTAGCCATTTAAAACGTCCATAGAGTTGTTTTCCTTCCCATTTTTGTTTCATAGTTATTGTCATTCTGTTGTCCATCATGTTATCATTACCATTTCTGATGGCTGTAATCAGTCCCCCATCATGTTTTTGTACAGTCTTTAAGTCGTTGTATTGATGCGGCAATGCTGTCTTCAATGCTGGCAAGTCCTCTTCCTCCCTCTTTTCTTGAAACATATAGTCTGTCAACATCGTCTCTGGGACGTAATGCCTTATGCATTATCATTAGTTTTCTTGTTCTTTGGTCCATCTATTTTAGTTCGTCTCTGGTCCACTTGAGAAAGGGTCCAGATTATCTAACGAGTGGTACAGACCAGATATTTATTCCTTTGATGAGTTTTGTCTCGAGTAGTTTTCTAGTTCTCCTAAGATATTCTTTTTGAATTTTGTCTTTTATTTGCACTTGTTTGATGGTGTCAGCCTCCAAGATGCCAAGTATTTGTAGGTTTCGTTTTCTGCGAGCGTTTTAGTCTTGTCTTGATTTGGTAGTTCCATTCCGTCAGTTATTATTATTATCATTATTATTATTTAAAAGACCCTGTCTTAAAGTGATAATGATAAATGTTACCAGTCACCTGTCTATGACTGAAAGAGAATTTTATGCTAAAATCTCTCCCTTCCTGCTTTTCTCTCTCTCTCTCTTGGGAAAGAGAGATTTTGGCTTTTTGATATAAAAGGATTGTTTATTTGGTGTACATATTTTTTATACTAGCTGTACAAGTTGAAATTCTTAACCCTATCAAGAGAGTCTAGAAAATGACTGTATCCCTTGCATGGGAGTAAGACCTCCTCCTCCCCCAAAAAAGGGACATCCTGGGTATTATATAAAACTTTATCTTGTAATGAGGCTCCAGTTCTTATATGTACCAACCCCTCTGCTCGGGCAGGATATGACATAAGGTAAATTTTTTTAGCGGAGTTTAACAGGTTTGAACTCAGAGTTTTCCTTCTCCTAGACTAGTTGCCTCACCAAGGCTGAAGAAATCAGTCTGTCCTACTATTTACCCATAGCTGGAGGGAGAATAATTGGATTCATACCTTTCCCAAGGATATTAGTGCTATGTGAAATGCAATCAGTCAAGTCCAGGATTTGAACTTGTGTCGCCGTGTCCATTTCCTGCGATGATAAACTTTACACCACGTGACTCCAGTTCTGTTACTCTAAGAAGTGTGAAGTACCTCTTCATTGCCTTAATTTCAGGTCCATTCTGGAGTGGTAGTATCTGTTAGGGTCCCATCTATTGCTCAGATAGATCTGTTTTGAAAATTAGAGATATTAAATAGCGATACTTCAAACCATATAACTGTGTGCAAACAAATGACAACTATTAAATTGAAATAAAAAGTCAAGTTGGTGAAAGAAGCCAAAAGGTTCCTTTTTCATTAGCTACAACTCCTTTCCCTGGATTGCTCCACTTTGATACATACCTTTTAATGTTGAGCAAGGAGCTATTAAATACCATTTTTTGAGTCTTTGGTATGATTCAACCTGGGATTGAACTCCAGTTTCCTGAACCATTGGCCAACACTCTAGCTGCTAAGCCAATCCATAAGCTAATATACATCACAAACTAAAAATAGTTACTTGAATTCATGTAATTCTGCGTATTAGTATTAAAGAAAAATACTTGATATCATACAACTGTGTATAAAGTAATTGTATTAAATAGAAATATTGATATCTTATAACTGTGCCTAAATTATTTGCATTAAATAGGAATACTTGATATTATACAACTGTGTGCAAATTATGTATATTAGGAATACTTGATAGCATATAACTATGTGTAAGTTATTTGTATTTGGTAGGAATACTTGATATTGTACAACTATGTGCAAATTATGTGTATTATATTATATAACTATGTGTGAGTTATTTGTATTTGATTGGAATACTTGATATCTTATAACTGCAAATAAAGGATTATAGACAAATAAGTGTAATGGATATTGAAAATGTAATTATGATATTAAAGAAAAATTTATGAATGATGCATATTTTGGCCTTAAATAACAAATAAAGGTGTTGATCAATCATTAAGCAAATAAACAATGTAATAAATATAGAATAATTGCATAAATTGAAACTATAAACAAAATTCTAAGATACATCATTGCCAATTTTTATTTCTATTTTAAAATTTGGTGAATCAATAAAAACACATACCGAACAAAGATAAATGAAATTATTTCACAATAAGAAAAAAATGAAGATTTTATATTAAGTAAATAGCTTTTGTAATTATATATATATATATACACATACTGAACAAAAATAAATGAAATTACATCACAATAAGAAAAAAATTGAAGATTTTATATTAAGTAAATAGCTTCTGTAATTATATATATATGCCCAACAACAGAATTATGAAAAATTCTCACCAAAAATACAACAATATTAGAACATCAAAATAACAAACAAAAACTGCAGATTTTCAAAGCACTACATATTAGGAACATTCAACCCAAACTTAACAGAATTAATTTTCAAACCAGTGCTAATGTATTTAAATCTTTTTAGCAACTGACGCTATTTATAGAACAATTTTAAAAGTAAATGCTACACACTGCAACGGCCCAGATGCTCTTCTTCTTACAAAGTAGTAATGTACATCCAAAAGTTACATCACTTTTGTGATAGATCCTCCCCTGATGATGGCTTAAAGTCGAACAGAAAGTACTTGGGAAATAAACAATTATGGAAAATACATCAATCAATTCCCGCCGAATATTATAAAATCAATACGGCAATATGAAAGGATCAACAAGAAAATATGTAGACTGAAAATGTCTATTATGTTCAACGAAATTTGTATTAATGAAGAAATGCTGCCAAAATATACATATATATATATATATATATATAAACATTTTTTAAAAAATTTCTATCATACAACATGTGAAAATATGAATGATAACCTGTCCTCATTAGTCACCAACCAGGGATGATGCCACAGTTTCAGTTGCTAAAGTGGTACTGCCACAACCTGGCTCCACCAGCAACTTTTTTCACTGGACAGGGTATGAAGACAAACAGGGCAAAGGTTCCTCTTTGTAGCTTAAGCTTATAATTGTGTTAAAGGTGTTTGCTTTCAGATGTCAATGATGTGTTCATAAAAATTGTTATTAATGATCATTCATATAACATGCACACTTTACTTGCACACGTTAGGCCATGGTGTCACATGCATTTTATTTTCATCAATTAGGTTGTTTTATATATATATATATATATATATATATATGTTTTTTGGTGGGTGGTTCGATAAATAATTTGGCAACTGTTGTATATTTGGGAATAAGTAAAGATATTATCACTGCAAAAAATTACTAGTGAAATCTATCAAGATAATAGCTTATTAAAAAAAGAAAACACGTTTTTAGAAAAATTAATAATGTTCTTATTCATTTACAATCTTATTTTTTATTATAACCTGATTCTTTTTTTTATTCAAGTAAATGAATTTTAATGTAAGATATGCAAATTAGAGAACCCTATCATGGATAATGCAAGGAAATAATTACTACATCCTGGTAAAAATTATGGAATTGGCACACTTATAAGATGGGAGTAGCCATGGCTAACATACTGGACTGCAATATTATAGTAAGCCCGTTCAAATTCCCGTCGTGCTATTATGTTCACTTCAGTGGTGTAGAGAGTAATCCAGCTCTGCTGGTGCATGGACTGCTGAGCTGGGACGCACTTCAGTTGGCTTGGTTTGGTAGCAGTCAGTCAAGGCCCCCTTATAAGGGTACCGGGAAGTCAACATTTATTTCTTGCATCCTTGAGCCTCAGGAGTATATCTCCCCAGGCTCTGGATGGGCTAGGTTTATCCCCTGGTGCCTGAGGCATTCTTGGGAATGCTGACTGTGTCTGGAGTATAGCCCTACACCTGGACCAACCTTAAAAAGGCCTTGTGCTACACTCGTCTGGCAGGTAGTATGTACGATAAATACTAGTACACTTATAAGATCTTCACCTTGTTTTTTTTTTTTTGCTCAATAAATAAACTAATAGCTAATTTTCTTTAATGGCTGTACATTCTGGCTTCATAAAATATACCTTAAACAAACTTGATTGAAATTTAAATTGAATTAAAAAAAGAAAATTATTAAAATATGCAAAAACTCTGACAGGAAAAATGGGTGATGCATGCATAAAGAAAAAGGGACCTCCCGACAAAAGGAGGAAGCTCATTTCACTTTCAGCAATGACTGGCGGGGTGACAACATCTAAATCTCCCGGCTGCTAGTGAAGCCAACGTGGCCACTCTAAGACACCACGTTGGGCTAAACTTTCACTAGTAGCGGCCGTCTCGGTTAACAGTATGCCAAAATATAAAAAGCTACAAAATGGACTTATCAAACTATGAACTAAAACACCGGAGTTGGACAAACTCTCAAAAGTGTTGTGGGAGCCTTACCCATCTCACTATAATGGACTCTTCTCACCTTTATTAGAGCTGAGAGATTTTGCTGCCAGAGTTATCCGAAACAGTATGAGACTTATTACCTTTTCTATGTAACTCTATCTTTCTTGTGCAATTTAATCTGTTTACCTAATATCCGTGTCTGCGTTTTCATTAGTGACCCTTTCCGGGGCCACAACAAAAAGTGACTAACATGTTTTTAAAGCTTTAAAATACCAAATGAGGAGACATATATACCAAGAAACGATTAACGTACTTTTAAACACCTTGACTGTGGGATTCAACCATTTCAATTGTATTCAGGGGAAATTCCCTCACCCATTGAATGGTTGGTGAACACAGGAAATAAAGAAAAAATTAAAAAAAAAAGTCTTCGTCTTCTATCTGTTGCTATCTTTTTTAGTATAATTCTTTTTGGGCTTTCTTATTCAAGGAATTACATCAACAAGACAATGTGGGGTAAAAATAGAATAACCTCAGAATGGAGTCAGATAAAAAATGGTAACACAGCTTGCCCTGACCTCTGACTGACCCCACCGTATAATTTTTTTCTAAGCCACACAGGAAAATGTTATGGATCAAATTAATATTGAAGAAAAAATAATGGAATTCAAGTTAGAATTAATGCTTAGGTGCACCTCCTCAAGATTTTATAATGTGTTTGGATTTCATTAATCTAAAGTTATTATTTTTTCATCATAGTAGTCCCAATTTTCCTGAATGGTAGGAAATAAATCTTCTTGGGTGTATGGAGCCTTCTAATGGACCATATAAAAATCAAAATTTCCCTAATAAATTTTCAAATGGATTAAGATCCAGATTGTTCATTGGTCATATCACTGATTCTTTAAGCTTTTCCTGAAAAAAAAAAGGTTTAATCCCATTTGCTCTGTAACAAGATTGTATTTTCTAAATAATTTAATCTAGTTTATTGAAGGAATATTTCATGAAGTCAGAGTGTTCAGCTGTTCAATAAAAAATATTTTGTTTCTAATCTGTTATTAGTTTATTTACTGCTAAATAAACATCTTCACTGCTTAATAAATAAACCTTTGTATACATCTTATGATTATGCTAATTTCATAATTTTTGACAGGAAAAGTACACAATAATAAAATTTTTTACTTTTCCGTGTCCTTGGACAGAAAGTATTATTTCTCAATTTCTTCTGTTTAAAGTAAATGGAAAAAACCTAATTTTCAGTTCAAATTTTGCTTTTATGACTTGTGCAATGAAAATTTCAAAACATGAAGGAAGACTATGTTTGGTGTGCTGATACTTAAAAGTGATTTACATTTGTTACAAATCTTGAAAAACTACTCATTTGTAAACTTTTTTGTTCATTTTTGTAAAACTTTATAATAAATACTTGTAAATTTTGATTCATATGTTGTTTTATTCAAACCTTTTGAAAATCAAAATGTGCAAATTTTTACATAGAAAACAGGTTAATCTCTAAATTTCATTTAGTAATTAAGAAATAACACATACCATCAAAGAACAAAATTTATGTTTTATAGTGTTATTGTTATTCAAATTAGTCAGTCTCAAAAACTTTATTTGTAAAATGTGTAAAATAAGACTAATTTCACGTCAATAAATTTCTTATTAATTCATGACAATGTAAAGTTGTTTATAATAATAAAGTTAAGAATTAATTTCTAATTATGAATGCAAATTGTCTTGGTTTTTATATCCTTTGCTTATTATCATCATTATATAGGGATAAGTGTTTGGCTTATAAATTTTTCATTACTTTTTGCTTTATGAAATATTAATCTTTCTTCTTTTATAAATGTGAAATCTTTGCACACAGCTTCACCAGAGTCTTCAAATGAAAACAGTTTGTTATTTGTAATGATTCCCCATTCACCAAGGAAAATACTTGCACTTGAGTATCCATGATATACTAACACTTAACACAACAAAAGGAAAGACAAATTAAAACTGGCTCATTGGCCTAGTGGGTAGAGTGTTTGCCTATGGAGACTGGGGTTCAATCCCAGGTCGAGTCATACCAAAGACTTTAAAAATGGTACTTGAAACCTCTGTGCTTAATACTCAGCATTATAAGGTACGTATCAAGGGTAAAGTGGAGCAATCCAGGGAAAGGAGTAGCACCCTCCCCTACACCTCAGTGTTGTAGCTATTGAAAAGGGAGCCTTCTGGTCAACCTCGACTACGGTCACCAACTTTACTTTACTTTATTAATAAATACCAGTGGTATTAAAAGAAAGATTATACAAACATGTCCCAACATCTAAGATTATACATATAATGTTCCATGAACAAGCAGTATGTAGAAGGAGTACAAAATAGCAAAAGGCTTACTTGTTAAGTATAGGCATAATGGCTATGTGGCTTTACTATTCCTGGGCAAGTTGACAGATATCTCTATTGGTCAAAGCTCAGAAGTAAAAAGAGGTTGAGAATGGGTTTCTGGACTGTCGTTGGACACTTTACAGGGACCCTACAGAATATATCCATTTTCTAAGAGAGACAATTATTTATGTATCCCTACTCTCTTTTGATAAAACTCTTTCTATCTGATTAATGTAAGTGCATTTTTCTCTGTATTATTTTATAAATTAATAAAATTGGATAAAAAACGTCCGTGACTTCATTTTTGATGCACATGTTAAAAAGAAAAAGAAATCATGAATTTTTTCTGACTGTCCATTTCCTTTAAGTTTTAAGAAAAAGAATTTTGTGTAACAAATCCCTATTACTTGTCTTCTTTACCTGAAAAAAAAAAAAATTAATGGAAAAATTCTAATAAGTTTTCTTAAAATTGAATGAGAGAACTGCTATTTGCATATCTCAAGGAAATACCACAGTTAAGTTAATTTATTGTTTTAAGAAAATCAAGTTACTCTTGAAAAATATTTTCTAAAAGTATCACAATTCTCTAAAAACATTACATGAAATCATCAAGTTTTTAATCCCACCAGAAGGAAGTTACTTACCAGGTAACAGAAACTCACTAAAAAGTGAGCGGATAGAAAACGCTCCTTGAGCCATTCTTATTTCCACCGAGCAGTTTTAACTCTATGCTTGTTTTGGGGTCATCAAGAGAGAATGTGCACCGTTTCGGGGCCTTCCTCTCGACGGTTTTATTTGCACATCGCACCCCCCGCTCACTGACATGGGGCCCATTAAAGCATCCTGTCAAATCAACGTCTAACGGCGAAATATCTAGTATTTAATCCCCCCAAAAGGTTTTGTTAGAATTTTCGATAAAAACAAAATCAAAAATGGGTTGTATGAAATAATATTATGAAGCATTAAATTTAACGTAAATTGTCACTACTAGGCAGGGTGAATAACTCACAAGGAGTAAAATAATCCTGAAAAGCAAAGGAAAAGAACGCGACTAAATAAAATTGAATCAAACAAAAAGTCAGTAGAGAATACCACAGAAGAATGAGAAAGTTTTGGGAAATCACATTCAGTAACAGAAACACGATCAAAAAATATTCTGTGTCTTTCCCAAACTGGATAAGTAAATAGGTGAGAAACATGGGTCAATGATGAATGGAATTAATGACAATTTATAAACTTTTTCTTCCAGGGAATTATGTTAGAATGTATGTATTTACCCAACCCCTCTGCATGAGCAGATTATCACACCAAGTCAATTTTTTAACAAAGTTTAACAGGTTTGAATTCAGAGTTTTCCTTCTTCTAGACCAGTTAATAAACCAGAATCAAAGAACCCAGTTTACCCAGCTATTTACCCATTGCTGAAGGGAGGATAGATGTATACATAACTTCCCCAAACCCGAGTGTATTAATATTATGGGAAATGCAAACACCATATTCATTTCCAATGATGATAACTTATACCATAAGTTATCATCGTATATATTAAAAAAAAAAGGACTCATTTAGTACTGAGGATTATGTTGACTCTATCAAGTGCCATGACGATTATACAGTATAACCCGGATATAAGAGAGTAGTAGGGACCGTAGACTACATCTCTTATATCAGGGTTTATCTTATATCCGGTTTTGGTCTATTTTGTTTTGGAAACACAGGCTCTAATTTGGGACCAGAGAAAACCTCTCTTATATCAGGGTCTCTTATATCAGGGTTACACGGTATAAGAGATTATGTTAATTATGATAGTTAAAAATTGATTAAAAAAAAAAAAAAATTTGAAAACTCCAAAATAGCACCCATGCTATTAAATATATATACAGTGTAACCCGGATATAAGATTCCCTGATATAAGAGAAACCCGGATATAAGATAGATTTTATCTGCTCCAGAATTAGAGCCTGTGCTACCAAAACAAAATTGACCAAACCCGGATATAAGAGATTTACTTATAAAACTGAATTTAAAAATAAACACTACAACAGCATCCCAGTATAAATAATAAACGCTTAACACTTACAAAATAGTAATGTACATGCAAAATTCATATCACTTTTGCAATATACACACCCCTGATGATGGACCAAGATCGGGCTGAAAGTATTAAGGAACCATTTAATCATGGGAGGCTTATTAACCAATTCCTGCCAGATACCTTAAAACAGATACGGCGGCTCTAAAGGATAGATATAAAAATGTGTAGACAAGGATGTCTATATTGCTTAATCAAGTATATATATATATATATATATATTGTATTGTAGCAGAAAGAACTTAGTATTTTTGTTTGGCGTGTTAATTGATTTGACCGTTAGGGTCGATGCATATTTTCACCCAATCAGGATGACTTATCCTATTCAGCCTGGACCATTTTTCTGGGCTGCACCAAATTGGGGAAAGCCCACCAAACACTTTCTCTTCCTCAGAACTCTTCAAAATGGACAGACATCTTACTGTCCGCTCTTCAATAGCAGCAGCATCGACACAATGAGGAAAGCCATCTAATTTATGGAGATCTTGCATCTATTCTGTTTGATCAAGGGTTCCCAGTTGAATATGAATTAGATGAATTCAATACGCCTCACACAGGAACAACTCTAAGTCACCTTCAACTTTGGCTTTGTCAACTGCGATACAAAATACTGTTCTGACAGCCAGCCACTTCATCCCTGGGCAACATTTTCTTGAGACATTCATGCTTCTCTCCCCAAACAACCAGGACCATGCATTCATGGGCGACTACATCATTCCTGTCCTTAACCAGCAAACACAACCTTTGCTACACTTATGGTGACCATGCGTCACTCACACATTCAACAATGCCTTAACCTAACAATGCACATTTCGCTCAGGCATTTAGCTGCTAAAATGCCTTCTCAACTCTATAACAACTTCATTTCTTTCTTTCCTTCCTTCCTACAAGACTTACAGCATAAACGTAAACCCATTATTCCATGCTGTCATTAAAACCTATCATAAAAACCTTACAGCATCTTTGTCTTCTCTCTCCTTTATCTACCTTAAAACTTAGCGAGGAAACAACGTAACAATACGTAACAATATTCCTCGCTAAAGCTGCATGGATATTTTAAAAGGCAAACAAAAGAAACTGCAGGCAAGATTACTTGAAAGGAAAGAGGACACTTGAAAAGAAGAAGAACTTAATCCCTATAAAGGATGACATAGAATAAACTATATTAAGACAAAAATAGAACGCTGCAGAATAATAGATTTTTTTGATATAGAGATTGATAAAACCATCAATTATAGCATAATCAAATGCAGCTAATTAAATTAGAAGGAATTCAAAAAAGAGACGTGATTGAGTAGGAAATACTATTTACTTGGAATTGGTTGGTTTTGTTTTCTTTGTTTAATGGCATATCAACCTTTGTGGATTATTTAATGCCAAAGAAGAAGAGCAGTGGTACTATTTAACCCATAGCTGAGGAGAGTAAAGGGGTTCATATCCTATTTACAAACCCCTCCATTCTGGCAGGATATAACACAAGGTCAATTTTTAAGCGGAGTTTAACAGGTTTGAATTCAGAGTTTTCCTTCTCCTAGACTAGTTGCCTCACCAAGGCTGAAGAACCCAGTCTGCCCTACAATTTACCCAAGGGTATTAATCCAAAAGTAAATATAATAGCTTGATCAGAGTTTGAACTTGCTTAATATGATGTGAAAGTTCAGCACATTAGCCATATCACAACAAGGATTTTCCCCAACAGGGAATTATACAAACGCCTGGATTTTGACTATATGAAACAATGGTATATACACAAACCAGACTAAGGGAATAAAAAGCGTATAATTTTCTGCTTCATATACCACAATCCTGGGTCACAATAACCATTATGAAATGCATATCATAATTATTAATTTTTATGTCTATTAGTATTAATATTAATAATGATAAAAATAACTCAAAGATACAGAAAAAGTTTAAAGATGAATCTTCTTGACTGAAACAAATCAGTTAAGGGTTGTTAATAAAAGCAGAGTTTATTTTATAATGGGAAAATCATTGCAAATCTAATTTACAACTAAAACACAGAATGGATAGAAAAGGTTGAAATGACCTCATCTAAGTATAAATGATTCGGAGTGCAAGTTTGCTTTTTTTTTTTCTTTTTTTCACTGCTAATGTTGATGCATATTACTGGAAGAAACAATTATATATTAATTATTTTTACTCAGCTAAATGTTTTTGCCACAAGTTAAACTCTTCAAGAAGAGTATCAGCGACTATATTTAGTGCCCCACACATCATCCTTATCATTCATCAGTCAAAGCTTCTCTGTTTAAATAAGATTCTGGTCCAGGGAAATTATGATCTCTTTGCAAAGCGAAATATCTTACTTTCATCTTGAAGCTAATATAGAACTCAGTCACACATAATTTCATCACACTTCTCTGCCAGATGTTTTAGATTTTATATGTGCTGTCATCTTCATGTCTTTCCACAATCAAGTATTTTCAATTATATTTTTAAAAATCACCTTTGTATACTCAGTTGAAAATTCCCATTTAGATTTATTATTTTAACAACTAGGTTATTTATAATCAAGACATCAATTGAGTATTCATGGGGAACCTTTTATGTACAGGGTGGAACAATAAAATTGTCATCCTAAAGAAAACAATACTACAGCTTCATTTTAAAACTTTTATTGAAAAAATCAATTCAGCTAACTTGATTATGTAGTAGAGCTGACATCCACAGTATGGAACGATAAAATTGTCGTCCAAAAGAAAACAACACGACAGCTTTATTTTAAAACTTTTTTGAAAAAATCAATTCAGCTAACTTGATTATGTAGTTGAGCTGACATCTCTTCAATGTAGCCACCTTCAGCCTCAATCACCGCCTCGATACGGATCCGGAACTGGGAGCACGTCTTTTCCACAAGCGCTGACGGGAGCTCGGCGAATACTTGGCGGATGGCGGCGATCAGGCTGGCTTTGGTGTTGTGGGAGGTCATGTTGGTGATGTTCTCGACGTATGACCAAACGAAGTAGTCCAGTGGGTTCAGGTCGGGGGAGGAAGGGGCCAGTGAGAGAAGGGTACAAAGTCGTAGCACTCCTTGTGAAGCCAAGCCTGGGTCTCTTTGGACTTGTGGGCCGGCGCCAAGTCCGATTCAGCCACCGGCCACCTGATTCCACCAGAGGATCACCACACCGCTGGGGAGTCTCATCAATGATTGTCTGGACCTTTTCGATGAACTCCTTGGTCTGGGTCTTCCTGGCGGTGTCCCCAGCCTTAGGCTTCTGCTCCACCACCTCCAAAGGGTCGTCTGATGCGTTGAACCATCTGGATTTGCATTTTGAGGGTGCTGGCAATGGTCCTGTTGTCATAACTTGGATCGGTCGAGAGCATGAGTTGTACAGCGGCGCATCTCTGATCTTGCTCATTGAACATTGTGTCACTTTCAGACATGATAGAAGGCTCCTATCGCTCTTGGGATTTGTACACAACTAGCCAAGAAGTAGATGGTCTGCAACAAAAAAAGAAAACCAGTTTTCATTAAATGGAAATGGAATCATGTTGTCTTTTCTAGGGCGACAATTTTATCGTTCACTCCTGTATATGTAGTGCTCTAGATAAATATCTTTCAATGACTCTAGCTATTATGAATGGTTTTTAAAGATTATGTAATGCTTTGGATTCAAATAAAAAGCCTGGAGGAAAAACTTGATGGGAACAACAAAAATACTGCACACTGTTTTGAACAAATAATGGAAGCAGCACCCTACAGAACTGTATTTGTATGACCACCTCCTTCCTATCTCCCAAATCATTCAATTAAGACTAGCAAGACATACTGTAGAAGAAGTAAAAACAAACTCATAAGTGATGTTTTCTTATGGACTCCTACACAGGGACACATCAGTGTTGGCTGACAAGCAAAAACTTATATTGATAAGCTCTTTGTGATCACTGTATGCTGGCAAGAGGAATTACCAAAAGTGATGATCAATAGGGCTGCATGGCATGAGAGAATCAAAGGAATCTATTTTGCTGGCATACCTTTATGATTATGACAGGTGGTATTTTTTAATACACTATATTGTGTCTTTCAATGGACCCAACTCTTCTAAAAGTATTGAAGCTAGTGTAATTCTCTACATATGATACCTTTCAATGATACTAGCTTTTTAAAAAGTTTTTAAAACTAATAAAATGATAAATTCATCCATCTGCCCTGTTGGCAGTAGAGTCTGCTGATTACATCTCTACAGAGGAGTAGGACTGCCTCCAAATGTGGTCACCTGTTGGCCGTGGGTGATGACTTATGATGCTTTAGAATGGGATCTTGGTTGCTGAGTAGTCCGTGACCTGGTGGCCTAAGTGACTATATGACTTGTTACTCTTCATTTTGTCCCTTATTGGGCTA
This sequence comes from Sepioteuthis lessoniana, assembly GCA_963585895.1. Taxonomy (NCBI): domain Eukaryota; kingdom Metazoa; phylum Mollusca; class Cephalopoda; order Myopsida; family Loliginidae; genus Sepioteuthis; species Sepioteuthis lessoniana. The sequence goes on from OY757911.1 coordinate 9,094,737, forward strand.
TATGGCAGTCAGAGAAGAGAAAAATATTGAATGGAATTATTAGTGCTAGATGGGAGTGCTTGAATCCTGACTATGTACTGGTCCCACAAGACAAACACACTCTTTTTACTTAAACTAGAAAACCAGCCAGAATGCATAGCATGTCAAAAACCCAATACTATTAGACACATTGTTATGATTTTGTTGTTACCAAAGTTATTCACCTCAAATAATGTGAAAGATATATTTAAAAATGTATGTATAGATGACATTTTGTCTTTCTTGAAATAAATAAAATTGCAACAAAAAATATAACTGTAAACTTGAATTTTACCCTATAAACTAATCCCTCAAAGTGATTTCTTATCCATTAAGAACTGCAGACAACTTCCAGTCAAAATTAGGAAATAATCCTTAAAAAAACATAACAATAAAACTGAGTATCTCCCACAATTTACCTTTTAGTATAAAATAATCTCAGATGAGTCAACATGCCATTAAAATCAATCAATCAACGAATCAATCAAAATTCATCCATTTATACCTTAGAAATTTATTTCAAAGTCACTAAAACTGGTTTTAAATAGTCCGCTAGCTAAGATCATTAACTGTTATATCACAAGACATGCCCGGTTTAGCCCAAGGCCAGAAGTATAGGTCACCAAGGGAGAATCAAATTCACCAACAATCACAAACAATGATCTTTTAACCTAAATCATTAACGGTTATAGCATATAAGAGGTCTAGCCTGCATTAATAATTTTTAAACAGTGGGCCATTGAGTAGAGTGTTCGCCAATGATCCAGGAGACCAGGGTTCAGTACCAGGTCTAGTCACCAAAGATTCAAAAAACTGGTTCTTGATGCCGCTTTGCTTAACATTCAGCACTATAAGGTAAGGATAAAGGGTAAAGTGGAGTAATCAAAGGAATGGAGTTGCGCCCTCTTCTACACCTCTGTGTTACTGAAAAGGGATCTTTCAGGTCATCCTCGACTACGGTCGCCAACTTTATTTGACCCATAAATGGAATCATAAAACATATTACTACTCTGGATAAGAATGGACCTCAGAGTAATGATAATGAAGGTGTGCTCCATTCTTCCTAGATCTCCAGAACTGGAGCCTCACTATCTGATGCTGCTTAGTGTTATACTCTTGTTACCCCTGGAGGAAGTCTTACACTTCTGTTGAGGATGTAATCAGTATGTTATAAGCCTTGCCACCAGGGCATCTATTTTTGATAAAAATTAACTTAAAAATAGAATCTAGTGAGGTTGCCATAAACTGAGGGTCCAGTTTACCCTATTTACCAACCCCTCCGCTCGGGCAGGATATGACACAAGGTCAATTTTTAAGCAGAGTTTAACAGGTTTGAATTCAGAGTTTTCCTTCTCCTAGACTAGTTGCCTCACCAAGGCTGAAGAACCCAGTCTGCCCTACTATTTACCCATAGCTGGAGGGAGAATAATTGGCTTCATACCTTTCCCAATGGTATTAGTGCTATGTGAAATGAAATCAGTCTCGTCCAGGATTTGAACTCGTGTCGCCGTGTCCATTTCCTACGACGACACCCATTACACCATGGTTTACAATATCCATATAATGGGAACTTGGCTATTGACTTTGTGTTCAAATGCATGACACCAAATATTCAAATCACAATGTAAATTTAATTCAAAGTGTTACCCTGACAGTCATGGCAGATTTAAATCACTGAAAAGATACATTGAGGTGTTTTGGGTATAATGGCTATCGTCATAGAAAAATGGACATGGTGAATCAAGTTCAGAACCTGAACTGGACTGTTTGCATTTCACATAGCACTAATACCCTTGAGAAAGATATTCTCCCACCAGCTATGGGTAAATAGTAGGGCAGACTAGGCTCTTTAATATTGGTATAGTAACCAGTCTAGAAGAAAGAAATTTCTAAACTCAAACTTGTTAAACTACTCTTAAAAACTGACCTTGTGTTGCTTCTGTAGAGAAGAGGAAAATCTTGTATTTTGGTTTGGCGCACAATTTAATTCAACACTGAATTTCACCCAATCAGGATGACTTATCCTATTCAGCCCGGACCTTCATTTCCGGCTAGCAAAACAGGTGAGCGGCCAAACCCAGTCTCTTTGGCTTGAGACGGCGACCAGAACAGATGTTCCTTTGGCCGTCCCTGCTTAGCGATGCTTTTTAACATAGCAACACCAGCAGCAGCAACATGGACACTCAATGAGGGAACCATCTAATTTATGGATTCTTTACGAGGGATCCCAGTTGAACATAAATTAGAAACCTACAACATGCCTCGCACAGGCCCAGCTTTGTGTCACCCCAAAAAATGGCTATGTCGATCCGAGCGTAACTCCGCTCTCGACACACTAGCTCATATTTCACTTCTGGTCTACATTAATGGAGATAACGCATACTCTCCCCCAAAAATATCAGACGCACAAAAATACACGGTGACTCTAAACACAATCCCTCACACGTCCAGCAGCACGCTGCCATCTCAACATCCCGCTAAGCCATTTCGTCTCCAACACTAACAAGCCTAAACACCACGAGTCTTGCAGCACCAAGAGCAAACCATATTCAAAGCTGCAAATAAAGAACTTTCGTTGTTGTGTTGTTAAAGAAAAGTTTTGTAATTCATTTGTGTTGCCCCCAAAAATATAGTGTTCGAGCAATTAAACAATTTCCCTTAACAGCTATACTTCCTGTTTGTGTGGAGGGGTTAGTAAAAACATGCAAAGTATAAACCATAAAAAATTATGAAACTACTTATGTCTATTTCATTTGCACTTCTCCATAGTGTGTGGGGTTTTAAAGGGTTTTTGAGGTCAGGGGCTAAGGGCAAGGCTGTGTTGCCGTAAGATATCTGACTCCATATTTTAGTTATATTATTTTACCCCACGTTGACTGGTTGGCGCAATGCCTTGTCCAAAGAAAGTCCAAAAGAAATATACAAAAAGAAAAGATAGAAACAGATAAAAGACGAAAACATTTCTTCCATACTTTCCTTTATTTACTTGGTGAATGGACTAACCAACACAACGTCCCAAGACGTAGCGTGGTACCCAAAACACCAGACAGCAAAATGATGTTGATGGTTTGACGGACACTCCCTGACAAGACTCGGTTCACAGAAAACCTGAATATTTATCTCTCTCCACCGGCTCCAAATTCGCCGCTCCAAAATCCTTCTAATTTTGGCGCGACCGCTTCCCATTGGCTACTTTACTTTTTATTATTTTTCTTTTTTCTGATTTTAAACCGGATGGATGCGTGGAGCCTTATGCGTGGCGACGCGTTTATACATTTTGTATGTGGCAGCCGACGAGTCAACATCCGGTTGGGAGTTTTATTGTTAATTCCTAAATCCCCACAAGTGTCTTATTTTTTAATCTTCTCTTTTTCTAGCTCTAAGTTACTAATTTGACTTATCATCTGTCATGTTAAGATTGAATAAAAGTCCAAGAATTAAAGCAACATTTGTCCAGTTAAAATATCTAAAGAAAATATTACATTTAGATGAGTAAAAAAAGTGAAAAGCTTTTTCAAACACTTGATTTTTCTTTTATTTTAAGGGATAAAAGAACAGTTTCTTTAAAAAAAAATGGTTGTTCTACAACTTTTCATATTTTCTGTTGATAATTTTAAAATCATAAGACAACAGAACTGGGTAAAATAAAAAAAGCTGTGACATCAGCAACAAGAGTAGTAGTAGTTATAGTAGTCATATTACCATAGAACACACAGACACACACAACCATGTGCTTTACCTACAGCAGTGAATTTTTGTGTCTGTGTGTTTGCACAACTCTTTTCTCCTATTAATATGACACTTTCACTGTGAACAAAGCAACAAATTTAGTGACTGGCTTATATATATATATATATATATATATATATATATATATATATATATATATATATATATATATTTCATTAAGAAAAAACACAAAAGGATTATAAATTTATTTCCATTCTGTTATGTGTTTTTGATAAAATCAAAAAACATGAAAAAAAAATTAACATATATATATATATATATATATATATATGAAATATATATATATATATAATATATATATATATAATATATATATATATATATATAAATATATATATATATAAAATTAACATATATATATATATATATATATATATATATATATATATATATATATCACAGAAAAATGTAACAAAAATCATTGTTAGGCTTTAGTACCAATCCATTATTTAGAGGCGAAATTTCACTTTCTCTTGTGTCCTATGTATGGCACTAAACTGCATTTGATGGTGAGACTCCAGTCCTATAGTTTGAGCAATGTGGAGTATCCCTTCATCAACATCAACTCTAAGGTCTTCTCTGACATGGAGTAGAAGTATCTGTTTGATTCTTATCTACGGATCAATCAGAACTGATCAATCATTTAATAAGGATTATTATCATCAGTCATTACAGCAGTGTGTAAATTGCTTGTATTAGTTTGACAAACTTGATAAATAGAATTTGTAATGTTAAATAATGATATTTGAAACCATTTAACTATGCAAACAAATAAGCTCTAACTCATTTAAAAATTCAGTTACTTATAAGCTATTCAATTACAAATCATATTTATACATATATATATATATATATATATATATATTGTCATCCACCGACAGACTGTTTCATTCTATCAGAACTCTTCAGTGTGGATAGACACGTAGGATGCTCAAAGCCGGGATCAAAACCCATCCAACTTTATGTTAGACTAAGTCTCAGACCGCTCGGCAAACAAGCATACCACGTTGGCTAAGGGAATTTTTAAGGTATTATGTAGCAACAGCAGCAGCGTCCGTTTGTTTACATTTTTATACCCTATCGGCTACCAGAGTGCTCAATTCTTTCAAAGAGCTTTTGTATTATGTGAGCGGCGGCCAAAAATTCCTTCGCCAGAGTACTCAACCCCCATGGGGCAGCGTATATATATATATATATATATATAACAGGATTTGCCATTAAATAACTGACTAGCATTGATATGTCATAAAACACAACCAACAACATCTTCACTTTTTATTATTGATGCCCATTGACTTTACCACTTCTCCACCAATTTTAACCTTGGTTATTATCACTTTCTATACTACCAATCTAAATACTTTTGGTGGTAGGGAAAGATAATCTAATGATTAAACCTCAATATTGTACATTGCAAATTGGAAGAAAGAGATAGTCAGTGGACAGATATTAAGGCAAGTGTTTCTTACAAAATAGAGCTATTATATGTATAAGTAAATAAATGTAATGTAAATAATTATTTTACTGTAGAAATGTATTGCAAATAAAGAAAAAAAAAGAATGTGAGTGGTGAAGATTTAACGCAAGTCTTACTGATATGATAGAGCTGGAAACTTATACTGTAACCTGGTTTATCTAGGAGACACTATTCCTATATTTGGTTTGTTTGTTGGGTTTTATGGCATATCAACCTTTGTAGGTTATTTAACGCCAAATCCATTTTTATGGAAATAATCAGTTCCATTTCAAACAATTCCGTTTAGCATGAGTACACAGTTTAATTGTCAAAAACATTTCTATTTTAAACTATTCAAGCAGTTATATATAACAATTCAGTTTAGTGTAAGTATAGTTTCAGTGTCAAAAACAGTTCAATTTCAAATAATTTAGTTTAGCATAAGCATGCAGTTTAAATGTAAGTACAGTTTAATTGTCAAAAACATTTTTATTTGTAGCTATTCAGTTTAGTCAAGCAGTTCTACTTCAGCTAATTCAGTTTAGTATAAGTACAGATTTTGTTTGCACACAGTTAAATGTCAAAACAGTTCTATGTTAAACAATTCAGTTTAGTGTAAATACAGTTTCAATGTCAAAAAACAGTTCTATTTAAAATAATTCAGTTTAGCATAAGCATGCAGTTTAATTGTAAGTACGGTTTAATTGTCAAAAATATTTCTATTTCAAGCTCTTCAGTTTACTCAAACAATTCAGTTTAGCATAAGTATGCTGTTAGTTCTATTTAACCTATAGATAGGGCCCTATCAGGTGCTACTACGCAAGGCCAGAATGGACCTGGGAGCAATAGCAATGAAGAGGTGCTCCACATTCCCCTAGGCCCAAGCATTACTGGAACCTCACCATCAGATTGTTTAGTGTCATATCCAGGACATCCGTGGGGGTGGGCATCTTACCCCTCTGCAGAGAAGCAGTCGGTGTATTCTACAGCCCTAGCCGACTGGGCAATATTTTTTTTTGTCAATATCTATCTATCTATCTATCTACATGTATAAAATAATCTGTGTCTGGAGAGAGAGAGAGAGAGAGAGAGAGAGAGAGAGAGAGAGAGAGGTGCAGTCAGTGTATTCTACAGCCCCAGCCAACTGGGCAAACTATTCCTGTAGCATGTCCGGGGCACAAATAGCCTGGTGGAGCTACTGATTACTCAACAGTCTCACACTAATGAATTACATTATAGAGTTGAGCAACATGTGCTCAGTTCTATTAATTTTTTAGTCTTCTTTTCCCAGGTGTCTTTCCCAATGAAAAACACTCAATAACTTTGTGTGTCTGAAGAAAGAAACCCACATAAAGGTTTTTGCTAAACTTATGAAAAAAAGAAACAAAGTGGAGCTAAAGTCTGGATGATCTTCAACAGGATTCGATAACAATATCTGTAGGCTTCATGAAATATGGTGAACAATAGTGAAGTAGTTGCCTTCCACCCTCAGTAAACTTGCTGATCAGCAGTGTGACCAACAAAAAAGAGTCAACTGCAAGAACTTTCATGATAGGTGCAGGGAACAGATTAATGAGATTTGAGGATTTTAAAAAAGGGGCTGTCACTTAATGTCCAGTAGAGGAACAATTTAAATTTTTAGAGCAGATGAACTCCCCCACCAAATGGTGGGGGGATAAAATTTTGCAATTCCTTTATTGACTCAAAAACATCACTTCACATCTTCCTGGTCTAGAGAGTGGTTCAAACAGTGATGGATTTTTTGTGACCATATGTCTGACTTTTTCCTTCTTCCATATCATCAACATTTCATTTGTCATTGTTTCTGGCAACTTTTGTTGAGACCCTGCAATAAAACAGAACATGTCATTGATTCATAATATTTTCTACAAAAAACATTTTATAAGTTACAATTTATTTTGACAAAATGCTAGTGACAATTAATGTTATTTACTAAGTTTTGCTCAGTCTCTGCCCTATCAGCAGCACTTAGAATATGCTGACTGTATCCCCTACAGAGGGGTAAGATCCTCTCTGTAAAACAGGTCTTGGGTATGATATTAAACCGCATCTGATAATGAGGCTCCGGTTCTGGAAATCTAGGAAGTTTAGTGTACTCCTTCATTGCCATTAATCCCTGGTCTACTCAAACTAAGGGGTGGTAGTACCTGTGAGGGTTCCATTTTGGGGTTAAATTGATCTATTTGCAAATTTTTTGTTTTTGATAAGAAAACTTGATATATTATAATTGTACATTATTTGTATAAAGAATAGTCAATTGAAGCTATAATTGTTTACTAAGGATTATTACTTGGAACCATATAGGTTTCTTTGTTTAATGGCATATCAAGCTTTGTAGGTCATTTAATGCCAAAGCCATTCTCCAAGAAGAACAGTAGTGGTACTATTTAACCCATAGCTGGGAGGATAAGGGGGTTCATACCTTTCCCAAGGGTATTTGCCCGAAAGTGAATGTAATAGCGCGACTGGAATACGAACTTGCGTACTACGATCCCGCAGTCCAGCGCTTTAACCATTACACCACAAGGACACCCCTTGGAACCATATAGCTGTGTGCAAAGAATGATTATCATTTGTAGAAATTGTTACTTGAGACAATATACTTGTGTATAAATTATTACCATTAGAGAGAATACTTGAAAACCATGCCATTTATTTGTCTGGTTTGGTTTTATGGCACATCAAATATAGTAAATTATCAATGCCAAATCCATTTTTATACATATAGACAGCTCCAGCATTACTGGAACCTCACCCTCAAATTGTTTAGTGTCATATACAGGACATTCATTGGTAGAAGGGTCTTACCTCTTGACAGAGAAGCTATCAGTGTATTCTACAGCCCCAGCTGACTGGGCAAGCTATTTATTTGTATTAGAAAGAACTGATATTGTTTAACTGTGAGCAAGAAACTTCTTATAAAATAACTACATAAAAACATAAATATGAATGTATGATGTACATGATTCCTTAGAATAATCCTTTATAGGTTGACATGCCATTAAAATCAATCAATCAATCAATCAATCAAAGTCCATCTATGCATGGCTCTTAACATCTGACAGTTTCTGACTGACAAACAAAATGCAATTCTGCAACATTCTCCATACAGACTTGATCCAGAACCATCCATTTTGGAGGTGCCCGTGGTGTAATGGTTATCGTCGTAGGAATTGGACACGGCGACACAAGTTCAAATCCTTGACGAGACTGATTTCATTTCACATTGCACTAATACCCTTGGGAAAGGTATGAATCCAGTAATTCTCCCTCAAAGCTATCGGTAAATAGTAGGGCAGACTAGGTTATTCAGCCTTTGTGAGGCAACTAGTCTAGGAGAAGGAAAACTCTGAACTCAAACCTGTTAAACTCCACTTAAAAATTGACCTTGTGTCATATCCTGCTCGAGTGGAGGGGTTAGTAAATATGGACTTGATCCAGAACCATTCAACTCCTTGCTCCTACACTAAAAGAAAATTGTCCTCAAAAGAAAACATTATGAGCATTTGGAGGATATTAAGATGCATGTGACTAGTTTGCTCAAGGCCACCATCAAGTAGGATTTTGAATGCTACTTCAAGGCGTATAGAAGATGAATGCCAAAGTGCACTGACTACAGAGAGAAGGATAGTTTTGAAGGGGATAAAAAGTAGTATCTTGTTATTTCAATAAATAAAGTTTTATTAGGAGTCTCATTTCTGTTTTTATTACACTAAATTGTAGAACTCCTTAACATAGTCCCCTTTGCAGTTCACACACTTCTTCAATTGGTGTTGCAATGCTTTGGTTTGGTTGTTTGGGTTTTATGGCATATCAACCTTTTTGCAATGCTTTGATCCCATTGGTCAAAAAAGTTATCAACAGCAGATATGACATCATATGAACTTTTCAGCCAACTCTTGAATAATGAGCAGAATTCTACAAAAAAATATTTTTTGTTGGGAAAAAAAAAAAAAACATTTGAAAAAACTGCTTCCGAATCTTTCAATTTTTTTCTGCTCACCCTCGTAAGCATGCTTTTCAAGGTTACATATAATATTAGAAATGCATTATGGATAAATATGTTCAAAAGGTACAGTTGATTGGTTGGTTGGTTGGTTACTTTGTTTAACGTCATATCAACCTTCATGAGTTATTCAATGCCAAATAGATCCCCACTGAAGAACAGCAGTGATACCTATAGCTGGGGGAATAAGGGGGTTCATGCTCTTCTCTAGGGCACTAATTAGAAAGTGAACATAACTGCATGACTTGAGTTCAAACCCACTTATCTCTGAAAACCTAAACCTGATTTTTATAAAAGAAGAGCATCAACTTTCAAATAATTTTAATCGGCTAATGAAACTCAATTTCTTGTTCTTGGAATTATTTAACAGAACTGATCCGCACTGAGTAAATCTAATTGTCATAGGGTACCCCCATGCTTTTGACCTTGTGTTAAGTAAAGCTAAGCCCCTTAAATGGTACAATCCTTAGTGATCTTGGCAAGTAGGCTACCATTTGTGAGTTTGATTTTCAATGAATGGTTTGTGTTTCAGGCCTTGATTCAAACTAAGCTAAGCTTAGTAAATTACACCAATTACATTTTTTTGATAGTTTGTTTATTTTACAGCTTGTTAACCATTGTTGAATAATTAAATACAGAAGCCAGTTTTTGAGGGAAGTGAGGTTGCAAGCAATTATATGGTTTCAACTGATACTAATAATCATTTGTAAAAAATTATAGTTTCAGATAACTATTTTTAATAGAAATACGCAGTGCACTAGTTTCAAGTATCCCTATCTAATACAAATAATTTGTACACAGTTATATTATTTCAAATATTCTTATCTGACACTAATGATTTGCGAGCAATTATACGGTTTAACCTCTAGAACTCAAGGGGTTGGTATTTATACTGTTAACAAGAAGTATATATACCTAGGTGGCCTAAATTTGGGCCAGGGAATCCCCATTTCTACATTGCTATTGCTTAGCAACAATACAGCCAATCAGGCTGTTAGATATTATCATTTTACATTTCCAGCTATTTTTCAGTGATGGGTAGGGGGTTTGTGAGCATGGAGGGCTCATGGGCATGAAGGTAGCTAAGGTAGGGTTCTCACTGGCATAGAGGGATCTTGGGGTTCTAAATATTACAGTAAATATTCCTATTGAAAATGATAATCATTTATTTGCACACTGTGATAAAGCTTTCAGTATTTTTAATAGTAATGACTTTCAAACAGATCTGACACTTTGAGTTTGGATGGACCAAAAACTTTACCTTTTTTGTGTGGTGACAACATTAATAGATTTTACTAGTTGACATTTCTCTTACTACAGTATCCAAACTAAACTGAGTGAATGAAAGAGTTTTGCATAAATTCCGTATCATGTCCTAAAATCTTCCCAAGATGTATAACTGTTATCCATCAAATACATATTTATGTTTAGTTCCATTGTGAATATCATTCATGTTGTTGGGTATCACCCACCTTTCTCCACACAATGAACTAGTCCATCTGCCATATATAGCCAGGCCGACTAGAAGGTGAAGAGCTACTTTGTATAACGGAAGCCAATACTATCGTTGGACTATATCCTTATTCTGTATTCACTAATCCTATGTTCTTGTCTCTCTATTGTATATACTTTTACCTGAGAATATAACTATTTCCTCACATATTGTGGTTTGTCATTTATTTAATATTACAAGCGTTCACTAACCAGAACGCAATGCATGTCAAACTCAATATTTTCTCAGAAGTGCATGTTGTATCTGTAATAGGTTGGGTCTTAATGTTGATTCTTTGCAAGCAACTTGTTCTCAGCTGTATTTCAAATTACAAGAACTCTTCCCTGTTTCCTTACAGCATTTATTTATTTTTTTGTATTCAGCTATTAACCTGTTTAGGGCATTTTTTGTGGTATAATGGTTTGCAAACTAAGCAAGAAGACCATTATTAGTGAGTTTTATTCTCACTTGGTGCTCCATACTTTTGGCTTTGTGCTGAGGTCGACAAGATACTTAGTTAAGCTGAATATCTCACATTTCACATCTCATGGTTTCTCATCTCACATCTCACATCTAATGGTTTGTGATCTAAATTAGAAGACCATTGTTAGTGAATTTGATTCTCACTGGGTGCCCCATACTTGTGGCCTTGTACTAAACTGAGCCAGGCTATGCAGGGCATTTCATGGTATAATGGTTAGTGATCTAGATTAGAAAATCATTGTTAGAGTGTTTGATTTTCACTAAGCAGCTGATACTTCTGGCCTTATACGAAGCTGAACGAAGCTATATAACTATGAAAATAATTATTATTATTAATTAGGAATAGTTACTTGAAATCATATAACTGTGGGTAAATTATTGATATTTCATATGAATACTTGAAACCATATAACTGTATGCAAATTATTGATATTTCATAAGAATACTTGAAACCATATAACTGTGTACAAATTATTTGTATTTCATAAGAATACTTGAAACCATATAACTGTGTACAAATTATTTGTATTTCATAAGAATACTTGAAACCATATAACTGTGTACAAATTATTTGTATTTCATATGAAAACTTGAAACCATATAACTGTGTGCAAATTATTGGTATTTCATAAGAATACTAGAAAACATATAACTGTGTGCAAATTATTGGTATTTCATAAGAATACTTGATATCATATAACTGTGTACAGTGATACCTCAAGATACAAAATTAATTAATTCCAGAGAGGATTCCATATCTTGGAATTTTCATATTATGGGATAAGATTTATCCTATAAATGGCATAATTCACTCCAGCCCCCAAAATCAGTCATATAAAGTGTAAATATTGTACCCACTAGAAGGAATATGTTCATTAATGACAGCATAGTCGTTTACATAAATGTTGAAAAACAATGAGAAAATAATAAAAATCAATGAAAAATGATAATAAATGTTGTTACAAATAATAACACTTTACCTTTTGTGTCGGGCACTTTAGATTTTTGCTTTCGGATCTTGAATATTTTTTTCATTAAATAGGACAGAAATTTCTTCAAAGCCTGTTTCTTAGTCTGAATTTTCGTAGAAAATGGCAATAGACAAAAAAAAGTGCAAAAAAAAAGTCAATAGAATTTTGAAAATATAGTTATAAATGCAATCATACATTTATAAATGAATCAAATTTTGGCAGTAAATAATCCATAAGGAATTGATATACCATTAAAGGTACTCATGATGTAATTGTTATCATTGTAGGAAATGGACATAGTGACGAGAGTTCAAATCCTGGAGGAGGATGATTGCATTTCACATAATGCATATGTGGAGGTTAATAAAAATAAAAATAAGATAAATTCAAAAGGAAATTGATCCCAGAAACCTGTGACAGCAAGTAGCAGCAGCAACAAATGTCTGAAACTCCAGACCTACCGGCGCTAGAAAAAAACCCCGTCTCTCTTGAGCTTAACTTTTGATACTAGATGGACCTTCTTTCCTTTGGCTGCTAGCAGGCAGCGCATATGTCCACCCAAGTCTTGTAATTGGTGTGAGACCAGGTCTTCTCTAGCAGCAGCCTATATTGAAAACACCAACTGGACTTATTACCTATAACTAAAAACACTGACTTTGGACTTAACCCCAACCGAAAATGACAAGTACATTCTACTGCCTTATTTGGGAGATGCAACTATTTTCTAAAGGTCCAGGATGACATTTCCTTGCTCCAGAGTAGCCGTGTGAAACCTAAAAATAAAGTTGAAAATTAAAAAGGTATCTTTGTCTCCCTTCTTCCTTCCTTCAATAATTTCTTTGCAGCTTTCACAGACTCAGAAGACACCAATGAGTTAAATGGGGTAGAGAAGAAAAAAAATGGAATCAGATATGCTAAACCCAAATAGCCACAGCCTACAAAAACTAAAAACCAAATAATGACCAACCAAATCTTTTGGATCCTCATAATAGGTTCTTTTTGATTTATTTATTTTTAATCAACCTCCACACATAGAGAAAGTTATACATCAAACTATTCTCCTTTCAGCTATAGGTAAATTCTAGAGCAGACTGGGCTCTTTAACCTTAGTATCGCAACTGGTCTAAGAGAGGGAAAACTCTATATTCAAACCTGTTAAACTCCACTAAAAAAGTGACCATGAGTCTCGTTTTGCTTGAAGTGGAGGAGCTGGGTAATTACATATACTATTAAGCAAATTAACCAAAGCAAACCATACCCAAAAAATCAAAAACATAAAGCTAAAAGAAATCAAAGATATTTTCAAACACAAAGTACTTTACATTTTCAAATGCAAAGTACTTTACATTTTCAAATGAATTAAAATACTTTCATTTTCAAAAACAAAGTACTTTGCATCAATTAAACATTTCTGATTCTATACAGTCTACTAAAATAGCTACAATATCAGAATCTTCTCAAGTTCTCAATTTCAATTGTTGAGAATTTTAAGTGCTTAGATTTATTATAAACTTTGCGTTTTGAAAGAAATTGTCTGAGTTGGCTGACGTAAGTAGTTGATTTAAAAAAAGATCCATTTCTTTTTTCTTTTTTTCCTTTAGAGAATTGAAAACAGATTTTTGAAAAAAGTTTAATACTAAAATTCCGTTGATATTTTTAAATAGCATTTTCCAATCAATTCCTGTTTTTTTTAGCCCAAAATTTTTACTTGACAAAAAGATGTCATCCTGAGAAAAACTATTTTTAAGTCACATGACTTGGTGCGACTTGAAGAGAGCAAATTTAAGAAAAGTTTGGTTTCTTGGCTTAATGGCATATCAACCTTTATAGGTTATCTAATGCCAAAGCCATCCTTGTAGAAGAAAAGTAGTGGCATGATTTAACCCATTGCTGGAGGAATAAGGGAGTTCATAACTTTATCAAAGGTATAGACTTAACAAGAAATATATATATTGGTTATTCTATTGAATAACAGTTATATATATGAGGATCATTAAAGAAGTTTCCAGACCTTTTTCGCATGGGCACTTTTATTGATAGTACACACATGAAATTCTAGTCCCCTTCGAAGTAAGCTCCTCCGGCTGCAAGGCACTTGTTGTACCATTCCAACAACTTCTGGAAGGCCCCATGGAAGTCCTCTTGTGTGAGTGTGTCAATGACCTTTGTCACAGCCTCTTTCATCTCCTCAATTGTCTCATAACAACAGCCTCTGAGCTTTGGGAATAACCAAAAGTCACAGGGAGAAAGGTCTGGACTATTGGGAGGCTGAGGAAGTGTCTTGATGCCCATCTTGGTCAAATAGTGTGCGACAAGGCTGGAGTTGCGGACTGGTGCATTGTCCTGGTGGAAATGCCACTGACCTGATTTGAAGAGTGCAGGCCACTTCCCAAGGAATCTCTTCCTGAACTCCCTTAAAACATCAACATAGTAACCCTAACCCTAACCCTTTGGCAAATCAACTCTGGTGTATTGACTTCCTTACTCCTTCCACACCTCTCATCATCCCTCACAGACTCCCTGCCTTCCGTGAATCTCTTATGCCACTCAAAAACTGATGCTTGTTTCATGTAAGATGGTTGAAAAGCAGTCTGAAGCATTCCATATGTTTCTGTGGCAGCATTTTTTCCAAGTTTAAAACAGAATTTTATTGCATATCATTCTTCTAAAGTGTCCTCACATCCAGATTGTATTTTTGAAATTCACCAGCTGTGACAATCAGGGTGTATTCCAATTGCTGCTGTAGCTGTTTATTTGAAGCTGAAATCGTAAAAATTGGTCAGTCATCTCATAAGATGTAAAGCAATAAGATACTGAATTTTCAAGAGTCTATGACAATTTTAAATGCCTGTACAAAAAAGTCCGGAAACTTATTGAATGCACCATATATATTTCTTGTTAAAAAAGTCATCACATAAAAACAGAAATATTTTCCATGGGCAGTAGTTATTGTATAGAGAAGAAAAATATGACATGAAATCCTAAATTTGTTGTATTCATTTATTCATTATAACATTTCTCCCTTTATGGTCTTTAATTGGTAAAGTTTTTTTTAGAATTTAATTTCAGGAAAGAATACAGAGAAACATTAAGACAATGAGGTTGTCATGGTGACATTATTAGGAATATTCATTGTTTTAAAATTTTAAGATTTAGGAACAAAGAAATGTTTGAAAACGTGCTTATAACTGTTATTTGATTTATGGATAAAAGAACTTGAAATGATCAATGTTATGTGTGAAGTGAAATATTCGTGATGATAAATTATCACTTAATATTGCATTCAAATGAGTGAATGGTGTGAATAAATTTGTCATTCTCACCTATGTTAAATCAAGTAGAATTTTATTTTGTTCGAAAATGATTGGAGTTCCTAATAACATTACCATGACAACTTTGTAGAAAGTTTAAATGTTTATCAGCATTTTTTCATGAATTTTAATTTTTCCAAATCCTTATCTCATGGAGGCAACATGGTGAAACATTATGATAAACAAATCATTACTACACTAAATTTAGGTTTTCACATTTTCTTACATTCAGTCAGTTTTCATGTAATATTTTTCTTCTGTTCTGTTAGATATTTTATTCAATCTATCTATCTATCTATCTATTGAATGAATATATGAAGAATAAAATATCTAAAGGAACAGAAGAAAATATGATTTGAAAACCTAAATTTTCATAGATTAAATTTTTAAACTTTAAAGTTGACAGTGGCACTGGCTTTGTTTTAATTTATGATATAATCTCCTCTCTCTCTCTCTCTCTCTCTCTCTCTCTCTCTCCACACACAGATTATTTTATATATGTAGATAGATAGATAGATAGATAGATATTGATAAAAAAAAAAAAATTGCCCAGTTGGCTGGGGCTGTAGAATACATCGATTGCTTCTCTGCAGAGGGGTAAGACGCTCATCCCCAAAGGATGTCCTGGATATGACACTAAACAATCTGATGGTGAGGTTCCAGTAATGCTGGAGCTGTGAGGAATGCAGAGTACCCCTTTATTGCCATCACTCCCAGGTCCACTCTTGCCCGGAGTGGTAGCACCTAATAAGGGTCCTATCTATGGGTTAAATAGAACTAAACTGCATACTTATGCTAAACCGAATTGTTTGAATAAGAACTGTTTGATTAAACTGAATAGCTTTAATTAGAAATGTTTTGGCAATTGAATTGAACTTACATTTAAACTGTGTGCTTATGATAAACTGAATTGTTTTAAATGGAACTGTTTTTGACATTAAAACTGTACTCACACTAAACTGAATTGCTTTATATAGAACTGTTTTGACACTCAACAGGGTGTAAATAAAATATGTATTTATACTAAACTGAATTAGCTGAATTAGAACTGTTTGAATAAACTGAATAGTTTGAAATAGAAATGTATTTGACAATTAAACTGTGTACTCATGTTAAACTGAATTGTTTGAAATAGAACTGATTATTTGCATAAAAATGGATTTGGCGTTAAATAACCTACAAAGGTTGATATGCCATAAAAACCCAACCAACCAACCAACCAACCAACCAACCAACCAACAAAAAAAATTTCTTATTTTCATAAATTCCATAAAACTTTCAAAAATGATCATGTGTCATTGGCACTATTTTTTTTTTTCTGTCATGTTTTTTCTTAATATTGTACCATTTGATAGGATGGTCAAACATATTTGTTCAGAGCAATACACAGTAAATGCATTAAAATTTATTTTTTCTAAATACACATTAATAAAGTGAGTTCAATCCTAACTAAATGTTTTATGATCCTGTGACAAGCAAAAATAAGTCTAGTAAATATTGACCATCTACCCTAGTAAGATACCAAGCTTATCTACCAGAGTTATATATACATGAAGCAAGTATGATTTTCACTGAGAGTTCCGTGGTCTTGTGAGAGATGAGACTTATTATATACATAGAGTATGTAAATCAATATAAATATTACACATAAAAAAACAACTCTTTTTCATCAAATGATTTTGTACTATGCAAGGAACTCTGAGTAAAGGGCTGAACTCAGTATAAACAATGCCCAGTCGGCTGGGGCTGTAGAATACACCAACTGCTTCTCTGCAGAGGGGTAAGACCCCCACCAACGGGTGTCCTGGATATGACACTAAACAATCTGATGGTGAGGTTCCAGCTGTGCTGGAGCTTTGGGGAATGTGGAGTACCCCTTTATTGCCATCGCTCCCAGGTCCACTTTGGCCCGGAGTGGTAGCACCTGATAGGGCCCTATCTATGGGTTAAATAGAACTAACAGCATACTTATGCTAAAATGAATTGAGTAAACGAATAGCTTGAAATAGAAACGTTTTTGACAATTAAACCGTACTTACACTTAAACTGCATGCTTATGCTTAACTGAATTTTTTCTAAAAGAACTGTTTTTCGACATTAAAACTGTATTTACACTTAACTGAATTGTTACATATAACTGCTTGAATAGTTTGAAATGGAAATGTTTTTGACAATTAAACTGTGTACTTATGCTAAACTGAACTGTTTTCAATAGAACAGATAATTTACATAAAAATGGATTTGGCGTTAAATAACCTACAAAGGTTGATATGCCATAAAACCAAACAAACCAAACCAAACCAAATCAGTATAAACATTTTAACATTTTAGATTTAAAACCTGCTCTGCTATTAATAGAATTGAGTATTTTTTCCTTTATTAAAAGTAAAGTTGGTGACCATTGTCAAGGGCGACTCAAAGGCTCCTTTTCAATAGCTACAACACAAAGGTGGAGGGGAGGGCACTACTCTTTCCCTGGATTGCTCCACTTTATCTTTGATATGTAGCTTATAATGGAGGTATCAAGTACCATTTTTTGAGTCATTGGTATGACTTTACTTGGGATTGAACCCTGATTTTCCAAGCCATTGGCAAACACTCTACCCACTTGACTATTGGACCTTAGTATATACAAAGGTTATTCAGTAAATAAAGTGAATATTGCTGAAGGGGTTGGCAATAGTAAACACTGTTTGCCGTTGAATTTTTTCCAAAGAAATCAATTGTGATGGGTTCTTTCATATCTCAGAAGACTGTTAGCATGGCCTTCTTTACTGACCTCTGTACTCAAGACTTTTTTTTTTTCAGATAGTGTGTTTCCACTCCGTGGACTGTCTTCTCAACTCAGGCTCATAGTGGTAAACCCATATTTAGCTCATTTGTAAAGATTTTTTGACAAAACAGGCTTCCCTGAAAATGACACATTCTTTTGTAATTTTCCAATGGTTTACACCCACCAAAAACTTGATTATAGCCTAAAGCATTCTGTTTGATTTTCTGCTATGTTAAATAGCCGCAAAAGAAATATTAGAGATTAAATAAATTTTTGTTATAAACCAATTTCAAACAATGCAATGGAAAAAAAAAACTTCCGAAAAAAAAATTTGCTTTTGAAAAAAAATTTTCCCTTATTTATCAAATGACCCTCATATATATATATATATATATATATATAGTGTAATCTGGGTATAATAGAGTTGTCAGGCCAGTCTCTTATATCTGGGTTTCTCTTATATTTGGGTTTGGTCTATTTTGTTTAGGTAACACAGGCTCTAATTAGGGACCAGATAAAATCTCTCTTATATCCGAATTTCTCTTATATCTGGGTTACACTGTATATATATATATATATATATATATATATTAGAGTGAGATTGCAGCTATACATCTGTATAAACTATTTATAAAAGTTGTCATATCAACAGAGAGAATGCTTTCCATGAACAAACTTGCCATACTACTCCAAAATATTTTAACTGATGATCATAAAAGCATGAAAGTATTCATCATCATCATCATCATCATGTCACACTATCAGCACGGATCTCCCTGACCCTCTTTCGCCACCCCTCCCTATCGTCTATTGCTTTTGGCAGGTCTTCCGGGCTACATCCAGTATCGACACAGATCTGCTGTATGTAGGTTCAAGCTGGCCGTCCTACCTTTGCTCGTCCCTGTGAAGGGTTCCACTGGAGTACATCACTTACAAGCTCATTGCTACTTCCCCAGTAGTGTCCCGCATGTCTGGTTCATCTAATTTTGATAGTTTTTGTGACGGGTGGTAGATGGCCATACAGTTGCTGTTTTGTGGGTTGATGTCTCCAGGACTTGTTTAGTATTGCTCACAGCATTCTTGTGTAATTGCCGTCTACTTTTTCTCCATACATTTTGTTAGCGTCCACATGGTGCATCCATATAGCAGTATCGATACTACCGCTACTTGGAAGAAACTGCGGTTCATTTTATTGGTCAAGTCTAACTTCCATACGACCGATAGCCTATTGATAGCTGTCCATGCCTTTGGTAGTTGTGTGTCAATGTCTATCTCAGTTGTTGAGACACTGCTCCCTTGGAAGGTGAACTTGTTAACTAGTTTCAGAGCGCTACCGTTTAGTGTGGAGATGTCGCCTGTTTGATTGAAGCACATATATTCCATCTTGTGTGCATTGACATGGAAGCCAATGCCTGCAGTGGCTCATTCCAGACTATGTAGCAGGGTTTTGGCTTGCACGGGTGCATTTGCCAGAAGTGCTATATCATCAGTGTAGTCAACGTCGGTAATTGTTTTAGTTGGGTAACTTCTGTTTCTTTCTTTTGTTAGCTTGAAACTGTTTTCTTTGATTTTTTTCAATAGATGTTCTAAGCATGTAGTCTAGACATATGATAAAGAGGTATGAGGCTAATGTAACTCCTTGCAGTACACCTGCGTCTCCATCCGGAGAACGGACTTTTACCTTGATGTTTCTATAGAGCATCATTATGGTTGTGACTGTAACAGTATATATCACTGAGGATGCACTCACTGTGTGTATGTATTAACCCAACCTCTCCATCATGAGTAGGATGTGATACAATGTTAATTTTCAAGTGAAGTAAAGCTAGTTTGAATTCAGTTTTCCTTCTCCTTGACTGATTGTCTAATCAAGGCTAAAGAACCCTTTTTTGCCCTTCTATTTATCCATACCTGGGAGGAAAGAATATTAAGGACATTAGTGAAAAGTTAAACAAACCATAAGAGTACGTGTATGTACATATATATCAGTAACTCTGAAAGTACACACACACACACACACACACACATGCTATTTGTTGGTAATATATATATATATATATATATATATATACACACACATATATATATATATATAGAATATTTTTATATTATATACACATGTATATATATATATATATATAAATATGTATGTATGTATGTATGTATGACCGGGTCATTGGCATAGTGGGTAGAGTGTTTGCCAATGGTCTGGGAGACTGAGATTCAATCCCAGGTCGAGTCATATCAAAGACTTAAAAAATGGTACTTGATACTGCCTTGCTTAACACTCAGCATTATAAGGTAAGGGTCAAGGGTAAAGTGGATCAATCCAGGGAAAGGAGTAGTGCCCTCCCCTACACCTCGGTGTAGTAGCTACTGAAAAGGGAGCATTTGGGTCACCCTCGACTATGACTCGACTATGTATGTATAACATTTGGTCACCTTTACTTTATATGTGGTGAATTCAATAAGTTTCCAGACTTTTTTTGTCTTGGCATTTAAAATTGTCATAGACTCTTGAAAATTCACTATGTTATTGCAATGCATCTTATAAAATGACTGACCAATTTTTATGATTTCAAGTTCAAATCAACAGTTACAGAAGGAATTGGAATACACCCTACTAAAGCCTGATTGTCACAGCTGGTGAATTGCAAAAATGCAACCTGGACGTGGAGGACACTTTAGAAGAATGATATGCAATAAAATTCTGTTTTAAACTTGGAAAAAATGGTGCCACAAAAATGTATGGAATGCTTCAGACTGCTTTTCAACTATCTTGCATGAATCAAGCATCAGTTGTTGAGTGGCATAAGAGATTCAAGGAAGGCAGGGAGTCTGTGAGGGATGATGAGAGGTGTGGAAGGAGTAAGGAAGTCAATACACCAGAGTTGATAGGCCAAGGGGTTAGGGTTAGGGTTTCTATGTTGAGGTTTTAAGGGAGTTCAGGAAGAGATTCCTTGGGAAGTGGCCAGCACTCTTCAAATCGGGTCAATGGCATTTTTACCAGAACAATACACCAGTCCACAACTCCATCCTTGTCACAGACTATTTGACCAAGATAGGCATCAGGACAGTTCCTCAACCTCCCTATGGTCCAGACTTTGCTCCCTGTGACTTTTGGTTTTTCCCAAAGCTCAGAGGCTGTTGTTATGAGACAATTGAGGAGATGAATGAGGCTGTGATGAAGGTGATTGACACGCTCACACAAGAGGACTTAAATGGAGCCTTCCAGAAGTTGTTGGAATGGTACAACAAGTGCATTACAGCCGGAGGAAATTACTTCAAAGGGGACTAGAGTTTCATGTGTGTACTATCAATAAAAATGCCCATACGAAATAAGTCTGGAAACTTATTTAATAATCCTCATATATATATATATATATACAAATATATAAAAATGTATAAAGGGTATTTTATAAAGGAAAAGAGAATCCATAAATTTCATGCAATAATATTAATTACACTGTATCAAGAAACAAGAATATTGTACAGAAGTAATGATTGAATCAAGCACTATCCTCATCAAAGCTTCTATTCTTTGATGTTGTGTCAGCTACATCTTTTTAAGGATGAACATATTTCACATATAAATTTTATAAATGTCTGAGAGATGAATTCAGTGTGAAATTTTTCTGGTTTCCACTCCTCACTTATTTGATAATTCTGTGTTTCATAAATTTAATGACACTGGTTTGTCTTGGATTCTTTGTTTAATGGCACATCACCCTTAGGGTTATTTAATGTCAAGACAGTGTTTGTAGAAGAACAGTACTGGTACTGTATAACCCATATCTGTGGCGATAAGAGACTCATATATTTCCTAAGAATGTTAGTTTGAAAGTGAACATACTAGCGTGAATTTTGTTTGAACTCACTGAGTAAAATGTTGCAGTCTAGCACTTTAGGCACTATGCTACAGGGACTCCATTTGATTAGTCTGAGGGTTTCAAGGATCAGAAGAGGTTAAATATCTTTGTTAACTCTTAAAGTTTTTGTTAATGTGCCTGAAAATTTAACTAGTTGATCAAGAATTTCTCTTTGAGAGCTGTCTTTGGCTGCTGTTCTCAGGGTGACAAAGAATTTTCCAAATACGTAAAACCAAAAAGACTTTTGCACCTTTTTTGAAACACTTTGATTATATATGCACACACACACACACACACACACGCACACACACACATACACACACACACACAAATATGTGTAAGTATATGTTTACACAACCTCTCCACCACCAGCAGAATGTGACACAAGGTCAATTTTTTTAAGCAGAGTACTTCTGACTTTAAATTCAAAGTTTTCCTTCTCCTAGAAAAGGTGTCTAACCAAAGCTAAAGAGCCTATTCTGCCCTACTATTTATGCTTCTGTCAAGGGTATTAGCATGAAGTAAAATGTAGACAGCCTCATCCAGGATTTGAACTCTGCTCCTCATGTCCATTTCCTCCGACAATAACCCTTACACCTAAAAACATATACCGGCTCATTGGCTAAGTGGGTAGAGTGTTCGCTACTGGTCCGGGAGACCTGCATTCAATCCCAGGTTGCATCATACCAAAGTCTTTAAAAATGGTACTTGATGCCTTCCTGCTTAGCACTCAGCAATATAAGGTATGTAAATTCTTTTAAATTCTATTTTCTGAATCCGTATTTTGAAATTTATATGTAAGATAATAAATTATAGTTAATGGTTTTATGTAAAGGCCCGGGAGACCTGGGTTCAATCACTGGTTGAGTCATACCAAAGACTTTAAAAATGGTACTTGATGCCTTCCTGCTTAGCACTCAGCAATATAAGGTATCATGGGTAAAGTGGAGCAATCCAGGGAAAGGAGTAACGCCCTCCCCTACACCTCGGTGTAGTAGCTACTGAAAAGGGAGCCTTCGGGTCACCCTTGACTAAGGTTGCCAACTTTACTGAATATATACACAAACAGAAATGTCTATATGTAATGAAACAATAACTTTATTAACAGAAATAAACTTAGCCAGGAATTCAGAGATAATTGTTATTTACTTTTGTATATCTTTGATCATGAATGGCAATTTTAAATGCATTTAATATATTTACAAAAGAGTAAAATCCAAATAAAAAAGAAACAGAAAAATAAGGGTTTGTGATCTGCTGGTTTATTCTTCAAAAGGATTAATGTCCATCATTACTGTTATTTGATTATAAATTAAAATTTGGCCATTATTATTCTGGGAAAATATTGAAAAGTTGATTTAAAACAAAAAGAAAATCTTTTCCTGATATTAATCAATCTCAAATTTCACTTGGGCACATTGTCATTTTTCGTTCAGTATGATGTGAGGAGTAGAATTAACAATGTAATGTTAACTATGAAACTGATAAAATGGAATCAATTAATAATCTTAAAGACAACTGGTTTGTTAGATTATTCTGTGAATCTTGAAGAAGTGGGAAGTAAGAGGTAATAAATATGAATATAAATCGCAGAAAGAGAAAATAGGAAGAATGTGAGTACTTAAACATAGAAGATTGACCAGTTGGCTGTGGAATACACCGACTGTACCTCTCCAGAGAGGTAAGACCACTACAACGAGTGTCTTGGATAGGACACTAAACAATCTGATGGTGAGGTTCCAGTGATGCTGGAGCTTTGAGGAATGTGAAGCACCCCTTCATTGCCATTGCTCCCAGGTCCACTCTGGCCCCGGAATGGTAGCACCTGATAAGGCCCTATCTATCGATTAAATAGAACTAAACTGCATATTTATGTTAGACTGAATTGTTTGAACTAGAACTGTTTGACTAAACTAAGTAGCTTGAAATAGAAATGTTTTCAACAATTATACTGTGTAGTTACATTTAAACTGTGTACTTATGCTAAACTTAATTGTTTTATAAATAACTCTTTTGACATTTCACTGTGTATAAACAAAATCTATACTTGTACTAAACTGAATTGACTGAATTAGAACTGTTTGAATAAACTGAATAGCTTGAAATAGAAATGTCTTTGAGAATTAAACTGTTTACTCAAGCTAAACTGAATTGTTTGAAATAGAACTATTTTTGACATTGAAACTGTACCTACACTAAACTGTATTGTTATATATAACTGCTTGAATAGTTTGGAATAGAAATGTTTTTGACAATTAAACTGTGTACTCATGCTAAACTGAATTGTTTGAAATAGAACTATTTGCATAAAAATGGATGTGGCATTAAATAACCTACAAAGGTTGATATGCTATAAAATCCAACCAACCAAACAAACAAACATACTAGAACTAGTAGGAGGAGGAGATGGAGGAGAAGGAAGAAGAATATTTTTTATTAGAAACAGTTTTTTCTGACTTTAGTAATAATGAAAGTATCAAAGAAATTTTCTCTATTCCCACATGAATGATGACACCCTGTTGGTGAGGCTTGGAATGCACTGACTCAACCCCTAAAAGAGGAATAAGAACTCCCCACCCTTACTGAAGAGTATGACGCTAAACAATGGTAAGGCTCTGATTCTTGATGTTGAGTGAGTATGGAGTACCTCTTCATTACCATTTCTCCCAAGTCCACTCTGATCTAGAGTGGTAGACATGTAAGGATTCCATCCATGGGTCAAATAGATCTAATGTGTACAAAAAAAAAAAAAAAAAAGAGAAGAAACTCTTGAGAAAAAAACTATACAAAAATAAAAAATATGAACATACAATGAATGAGATTCCCTAACCCCTGGGCAAAAAATAACCCAAGATGGTTTGACATGACATTAAAATCAATCAATAAACATAAAAAACAAATCCTATTAACATTTAGGCGACATTTAAGGATTTATAAATTTTTTCATTAATGGTCACATTTGATAATTATGAGATTTGATGTCAAATTACATCCTATTTATAGAATTTATATAATAATCAACTGTAAATAAGGGAAAATATCCAATATATTTAGCATTTAATTGTTATATCCATTGTGAAATTTTAATGATGGGGGTGGGAAGGAAGTTGTACTTTGTTCTGTTATTCTTAACATTAAATAGCAAATTAGATTTGAAATCACTTTATTTTGTAAGGGAGAGAATTTTAATGCTAGCATAAATCTTGCTACAATGTGCCATTTTTTCAATCTTATGGTAGCATAAAAATTGGAGTATTATAACTTGGATTAAGACTATCAGAGTTTTTCTCTTTATGTTGCTATCGGAGCACCTAACCATGGTTGACTGGTAAGCAAAGACCAATATAGCAGTAGCAATTTTAATCTTCCCTGGGTGCACTGCAGCAGTGAACTTGTGTAAATTAAGCTAGACTTAGTAAATCTAAATAAATCTATAGTATTCTGGTGCACAAGTTAGTCTTGCTCATCATTATCACTATCATGATTTTTATCTAAATTTTTAAAACTCACTTAAAAGCCTCTTTCAGCAGCCATTAAGTTCAACATTAAGTCATATCTTATTTATAAAATTCATTTTATAATTAATAGCAAATAGATAAACAAATGTAATTACTCTATAATGAGTATTTAATTGTAATCTCCCTTAAAAAATTATCATGTTTAGAGTGAGTGCAAATGTAGCTGTTATACTAACACTAGGTTACAAACTAAATCAGTAATTGCTTTGTTATGTAATGGCCCCCACCAATACACCTGCAGAAGTGTTTAGGAGTGATTGACTGGTGGCTGGTCATAGTTCAGTCACATCTGGAGCTGACAAGATAAATTGTTTGGAAAGGTATGAAGACCCATTGATTGACTATAGGTGTTTACATGGTACTTGAAAATTTTAGTTACATTCAAAAAGTTAAAAATTTGAGTTTAAGACACAACTAGAAACAGTCAACTGATTTGGATCTTAAGTGAAACTTCCCCTTCTCAATGTCATATGAATGAATAACAAAAGAAACACTCTTTATTCTTTTCTGTGAAATTGGTCCATAGAAATGTAACATTAAAATAAACATGAGTGAGATTTTGAGATATAACATGTTCGTCATTTTCTTCCTGACATTAGGATAATTTAGATCATTCAAATGATAAATGAACCAATGAAAATTCAAGATTCCAACAAATTTATTCAATGGAGAAAAACCATCATACAGTTATTATGCAATTAAGAAAAAGAAAGAAGAAACAAAAAATATTAAAAAACAAAATCATTAAAAGATCAATTTGTGTACATTAAAGATCAGAAATATAATACAAAAGAAGAAAATAAAACAAAGTCAGACTCTGTAGAGTAACTATGTATACACTGGAAATGTTACAAATATTTTTGAACATCACAGAGTGAGCATTTTAGGTCAAGTTTTCAAGTAGTCAAATTAATAGCTGGTGTAAAGGAAAAACTGTTTTGTGGTTAAGTTATTTTGAACATATATATATTTTTTTAAATGTTTTTATGAGGATAAAACTATACTGTCTGCATATAGCAAAAACTAGTTGAGGAAGACAGTAAGGATAGGATTTTATTATTATTTGAGAGTTTTTCACTCCAGCATTAGCTGATAGTTTTCCACTTGAATGTGAGGGATAGCAAGTCTCCTCAAGTCTCAAGGACTCTTCTCAGTATTCTGATTGATCTTGATGATGCCGTTGTTTAGATTGTCTCCACTTGTCTTCTTATTTCCAAATCTTCCAGTTCCTTTATTAATCATTTGGGGGTTGTTCCAAGTGCACCAATTACTATAGGTATCACTGTCACCTTCTATATTCCATAGTTTTGTAGTTTTGTAGCAAAGTCTGTGTACTTACGTCTTTTTTCACTTTCTTTAAATTTTACTCTGTGGTCTGCTCGGACAGCAAAGTGCCCTATTCGGCAGATTCTCTTTTTTTGTTGATTATCACTTGGTCTCTTTGTGCATCTCATTCTCCAGGACAGAATCTGGGTTACGCAAATGTCACTTGGTTGTATGATCAAATTTCAATTTCTTGCACAATTCCCAGTGAATCACCTTCCCCGTGCAGTTGTGTCAAGTCTTATACTCTTTTTGCACTTATTCATTGCATTTACCAATTATGTGATTGATTGTTTTGTCTCTATTACCACATAAAACCTATATTTGCTATTTTTTTTGCATCTTATCTATTTTTGCTTTAACAAAGTTTGTCCTTATGACAATGTTTTGTGCTGCTATCAAAAAAGATTCAGTTTCTCTCTTAAGGTTTTCCTTCCTAAGCCATGTCCAAGTCTACTCATATGAGATTTTCTTTGTTTGTTGCTTAAAATATCCATACAGTTGTCTTTCTTCCCATTTTTATTTTCTAGTTATTGTTGTTCTGTTGATTCTTGTGTTGTTTGTATTATTTCTGGTCACAGTAATTTGCCTTTCTTTGTTCTTTTTATGTAATCTTTGAGTCATCATATTGGTGTTATCTTTAATTCTAGTAAGTCCTCTTTCTTCTTTTCTTGATACATATAGTTTGTCAATATCCTTTCTGGAATGTAAGGCTTTTATATCGTCATTAGTTTTCTTGTTGTCTAGTCCATGTATTGATGTTCTTCCCTTGGCCACTTCAAGAATGGTCCTGAGTATCTTAAAAGAGGGACAGCCATGGTGTTATCCCTTTGATGAGATTTTTGATATATAGTTTGTTTTAAGTAGTTTTCTCATTCTCCTGAGATACTTTTTTTTAGTTTTTTCTTTCATCTCTGCTAGTTTGATGTTGTCCACTTCCAATATTCACAAGGATATGCAAATTTCCTGTTCTCTGAGTGTTCAGATTTTTTCTTGATTTGGTTGTTTGGTTCCTTCCATCATTTGTTGTTTTCCACTTATTAACATGGCACATTTTTCTATGCTAAATTCCATCCCTGTATTCTGGTTGTATATTCTCTCTGCCTGTATTAGGGTTTTCAATTCTTTTTCACTTTTGGCACACAATTTGATGTCATATTATTACTTTTATTTTTATCATTAATTTATTTCTCTATTCATTTATTTGAGACTGACAGTAAGGACTAGGTTTCATTACTGTTATTATTACTATATACTCTTTCAGAATTTTTCACATCAGCATCAGCTGATGGTTTTTCACTGGAGTTTAAGTGACAGCAAGTCTCCTCAAGTCTCCAGGACTCTTCTCAGTATTCTGGCCGTCTTCAATAATGTTGTCGTTTGGATGGTCTCCACTCTTCTGCCAACTTCCAAGTCCTCCAGGCCCTTTGATAATCCTTTGGTTACTGTGCCAAAAGCACCAATCACAATTGGTACTATCATCACTTTCGTGTTCCATAGTTTTTTTCAATTCTCTAGCAAAGTCGAGGAACTTATCCTTCTTTTCACATTCTTTCAGTTTTATTCTGTGGTCATCTAGGACAGCAAAGTTGACAATTTTGCAAATTCTCTTTTTTTTGTTGATTATTATAAGGCCTGGTCTTCTGGCCGAAATTAGGTGATCTGTTTGTATGTCAAAGTCCCATAGGAGTTTATGTGTGTCATTTTCTAGGACAAGTGCTGGGTTGTGCATATACCTTTTGTTGGTGTGGTCAGTTTTAAGCCTCTTGCACATCATCTTGCCCACCCAGTCGTGTCTAGTCTTGTACTCTTTCTATGCTAATTTGCTGCATTCACTTATGTGATTGATCGTTTTGTCTCTGTCACCACATAGCCTACATTTGCTATTTTGTTGAGTCTTATCTATCCTTGCTTTGATAAGGTTGGTTCTTTTGGCATTGTTTTGTGCTGCTGTTATTATTATTATTATTATTATTATTATCTATTTATTTATCTATCTATTTTTTTTTTAGTTTGGTAGGATTTTGCATTTTATCTATTAAAATTTGTATTTCTGGATACTGGTTTGTATCTACAATTATATTTAGAAGACAATAGTAATTTTTTTTATATTAAAAAGTATTCTGTTCCAGAGCAATTTTTCCACTCACACATGAACATCAAATCCTGTTAATATTTGCTGAATATTAAAGAATTTATAGATGTTTCTATATCTCAAAGGTGATTTCTTCTTTTTAATTTTGAATTTAAGCGCTATGAAGTGCATTTCAAAATTCCAAATTTCAAAAGAACTGGATGAACAGATTTGAAAAACAAAACCAAACAAAACCAAACACTTAAAAAAACAAACAGTAATCCACTTGCTAAATGTTCATATTAGCAAAATATTCCATCAAAAAGTCTCCATTGATTTCTCTGCAATTTATATGATGCATTCTCAGGAGAAGAAGACATGAAAAATCAAAGATTTTAAAAACAATAATCTGAGGAATAAACTTAACAAATACATATTTATCATAATTTTTACTTCAAGACAAATATAGACATTGTTTTATGATTAATATTTTCAAATTTTTAACATAAAGTGTTTTAAAATAAATAAATTTAATGGATTCCACATGATAAATCACAGGTTGAGTCTGCGCAATTTTGTTCCAATTGATAGCAAATATGATTATCATCTTTTAAATTCTATTTTCTGAATCCGTATTTTGAAATTTATATGTAAGATAATAAATTATAGTTAATGGTTTTATATAAAGGCCCGGGAGACCTGGGTTCAATCACTGGTTTCAATCAAAGACTCAAAAAATGGTACTTGATACTTCCTTGCTTAACACTCAGCATTATAAGGTAAGGATCAAAGGTAAAGTGGAACAATCCAGAGAAAGGAGTAGCGCCCTCCCCTACACCTCGGGGGGTAGCTATTGAAAAGGGAGCCTTTGGGTCACCCTCATCTAAGGCAGCCAACTTTATTGTTTGTTTTGGCATTTGTCAGTCTCATAAGACTATGAATTTCACCAGATCTAAGCAGAGGCCGAAACAAGTTGATATGAAAGACCAAATATAGCCCATGCAGCTGGTCTTCCCTGTTCTTGACACCAATACTGTCCAAGGTGTTACACAACTTGGCGGTAGAGTCACTGAAATAGTTGTCAAAACAAGATTGAGGATTGTCTAAGGGACTCCTGATTTTGTCACTTCACTATGACAAAGAAGATCTGCAGTTGCTCATGCAGTAGATTTCTTTTGTTCCTGACACTAATGTGGTCTGAATGAAGGGCAAGGTGCTATACAACTTGGCATCAGTATCACCACATGAATTACTAGAATGAAATTGAAGACAGTATCAGAATATCTTAGAGACTCCTGCCAAGAGCAAATGGGAACAAGATAGTTCAGTAATACAGAAGAATTTTCAAATATTGATTTTCAAGGCCATCTTCATTTGGAAGATTGGCATCACCCTATTTTTCTGACTTCCATTTGACCTCATGCTTAACTAAACTAAGTTTATTCATCGACATGGTAGACAGGCATGTTAACCCTATTAAACAGGGTATTTCAAAAAATTTGATTTCATTTGAGATGTACAGGGGTGTTTCAGAAAAATGGATATGATTTAATAATCTAATAACTTGACCAATTCTCGTTCAAATGATCTCAGATTTTAACAGCATGGGGAAAAACAATGCAAAATTCTAAGATTAATGTTTTGTGTTTTTTTCTTTTTATGTATAGATACATCGTTCATTGGAAAAGAAAAGGCCTTTAAACGATGAATTTTCTCTTGTTTTCTCATGTGCTGGGAAAATTTGGGCTTTTTTGAACAATAAGTGGTCAAGTTATAAAATTATGGAATGATATCCATTTTTCTGAAACATTCAGTAATTTTAAATGATATCAAGTTTTTTGAAACACTCTGTATTTATGATGGCAATGAATAAATAAGAGCAAACACAACATGAAAAGCACAAGAGTACTGTCCTGAGTGAGATGAGGTGAAAGATGGAATGGTGAATGAAATAAACAAATAGCAGCTTCAACATATTGTTATCGCCCAGGAAGGGGTCACAAAGAGAACAGAACACCACGGTAAGCTAGTTCACATAACCGTGAGGATCTAGACTGACTTTGTATTGTTATGTCTTCTGGTATTATGGAGAGTGGTTGAGTCCATTAGTTGGTGATTCCGCCACAACACATACTCTGTGGAAGAGAATGCTAACAGTCATCTGTTTCAGGAATGGAAAAAAATTCTTATTTCAAAATTCTAAATAATAAATTTGATTGTTATTCAGGGACTGAGTGTATGTATGTGTGTGTGTCTATGGGTACACATAAGATATAGCTATGTTGTCCTGTTGGGAAAAAAATATTTGAATTCTGAATTCAATTTTTTTTTTTTTAATGTTTTTGGAGGATCCCTGTATGCATGTGAAGAAAGATGAGAAAACCACCCACCCCAATAAAAGGTTTGTGTCCTGTGTGTGATCTGCCAAAGAAAAAAAGAAGGAAATTTTTGATACTTACCAACCACCAGCCTTAGAGTATATGGTAACATGGTAATTTTTGTATCCTCTTTGACTGTCACAACCAATTGCAAAATTTGTCTTCTCAATAAAAGCCAAAGAGTTTCCATAGAATGATGGCTAAAGTGCCCAACTGTCGGCTTGAAATAAGTGAGTTCAAATTCAAAGTCATGCTATTTAGTTCACTTTTAGAATAATACTCTTGAGAAAGGTATGAACCCTCTTATTCCACTAGTTATGTGTAGGATTTGTCAGGTTGCGTAGAGCAATTAGTTGCGATAGCCGAGAGTAATTAATCGCGTTAGCTAAGAGCAATCAGTCATGAAAACAGGAAACTCAGTTACCAATTAAGGAACAGGAGCTATTTATGGTGCCTTGTGGCATCCCATTGTTCACAAGTGGGCTATTCCATTGCATAGACCATGATTGGCTGCTTGTAAGTAAGTGAAGATATTTTATTATATAAACCAGCTTCAGTTTAGCATTGTAAGGAAGACTGCACTGAGCTATGACCTGCTTCAGTTTTGTCTGCCAGCTGGACGCTTTACGGAGGTATGTGTTATTGTTATTCTACACTATGGATTAAATAGTACCACTGCTGTTTTACCGGAAGATAAGCTTTGGCATTAGATTACCCATGAAGGTTGATATATCATAAAGTAAAGAAAGAAAACTAGTCAATAAAAGCTATTGATTTTTTAACAACTGGCAGTAGAATTTTGGGCTCATGAGTGAATGTGATGTGTGGATCAGAAAGTTAGGTTTTTGACACCTTTGCCTCTTGAACTTTTGATGATGGACTTGTGATTCTAAATTTTTCACATTGTTCCTTTATTTTGGATTTTTGAACAATGAATTTGTGATACAGATTTCTTACTGACCATATTGTTTGCACTTTTATTTACAGAGATAGTACAATGTGATATTCTTTATTTTTTTTATTGGCTATAAAAACTTACTCATTGGTCACATGATCTGTTCACCACTATGTCAGTGCAGAAGGTGTGCAGGCTATTTGTTCAATTTTTAGACATTATATAAAAGTGTGACTTTTTATTTATTTCATTATTTCAGATATCTAGCTGAGATTGATTGATTTTAATAATATGTCTTGGGTCATCTTATGCCTAGATTTTAAGGATTTGTACTCATTGTGCATTCATATTTATGTCTTTTTATGTAATTATTACTTAAGAGTTTTTCAATCTAATCAAACAGGAATAATTTTTAAACAGATCTATTTAACCCATAGATGGGATCCTTAATAATTACTACCATTTCAAGTCAGAGTGGACCTGGGAGTAATGGCAATTAATAGGTACTCTACACTCTCCAGATCATTAGAACTGGAGCCTCACCACCAGAAGCAGTTTAGTGTCATTCCTAAGACACCTCTTTTTGGTGGGTAGGGGTTATCCCATTGCAGTGAATATAATCAAGGTATTCTAAGCTTCACTGAAAGGGTAAATTTTGCTTAGAATCTAATTAAAATCCTATATCATAAAAATTTACTTAAATTAAGTTAATTAGTGTTAATTAAAACTTAATTCAATTAGTATCAAAATATGGTCATCAATCATAAAGAGATTTGATTTCTGTTTAGAATATACTTGGGTGAGTCAAAAGTTTTACATTTTTTTGTTAACATAGGACACAATGCAGCAGATCCAGATGTTTTTGCTGAGGTTGTTAAGGGGATGAACCACATTAGACTGCGAGATACCTGAGCTCACCTGATACTTAGTGCTTTTTGCTGGACTTGCCTCTACGGATTGGAGCATGGTTTTGAAATCTATGGTTTTAGCCCTCCCTGACCTTGCCTGGTCATTGAGGGTCTGGCAATCCAAATGAAATTTCTTGAACCATTTGGTTAATGTTCTGTGATTAACTGTGCTTTTATCTTTCACTCAATAAATTCTTTTTGTAGCTTCTGCAATGTTATGGTCCACTTTAAACTCAAAGAATAAGTTACCAAATTAGTCTATGTTGTATTTTCATTTGTGCAGCTTTCCAATCACACATGATATTACCAACCACAGTAGGTACCTATGAGGATCATTAAATAAGTTTCCAGACTTTTTTTGTATGGGCATTTTTATTGATAGTACACACATGAAACTCTAGTCCCCTTCGAAGTAATCTCCTCTGGCTGCAATACACTTGTTGTATCATTCCAACAACTTCTGCAAGGCCCCATAGAAGTCCTCTTGTGTGAGCGTGTCAATCACTTTCATCACAGTCTCTTTCATATCCTCAATTGTCTCATAACAACAACCTCTGAGCTTAAGGAATAAGCAAAAGTCACAGGGAGCAAGGTCTAGACTATAGGGAGGCTGAGGAAGTGTCTTGATGCCCATCTTGGTCAAAAAGTGTGTGACAAGGATGGAGTTGTGGACTGGTGTATTGTCCTGGTGGAAATGCCACTGACCTGATTTGAAGAGTGCTGGCCTCTTCCGATGGAATCTCATTCTGAACTCCCTTAAAACATCAACATAGTAACCTTAACCCTAACCCTAACCATTTGGCCAATCAACTGTGGTGTATTGACTTCCTTACTCCTCCCACACCTCTTATCCTCCCTCACAGACTCCCTGCCTTCCTTGAATCTCTTATGCCACTCAAAAACTGATGCTCAATTCATGCAAGATGCTCCAAAAGCAGTGAAGCATTCCATACATTTTTGTGGTATTTTTTCAAGTTTAAAACAGAATTTTATTGTATATCGTTTTTCTAAGTGTCCTATGTCCAGATTGCATTTTTGAAATTCACCAGCTGTGATAATCAGGCTTTAGTAGGGTGTATTCCAATTCCTTCTGTAGCTGTTTATTTGAGGCTGAAATCATAAAAATTGGTCAATCATCTCATAAGATGTATAGCAATAAGATACTGAATTTTCAAGAGTGTACGACAATATTAAATGCCAGTACAAAAAAAGTCTGGAAACTTATTGAATGCACCACATACTTTGGTTTGACCTGCTTCAGTTCTGTGATGCAAACAAGTACATATAAAAAATATTGCAAAACTTTTGATTCACCCGAATAACAATCGTGATTTTGAATGCTATTTATAAGAACAGAAGTTTCCTTGTGTAGTTTGTAAATTCTTCTCTTTGATGTAGTTACAAATATTTTCTTGTAGCAATGGTGGAAAATAAAAAAATAAAAAAAAGATTTTGAGGTAAGAAGATTATCTGTTTACTGGTTTTTGGTGAGATGAATTCAAAGTTTTGTTTGAAATGAAAAGCTTAAAGATTTTATTCATTCAAAATTGAAAAGACCTAAAGGAAGAAAAATCAATTGCTCTAAATATTGACAGGATGTTTGAAATAATTGTGCAAATTTATGCAAAGAGAAAATAACTTTACTCAAAATTTATAAACAGATTAAGCTATCAGATTTTGCTGGCTGCATAAATATAATTTCTCTTTTGTTTATTCATCTTTTTAAACAATATAATTCCTAATTATAGTTTACATAACTCATTCTTATTTTTGATGCAATTATTCATTTTGATTGCTTTTTATTTATTGTTAAGTAGAAAATATAATAGCACAATTAGGCTGGGCTTTCAGCAGCTGACAAAAATGATTATTTTCCCAAATTTCTTCCTATTCATTCAGATTAGATAGAGTTACCAAGGCATGCTCAGTGATCTGTGACTGTTTATCATGAGATATATACAGGGCATTTTCATAAAATAAGAACCCTATTTGAAAATGGGATTGGAGAGCCAGGTTCAAATTTCATGTATTTTGCATGTATTTACCCAACCCCTCCACCTCAAAGCTTAATTCTGAAGCTCAATACAGCTGGTTTAAATTTAGTTTTTCTTCTAGAGTGGTGGTCAAACCAAGGCTAAAGAATCCAGTCTGCCCAATGATTTATCCATAGCTAAGGGGAGACATGAGTTCATGCCTTCCCCAAGGGCATTAGTACAATGTGAAATGTGAACAATTTCATTCAAGAATTGAACTCAGGTTGCTAATTCCATTTTTTATAACAATAACAGTTATTCTAAGTGGTCGTTTATATATATTCTCCCCCAAAGCCCTGAAGGAAGACATCTTTAGAAGAGGAGAGTGCCCATAAAATACTGGACCATGGCTTTGAAGCAAATGAGTTTGAACTCTAGTCACACAATTACACTTACTTTTGGACTAATACCCTTAGGAAAAATATGAACCTGATTATATTCCCTCAAAAAGGTTAAGTACTATGATAGTTATTTTTTACAAGGATGGCTTTGGTATTAAATAACCCATAAAGGTTGATATACCTTTTAACAAAGAAACTAAACCATACCAAATTTTGGCATTAAATAACTTTAAGGACTTGCTATTAATATTGGTCTAGAAGAAGGAAAATTTTGATTTCAAATCAGCTGAATTTGTTAAAAAAGTTGACTATGTGACACATCCGGCTAGTGGCCATGTGATTTGGTAAATATATACTTGCTATTGAAACAATAGCACCGTTCCTGATGTGATGAATTTGTGATATTATATTTCATATTGAGTCTGTATGGTTTAATACTATTGCAGCAATGAAATTTCAGAAAAGAGATTTGGCAAATTCCAGCTGAGTTGTTTACGTTCCCTTAGAATTAATATCTTTAGGGAAGGCTTAAATCTACTTTCCCTTACAATCTATTTCATTCCCAGGTATATAGACTAAATGTTTTGTCACTTACTATACCATAAAGAAGTGAATGGTTCTGTATGCACTTGAACAAACCACTTTTTCATATTTATCTTATCTGATAATATATGAGGGGAATTTTAAAAAAAAAAAAAAGCAAAATATTTTCTTTTTCAGAATTTTTTCTATAAATGTAACACCATATTATTTTGAATTGGTTTATAGCAAAAATCATTTTAATCTTGAAAAAATATTTTTTTTTGAGGCTATTCAAATAGTTGCGAATCAAGCAGACTTCAATTTAGATCTGTTATCAAATATGGAAAATTTACATAAGAATGTGTGATTTGCATAGCGAAACGTTTTTGTCAAAAAATCTTTACAAATGGGCTAAACATAGATTTGCTACTACGAGCATGAGTTGAAAAGGGTCTGTGAAGTAGAAACTCACTGACATTCCAGTAAAGAAAGAGTTTTGAGTAAAGAAGGTCATGCTGACAGTCTTCTGGGAAAAGAAAGGATCCATCACAACTGATTTTCTTTAAAAAGGTTCAATTGTAAACAGTGCTTACTACTGCCAATTCCTAAGTTAATATTCACCTTATTTATTGAATGAGCCTTGCATATAAAAAATTAGATCATTATTGTACAGATATTACTATTTACCATATTTACCAACCCCTCCGCTCGGGCAGGATATGACACAAGGTCAATCTTTAAGTGGAGTTTAACAGGTTTGAATTCAGAGTTTTCCTTCTCCTAGACTAGTTGCCTCACCAAGGCTGAAGAAATCAGTCTGACCTACTATATACCCATAGCTGGAGGGAGAATAATTGGATTCATACCTTTTCCAAGGGTATTAGAGCTACGTGAAATGCAATCAGTCTCGTCTAGGATTTGAACTCGTGTCGCCGTGTCCATTTCCTACGACGATAACCATTACACCATGGGCACCTACAGATATTACTGTTTACACTAAAAATGCAATGATATGAGTCAGAAATCAACAATCATTTAAATAACAACTGTGAACTGGTTGATATTAATTTTCTGCCAATGACAAACATTTTCAGTCCATTAAAGTTTTTTTTTTTTCTTTCATGTCATCTTGGCATAGTGACAATAAGTCTAATTAGTTTCTGAAAATAGATGTATGTATGTCAATCAGCAAGTGTCAATAACAACGTCTGTATCCCTGTTCAGAAATTCTAACTTGGAAGTACAACATCAAAAGCATAAACAGAAAGGAGTAAAAAATCCGACTTTCTAACCCATATAAAGCAATCTCACTCTCACTCACTGGCCAAAATTTACACTGCCCAGTTCAAAAAGCAACAGATTTTATAGAGAAGAGTAAGTACAGCCATTCCTATGCAAATGATGCCTCCATTGCTAGGGCCAAATACAGTTTACATTAGGGGAAAGTCACAGATACCTATTCCCCACACACAAAATTCACCCTAGTAACAGTCATTTCTCAAAATGGTCTTGTTCCCTACTTCACAAAGTAATATTCTAAGGAAATACTTTATCTTAACTTATCTGATCTTTTTTGAGCAAACAGCATTTTTATTTGGCAGATAAAAAGAATTGTTAGAAGAATTATAAATTAGAGTTTTGATTCAAAAAACCATTACTCTATAGTCAACCATAACAGGGTTCAATCATAGTTTGTTTAAGCCTACCTTGGGAGACAATAAATATTCCCCTTAGATTTACGAGTATATCTTTAGACATCTCATGGTCCAAATAGTCCAAATTGTTCTCTTTTATTCCTTATTCATTGAATGTTATATACTAATGCTATTGGATATACTAATGCTAATAATGAACATTGGTGAGTAGGATAGTGACTAAATATTCTCCCAAGCACCAACCAATGTAATACCAATTTTTAAATTGCTGTTTCCTATTGCAGATTTTAAATAGGCTTTTCTGTGCATTTTTGTGTCTGTTGTAAACTTTAAATTGACTTTTCTGTGCATCTTTGTGTGTCTGTTGTATACTTTAAATTGGCTTTTCTGCGCATTTTTGTGTCTGTTGTATACTTTAAATTGGCTTTTCTGTGCATTTTTGTGTGTCTGTTGTATATTTTAAATTGGCTTTTCTGTGCATTTTTGTGTCTGTTGTATACTTTAAATTGGCTTTTCTGTGCATTTTTGTGTGTCTGTTGTATATTTTAAATTGACTTTTCTGTGCATTTTTGTGTGTCTGTTGTATATTTTAAATTGACTTTTCTGTGCATTTTTGTGTGTCTGTTGTATATTTTAAATTGGCTTTTCTGTGCATTTTTGTGTCTGTTGTATACTTTAAAAAGGCTTTTCTGTGCATTTTTGAGTCTGTTGTAAACTTTAAATTGACTTTTCTGTGCATCATTGTGTGTCTGTTGTATATTTTAAATTGACTTTTCTGTGCATTTTTGTGTGTCTGTTGTATACTTTAAATTGGCTTTTCTGCGCATCTTTGTGTGTCTGTTGTAAACTTTAAATTGGCTTTTCTGCACATTTTTTTGTGTCTGTTGTATACTTTAAATTGGCTTTTCTGTGCATTTTTGTGTGTCTGTTGTATATTTTAAATTGGCTTTTCTGTACATTTTTGTGCGTCTGTTGTAAACTTTAAATTGGCTTTTCTGTGCATTTTTGTGTGTCTGTTGTAAACTTTAAATTGGCTTTTCTGTGCATTTTTGTGTGTCTGTTGTATACTTTAAATTGGCTTTTCTGTGCATCTTTGTGTGTTTGTTGTAAACTTTAAATTGGCTTTTCTGTGCATCTTTATGAGACTATTGTATACTTTAAATTAGCTTTTCTGTGCATTTTTGTGTGTCTGTTGTAAACTTTAAATTGGCTTTTCTGTGCATTTTTGTGTGTCTGTTGATTTTGCGTTCTGGTTAGTGAACGCTTGTAATATTGAATAAAAGACAAACCACAATATGAGAGGAAATAGAGATATATTCTCAGGAAAAAGTATATACAATAGAGAGACTATTAGTAGACAAGCACATCGGATTAGTGAATACAGAATAAAGATATAGTCCAACGATAGTATTGGCTTCCTGTTATTATGGTAGCAAGTAAGGTGATCTAGTGCGATCTCCAATCTCCAATGCTCTAATACTATTCCTATATGAAGCTGCTCTTCACCTTCTAGTCTGCCCTGGTATTAGTAGCTACTGCTATATATGGCAGATGGACGAGTTCATTGTGTGGAGAAAGGTGGGTGATACCCTACAGTCGTAAACTTTAAAATGGCTTTTCTGTGCATTTTTGTGGGTCTGTTGTATACTTTAAATTGGCTTTTCTGGGCATTTTTGTGTGTCTGTTGTAAACTTAAAATTGGCTTTTCTGTGCATCTCTGTGTGTCTGTTGTAAACTTTAAATTGGCTTTTCTGTGCATCTTTTTGTGTCTGTTGTAAACTTTAAATTGGCTTTTCTGTGCATTTTTGTGTGTCTGTTGTATTCTTTAAATTGGCTTTTCTGTGCATTTTTGTGTGTCTGTTGTATTCTTTAAATTGGCTTTTCTGTGCATCTTAGTGTGTCTGTTACACTACAAACTTATAAACTACTGGAATAGTATCAGAAAAAATTATGCATAGAATTTAATTAGTGATTTTATTAGTGAATAATTTTTCATTATCTTGACAGCATCAATATTACCTTAAAATCTGTGACTTGGGTAGATTATAATGCCCATGTAGAGAGACAATAAATAATCATATCCCTTTGTTGGGTTTTGTTTTGCTTCTTTGCTTAATGGCATACAACCTTCATGTGTTATTTAATGCCAAAACCTTCCTTGTAGAAGAACAGTAGTGGTACTTCTTAACCCATATCTGGCAGGAATAAGGGGTTCATGCCTTTCTCCAGAATATTTGTCTGAAAGTGAAACTGGAACATAAACTCACTTACTACAGATTTGTTTTAGAGAATGTGGATGTTTGTTATATACCTCATGACGGCCCCAGAAACATCATTCTCAACCACTTCTGACTCAGATGTTTGCACAAGAGAAATGTATCTGGGACCTGTCCAAAGAACAGTAAAGCCATATGCATATTTCTAGTTGTTAGGACCCATTTGTGTATTCTTTCTTCTTAATCTCATCAGTATGTATATTGCGTGTATAAAGGGTTAAATGTTCTTGTGATGTACAAATGTGTTTATTTTGTCTTTCCTTCAGTTGTCTTCAGTTTTAGTATCACCCTCATCCTCAAGGCATGCTGATAGCAAGGGTTCTCTTGACTCTTTCTTGCCATTAGTTCGTATCGAACATCGCTCTTGGTAAGTCATCTAGATGGCACCCATTGATGTCAATCTTTGATGATCTTTGCAGTCTTAGTTTACATATAAGCATTTCTTTTTATAGACATTCTAGGCATTATCATATAGAAAGTAAAGCTCATAAGTAATTGAACAAGCACAAGATCTGTTTGCTTTGGTTATTTTCATTGCATACCTTGTGTAGCACAGCTCTAAATGAATGTTTTTGTCATCACCAAATAAATGTCTGTAGCATGGTCAGTGATGGCTGCTATGTTAGGGACAACTATTCTTCAGGTGGGAAGAGAAACATACAAAAAAACAACTTGACTTTTAAAGTTAGGACTTTTCATTGTTTATTTTTTCTTCATTCTGCCTATGAAGCTGTGAAAGCAGAATGAAATGGTAAATGGACACCATGTCGTAGCTTTTTCACCATTCTTGAAATAAGACTCTTTCTGCATCTTTCTTTCCTCAGTCTTGACTCAGAGTGAATGATTGTCTTCTTGTGCCCCAGCCCTCCGAGAAAGAAAAAGACATTGAACCATGAAATTCATTATATATATATATTGTTATGATACCTAACTTATGGACTATAATGAACTCTTCCTACTACTATGAATACTGGGAGAATATTCATCTCGGTATTAAGTTAACTCCAGCCTAACACTTTGGCAGTCAGACTGACATTCAACGCTCTTTTACCTATAGTAAGTAAAGCTGGCGACCATAGTTGAGGGTAACCCGAAGGCTCCCTTTTCGATAGCTACTACACCAAGGTGCAGGGGAAGGCGCAACTCCTTTCCCTGGACTGCTCCACTTTATCCTTGATCCATAACTTATAATGCTGAGTGTTAAGCAAGGAGGCATCAAGTACCATTTTTTAAGTCTTTGGTATGACTCGACCTGGGATTGAACCCAGGTCTCCCGGGCCACTGCTGTATTTATATTTTCGTTCAATATACTTGTTTCACGTAATCCCAAGTTTGTGTCTTTCTTCCAGACCTTTTACTGGTCCACAACATACATATATATATATATATCAGGGGCGGAGATGGGACTAGTGCTACTCGTGCACGGCACGACCAATAACTCGGTCAATGTTATTCAAAATGGATTAAAAATCATCCATTAATTTCAAGCAAACATACATAATTAAATTACGTATCTATTCAAGTTTCGATAACTAAGT
This sequence comes from Sepioteuthis lessoniana, assembly GCA_963585895.1. NCBI lineage: Eukaryota > Metazoa > Mollusca > Cephalopoda > Myopsida > Loliginidae > Sepioteuthis > Sepioteuthis lessoniana. The sequence continues at coordinate 9,136,348 of OY757911.1, forward strand.
AGCCAAAAGTTTATAAATATATCTGGGAATAATACAATGATGCTGTTTTGAACGGATGGTCTTTGTCCGGCCACCGTCAGATCCATTGAACATCCCATAAAATCGGCTATAATGTTGAACACGCGTAATCCATGCCAGCACAAGACCCTTATAATAACAGTAATGTTAGAGAAATCCGTTCTTGGCTGTAGCCAATAGCAAGAGCAACTCAAAATACCATGTTAAAAAAAAATAGCACAATGTGACTGCTGACAGCTGTCTTAGGAAGAGGGAGAGGGAGAGAGAGAGAGAGAGAGAGGGGGGGGATAGCAGATTATAGCCGTCGCCGACGTCATCATCATCGCTATGGTAAATGTTGGTTAAACGGTGTGTTTTAATTCGTTTTTTCACTAACAGATCTCTATTTCTTTAATGAATGTTGAATATATTACATTCTGTAACTAAAATTTGTTTATATGAATACATTTTCAACAAATAATCTTTGTCATCAATTTCTTTATTCTAATAAACATATTTTTCTTGTCATAGTAATGAACATCTTCTCTTTTCTTCTATACTTTTGAAAGGAAAAAAAATTATCTTATCTACTGTATTAACAAGACTACAAATTATATAGTATCTTGATCGTTTACAAAAAAACCACCATGCAAGGTACGTAGGTCAATCTGTGCTATACAATGGAGAATCATGCAATAGCAACTATGATGAATTACTTTAGGTCCACGGACCACGGGTTGGGTACTGAAGTTGACAGAAGGGTGGGGGGGCATGAGTAGCAAAAATAAGCTAGAGTCGCCACTTTATATATATATATATATATGCTATGATTCTCAGAATGCCTCATCTGGGAGGGTGTCCTTGTGGTGAAGTGGTTAAAGCGATGAACTGCTGAATTGTAGTAAGTGAGTTCAAACTCCAGTCGCACTATTATGGTCACTTTTGAACAAATACCCTTAGGAAAGGTATGAACCCCCTTATCCTCCCAGCTATGGGTTAAATAGTACCACTACAGTTCTTCTAGAGGGATGGTTTTGGTATTAAATAACTTACAAAGGTTGATATCCTATTAAACAAAGAAACCTAACCAATGCCTCATCCTTACTTCTGCCTTGGTTCAGTAACTTGTTCCAGGAATGATTGATAAAGTATATTTTATTACTATAAGCTAAGTAGAAGATGGATTGAACCTTGACAACTTGTCTTTCTTTTGGCTACTGGCTTTTTTGATAATGCGTCTACTCACACCCCAATATGACTCAGTTATGCTAACAATGCTACATTTATAATGTTGATTGCAACAAAATTTGATTCTTCTTGTATAATGTTCTCATTTTTAACTCTGAAAGCCAAGCAATTAGAAGCAAATTCTCTGTTTGTTCAAAAACTTATGATCATTACTACATGCATATATATATATGTATATATATATGTATATATATATAATATTATATATATATATATATATATATATATATATATATATATATATAATCATTGTTATATCTGTGGATATTTCATTTATTCTATCTATAAGTATATATTTCATTTACTAAATATCTATATTTGTAACTGGTATCTTGTCATAAAGAAAAGAATTGAACTAATACTACCAACGTTGATATATATGTTTTCCTAATTAAAATCTGAGAAAATAGTCTCAAATTCTGAGAAAAAATTTGATAATTAATATGTGGACAGCCATGCTCCCTCACTCATACACTATTCATAACAGCCAACGTAAAATGTGTAATAATTTATCAATACTGTACATTTTTCTATTAACGATGAAAGTCAATCCAATTTACAATAAAATGCAACTCAGAATTGCAACATAAATGAGATGATGCTTTGATTGTTTTTCTTCTTTTTTTTTTACTGCTTTTATCGATCATTAAATCATTTTGCCATTGGCAAGACTCATTAATGGCTTCGTTTTGCATGATTCTAAAGAATACACCATGGAGATTAAAATCTCTGGGAAATAAGATGGCTGGGATTTTCTTCTAGTTCTTTACTTGTATTTTTATTTTATTTTTTCCCCCTCATATTTTAAATTTGCTTTACTCATTAGTTGTGGATTTGAAAAATTCAATGAAGTCTATATTTCAGTATCACAAAGGCTGCATACATACAACATATCTTGTATTATGATAATAGAGAGTAATATGACATGAAATGCATATGATTTATTTTGTATGATATAATATTAATTCATATAAGAATTTGAAATAAAAACAACCTGTTGGTGGGACTTAAGATGTGCTGACTGTATCCCCTGTGGAAGGGTAAGACTCTTCTCCGAAAAAGGTGTACTAAGTATGACAAAACTTCTGATGGTGAGGTTTCAGTTCTAAAAATCTGGAGTATCGCTTCATTGCCATTACTCCCAGGTCCACTCTGACCCAGAGTGGTAGTACCTCTAAGGATCCCATCTATGAGTCAAATAGATCAGTTTAAAGATTATTTGTATTCAAAAGGACTGTGTGCCAGAAAAAACTCTCTTAAGAAATACATACACAAAAAATGTAGATATGAATGTATGATAAACATAATTCCCTAACCTCTAGGCATAAAATTACCCAAGATGACTTGTCATGCCATTAAAAACAATCAACTGCTTGGTGGGTAAAAGAGTTGCATATCTATGGGTCCAGTCCAGTTGGATAGGGTTGCATAGGGGTATCACACCCACTTGCCATGAGAGCCTAGGATATGACACTAAACTATCCTGGAGATTTAGGGAATTTGAAGTACACCTTTATCATCATTACTCCCAGGTCCACTCTTATTCAGAGTAGTAGTGCCTTTTAGGCTCCTATTTTTGGGTTAAATAGAACTAGTGTCTTGGGTATGACACCAATCGGGATCTGATAATGAGGCTCCGGTCCTAGAACTTGAGGGAATGTGGAGTACCTGTTTATTGCCATTACTTCCAGGTAAACTCTGATCTGGAGTCGTAATACTTATTAGGGTCTAATTTATCAGTCAAATAAAACTATAATCCTTTATTATATGAGAAACCATTTAACTGTGTGTGAACAATTGATTAATGCTGAATTAAACTCTTGGTATTACATAGCAATGTTTGAAATCATTTAACAGTGTACAAATAAATAAATAATGTTGAATAGAATCATCAGTGTTGGATAGCAATACTTGAAACCATTTAGTGTCCTGATAGTGATGATCCAGTCTTGGAGTTTGAAGAGTGCTGAGTACTCCTACCTTGCCATTACTCTCAGGTCCTCTCTGACCCTGAGTGGTAGTATCTGTTAGAGTCCCATCTGTGGGTCAAATAGAACTAAGGTCTTTAGGTTGACACTAAATTGCATCTGATAGTGAGGCTCCAGTCCTGAAACCTTAAGGAATTTGGAGTATCTTACTCGCAGGTCCACTCTGACTAGAGCGGTCGTACCTGTTAGGGTTCCATCTATGGGTCAAATTGAAATTTTTAATAATTTTCTCTACTTGAAACCATTTACCTGAGTGCAAACAAATGACTAATGTTAAACTGAATTATTACTATTTCATAGGAACATTAGGAACCATTTATTTAACTGTGTACAAACAAATAATTAAAACCAAACAGAATTATTTGTGTCAAATAGCAATGTTTGAAACCATTTTACTGTGGGCAAACAAATGAACTCTGGTTTGTAATCAATGAATAATTCATTTACAAATCATATATATATATATAGGATTTGGAATGAAATAACCCACAAAGGTTGATATGCCATAATAATACAACCAGCCAACTAATCATCACAAGTCATCAGTGTTTGATCCAATCTAAAAAACAAAATTTGGGATGCTGATTTTCAAGGCTTCAAGCCCCATCATTGTTGGACTATTTGTACAACATAAACTCGTTACATTGAGGGTAGATGGTATTGCTTGGTTTGGATAAATAAACTAAATCACAAGTTGGCTCTCACATGCAAACAAAATAGATAACAAATCCCAGTCAGCAGAGTATCTTTTCTCTAGAGTTCATGCTAGATGGTCTGAAGATTTTTTTAAGTAATAAGGGGATATTTCTTCTATGAGAGGTCAGAGAATATTTGATTATCAGAGAGATTCGGCAATATTGTTTGTTTGAGCAACAGAAAGGATATTTGACAATCAGAATGTTTTGATTTCCTAAGTTGAAGAATTTTGTTATATAGGAAATGAACCATGAGAATATTCTATTGTTAATCTTTTTCTTTCTTTCCTCCTCTTGCCTCAAAAATCAATTTGCATTTTGATGAATTATCAACAGACAAATAATAAAAGTAATATTGAAATTCTTTGCATTGGTGTTGGTTAGTCTTACTATGAGAAGAGAAATATCTTACATCCAGAATGAAGTCAGGAACCTGCTTGCTTTGCAGAAAAGACAGGTAAAGAGTGTTTCTTGGAAAAAAACCCTTATTCAATGTAACAGTCCTAAGTGGCTTTTCATCACACACTTCTCTGATCACAAGGGATGCAAAAATTTGTCCTTGCAACTAGAGCAGTTCAGAAATAGTACACTGAATACTAGACATAATTCGTTTTAGTGTGGTCATGGTATAAACTTATTAACTCCCTTTGATCTTGTGCCGGATTAGCTAAGCTTAGCAGATATCAATAATACTTGCCATGTAGGTTGAATACTTATATAAGCAATTGTTCACTGTGCTTAGCTTTGTTTGGCACAAGGCCAACAATATGGAGCATTCAATAAGAATCAAATTCACTATTATCTGGTTGGTTGGTTGGTTTTAAGGTATATCAACCCTTGTTGAAGTCCTAATTATGTCTGCCTTCAATTGGTACATAAATGGAAGAAGCACACTTTGTGTAATGATGTCTAAGTGTTATATACTGACCCTCGACCGAGCCGTCAATTAAGAGATGCACCTGTGTAAATAAGCGGAGGAATAGCGGAAGCAGGTGGGTGTGAGACAATTATATAACCAGGTACCACAGATGGATTGGGTCAGTTCCAGTTGGAGTTGGAGTCAGTTGGAGACAAGATGCCAAATTGAGAGCTAGCAGCAGAGAGAGGGCTTTGCGCCCTCAGTGACCCACGGTTGAGCAACCCCGGCCAAGATGAGGAAGAAGTGCTGCTATGGTCAGAAGAACTTAGGGTCAATATGTAGCAGTCTGTCCCTGTCTCCAACTTACCTCTCACACACAACCAACATCAACCCTTTTGAGAATAAATTGTGAGAGATTATATTCTTATAATGGAGCGTGTTCGTTCGTACATTGAAGTTTGTCATTATGTTTGATTATGTTCAGCATATATTTGTATATGTATATGCGCAGTTATATGATGTGTATACAACATAAGGAAAAGAACTCTGCAATCTGAGTTCAAAACCTGGATAAAGCTGTTTATGTTTCACTTAATGCAAATGCCCTTGAGAAAGGTGTGAATCCATCTCTTCTTCCTCTAACTCTGAGAAGGCAGTGGGGCTGACTGGGCTATTTAACCTTAATACGGTATCATTATAGGAGAAAGTAAACTCTTAATTTAAACCATTTGAACTTTACTTGAATTCCGGCTCATTGGCCCAGTGGGTAGAGTGTTCGCCAATGGTCTGGGAGACCTGGGTTCAATCCCAGGTTGCGTCATACCAAAGACTTTAAAAATGGTACTTGATACCTCCTTGCTTAACACTCGGCGATATAAGGTACATATAAGGTAAAGTGGAGCAATCCTGGGAAAGGAGTAGCGCCCTCCCCTACACCTCGGTGTAGTAGCTACTGAAAAGGGAGCCTTCTGGTCGCCCTCGACTACTTTATTTGAAACCTGAACTTTTGTCAAATTTCACTTGAGGCAGAAGACATGGGTAGATATATATATGATACAGAAATATTGTTCATAATCAGTTTGATACTTAACTGCAATATCAATATCAATGTTTTAAGAGGCAACCTATAAATCTATTATTTTAAATATATTATCTTAGATTTATTAGGTGTATAGATGGGACCCTAACAATTACTCTCACTTCCGATGAAGGTAGTAGTCATTGGGATTAACTATTCTTAATACAAATAATATGCACATACATATGGTTTCAAGTATTCTAATCAAATACTAATAATTTTCAAACTGATCAATTCAACCTATAGATGGGACTGGGACCCTAACAGAGCAAAGCTGGAGTAATAGCAATGAAAGATTGGCTTCATACTCCTCAGAGTTCCAGAACCAGAGCCTCACCACCAGGTGCAGTTTAATTTCGTATCAGGACACCTCTAACTTCGCTCACTGTCATACTATACAAAATATAACTGATTAATTTGTATGAGTCTGTAACATTTTAATTGTTGATTTACTGACCCTTTCTTAAGTTCATTTTTAAACCGTATTTTAGTTACCAACCATTAGTCAAAATTCAGAGCACTTTATTTTCTTCAAACATTATATACCCTTTTCACGAGACTTTGGTCACGGATTAAAGTGTAGTATCTGTTCATCAGTTGTTCAGTTGTGCTCTTGGCTTCAGGCAAGTTACAGGAAACAAAAAAAAAAAAAAATAAAGCAAGCCTGGTACTGAGGATTCTGACTTTTCAGCACCCCATCTACTATTGCTAAAGAGCAGGAGGTTCGAAGAAGTCTGATACTCGCATAACATCAGTCTTAAGGTACGTGAGTGGATTTTTGCCCTAATGAAACTTACCATGTGTAACATACTCCATGTAAGAGGATATTGTCAAACCCTGATTCTTGTCCATAATTCAAGAAGAAATCCCTACTCACTAAAGTAGCAATCTAAGTTTATATAGTGTTTACAATTCTGACATCTAGTTTTGGTTGGTCATTTGTGACTAGAGGTTAGGATACAATTCTCAACATTAACTTGGGGCTGTAGAATACAATGACTGCACCTCTGTAAAGAGGTAAGACCTCCCCAATAAGTGTCCTGGATATGAAACTAAACAATCTGATGGTAAGGTTCCAGTAATGCTGGAGCTTTGGGGAATGTGAGTACCCCTTTATTGCCATCACTCCCAGGTCCACACTGGCCCGGAGTAGTAGCACCTGATAAGGGTCCTATCTATGGGTTAAATAGAACTAAACGGTGGTTGGAGTTTACTATTTTTTTGCATTTGAACTGCGTGCTTATGCTAAACTGAATTGTTTAGAATAGAACTGTTTTAAAATTTAAACTGTGTACTTATACAAAATTTAATTGCTCTAAAGAGAACTCTTTTGACATCTAAACTGTGTACTTATGCTAAACTGAATTATCTGAAATAAAAATGTTTTGACATTAACTCTGTGTATTGCCCAGTTGGCTGGGCTGTAAAATACACCGACTGCACCTCTGCAGAGGGGTAAGACCCCCCCGCCCAATGAGTGTCTTGGATATGACTCTAAACAATCTGATGGTGAGGTTCCAGTAATGCCAGAACTTTGGGGAATGCGGAGTACCCCTTCATTGCCATTGCTCCCAGGTCCACTCTGGCCCAGCGTGGTAGCACCTGATAGAGCCCTATGAATAGAATTAACTGCATACTTATGCTGAACTGAATTGTTTGAACTAGAACTGATTGACTAAAGTGAATAGGTCGAAATAGAAATATTTTTGAGAATTAAACCGTACTTACATTTAAACTGTGTGCTTATGGTTAAAGTGAATTCTTTGAAATTGAACTGTTTTTTGACATTGAAACTGAATTGAATTGTTTAATATAGAACTGTTTTGACATTTAACTGTATGTAAACAAAACCTGTACTTATAATAAACTGAATTAGCTGAATTAGAACTGCTTGACTAAATCACTTGAAATAGAAATGTTAATCACAATTAAACTGTACTTATATTTAAACAGTATACTTATGCTAAACTGAATTGTTTGAAATAGAACTGACTATTTGCATAAATATGGATTTGGCATTAAATAACCTACAAAGGTTGATATGCCATAAAACCCAAACAACCAACCAACCAATCAACATTAACATTCTGAATATTAACTGCACCCATATTTGTAGTTGCTATCAGCAGCTCCTAGTAAAAAATAGTTCCCCTAGTTTAAATAGTTTAAAATGCTTATAGTGAATAAAAAGAATTCATCTTTTTGGCAAGATAAAATTAAAAGGAGAGTAAAAATGGTACAATGAGTACACAAAGGTCTTTGGCAAAAAACATAGAAAGTTGGCGGGCTATGATTCTAGGGTGCCCTTTCTCTCATGAGATTCAGGTAGGATCATAAAATGTTCTTTTGGAATAGGATCTTCAAGGCGATAGGTCAATCCACATCCTTGCTCAGTTACAAGATACTGAGATAGATTCAGAATTGCCTTTGCCCCATGGTGCTAACAAGTTTTCACAGCTGCACTTATATATGAAATTAAATATTTTAAAACATTTGGGAAGTCTTGTCAGTTCTCTCATGTTGTAACATACCCATGATATGGATATGTTCATAAACATAGAAATCCCGAAAATACAAAATTCACAAAATTGGTTCAAGTACGAAACTTTTATTCACCTTTTTGAGTTTAAAGGTTTTTTGATATGAGGAGAGAGAGACATAATCTTTCTATGCTGACTGCTTTTACATCTTCAGCTCTCAACCCAACCAACGCGCAGCGCCTATAGCGTACAAATTCATCTGGCCTAGCTCTGAATCTCGACTCTCATTCGGAGGCAGGAACTCAACTCACTGCTTTTCCTCAAATCTCAGCCCACGTTTCCAGTGCGTGACGTCACCCACATCCCCTGATCCCAATTCATATCTGGGATTTTTATTTTGACATCTCTGAATGACACATCCTCCCCGTGCGCACGTTAACAACTGCACTCATGTTTGCACCTAACTAACCCATGCAGTGAGCTGAAGGTTCTCATCCTAATTAAACCAAAAGGCAAATATGCAAAATGATATCCCTCTGCAATTATATTACAATGCATACTAAAAGTTTCAGGGCAATGGCATTCACAATATTTACATATAATTCTTCAATATTAACAATGATATTGTTTGTCTAAATTCCTCTGATAAAGCTTGATAATTTTTATCACTAAGAATATTTAGACTGTTGTCTTCATTTTTATTGTTATATTCACAATGTTTTAGCTGATGCATCCTTTAGCCTTCTTCAAGTTGAACTCAGGAACCTACACAGAACGTCAAACTGAACCCTTTATTTAATCCATGGGAGTAGATTGTTCTAATTCTATTAACCATAACAGGGTACACATGTTCAGCTATAGTAAATATTCCTTGTAATTTACCTGTTGTTAGGATTGAACCTGAAACCTCCAGATGATTTCACTTAGAAACACTTTTTAATCAAACACCTATATCTTTTGTGCCATGTGTTGGATGAATCAGAGTGAATTTTTGGGACCGATAAACTTAATATCTCCATCAACCCATGTGATATTACTCACTCTTATTATGTATGATTTTTTACCTAAGGTTGTATTTTTATTAAGCTTTTTTGTTTATTGGCTCCTATATTGTTTTCATCTCTACGCTTGGTCTGCCCAATGACATTGGGAATATAACAATGAAGATAAAGACAATAGTGATAAAAAACAATATTGTTGCTAATAATGATTAATTAATGATAATTCGTAATAACTTGCAGATTTCAAGATCCTATTTACCAACCCCTCCGCTTGGGCAGGATATGACTCAAGGTCAATTTTTAAGCGGAGTTTAACAGGTTTGAATTCAGAGTTTTCCTTCTCCTAGACTAGTTGCCTCACCAAGGCTGAAGAACCCAGTCTGTCCTACAATTTACCCAAAGCTGGAAGGAGAATAATTGGATTCATACCTTTCCCAAGGGTATTAGTGCTATGTGAAATGCAATCAGTCTCGTCGAGGATTTAAACTCGTGTCGCCGTGTCCAGTTCCTACGACGATAACCATTACACCACAGGCACCTCCATTTATATTTCAAGATAGTTATCAAAGTAAGTAAAGTTGGCGACTGTAGTCAAGGGCGATCAGAAGGCTCCATTTTCAATAACTACTACACCGAAGTGTAAGGGAGGGCACTACTCCTTTCCCTGGATTGCTCCACTTTACCCTTGATACATACCTTATATTGCAGAGCATTAAGCAAGGAAGTATCAAGTACCATTTTTAGTCTTTGGTATGACGCGACTTGGGATTGAACACAGGTCTTTCGGACCATTGGTGAACACTCTACCCACTGTTTTTATCTATTTATACCATACCTGAATTTCACTTTCAAAATTCATCAGTAATGTTGTCTATCAAGAGGATCTTTTATAATGAAAATATTTGTGATATTAGATTTTGAAAGTGATATACATGTTAGTAAAAATTAATTAAAGTATTTTAATACAAAGTACTTTATCAACATCAGTGAACATCTCAAAACCTGTGTGGGTAAGTACTGCTAGTTGTAATTATTCTCAGAATATCTATGAAAAAATATTGTGTACAGTTTTATTAAAGATCAAAGATAAAACTACATTGAAAATTTTCACACAAAAGACTACTTAGTTGCCCTATGAATAGTGATTTAGAAATGTTTATCAGGCAAGGAGAAGCTATTTATCTCACTCCCCACAAGGTCAGTGTAATGTAGGGTGTCCTGCAGGAAGCAAACCACCCACAGGGTAATTCAATAACCAAGGAGAACAAATACATCACAAGCAATGTGTGACGGCAAAATTATTAAAATCCCAAGATGGAAATTTATTTTTCGCATGTGTGAAGACAGGGTGGCCTGGCACTTGATCCCTCGTAGAATTAGTCCTAGTTCAGAGTCCTTTCTCGGGCATATAGGAACTGGCAGATTATGTTGGGGTTAATTTGGGGCTAAACTGACCACCATTGGCCAGGGGTTTCCAAACTTCACGTTAACACACACACCCACCAGGCCACTAGCTCTTCCTACCCCTGGGATAATGGAAGATATGAGCCTCTAGGTTTTGATATAATAATATTAACTATAGTAGTCAACAATTTCAATTTCCCGTATAATATTTTTAAAGGAAAGAATGGGACAATTTAGGCGAGAATAATATGAGGTGAATGAAGCTGAAAACAAACATGAAATAGACAACTTGACAGGCAGACAACACAATGAATAAATCTCAACACGTGGGGACATTAAAATATGACAAGGTTTTTTTATATACCCACGGACACACATATTCAACGTGTCGGCTACATTATCAGTGAATAATACATAAATGTAAATGTCTTTCTTCCTTTTTGCTTTCTTTCTTCTTTCTTTAAATTGAGAGAGATAGAGAATATGTAATTGCAGTACTTAGCTTTTTGACGGGTTCTTTCGGAGAGTATTTTCTCTTTTACGGGCGGGCGGAATTATATATATATAGCTCTGGCTTGAAGGCATAGGTTCTTCTTGTCCAAGATTCTTTCCGCTTTCCCCCTGGTGATTTCGGCAGTAGTTTCAATATATCTTATCACTTCAACTACTGTCCTGCAAATCCCGGTTCTGTTTCTTCGCCCGGAGTTTGGCACGAGATTCGCCCCATCTGTTCACGGCGACATCTCTCTTCAAAACTGATATTCTTTATCCCTATTTCCGCTGACGGAAAGGGAGCTACTTCCGCTTTAGGGTTCTGGCCAATCATTTAGCCTTTCTTCTTCTTCTTCTTTCCCCTGTCAGGCGATTCGCTAGGACTACTATCTCTTTCACCCAGTCACAGAATGCAAACATCTGTTGGCTTTCATTCTGACCTGGATTTGTTACTTCGGCCGTGAGGAATTGACCTACATTCCTTATTCCTCTTTTAACAGTCAGTCTTTGGCGGCCTGTTAATTCAAACACAGAGGGATAGTAGAAATTCCTTATTTCTCTCCTTGCAGTGGTAGACTACGTGACAAATGTTATCTATCAAGAGATTATTTCCTAATGAAAATATTTGTATAAAATTTTGAAAGTGAGGTGAATATTTGGCATAAATTAAAGGATTTTAATACAAAATACTTTATGAATGTTATATTTAGCATATGGTGGCAAGGAAAAGACAACACAGGTTGAAAGTTTTTTAAACAATTATGTCAACAAAAAGGAAGAATAAGGCAATAAAGTGAAGAATCAACAGTACAAATTTGTAGAGTACAATATCAAGTGAAAGAGTGAATCGATGTGTGTGTGTGAAGCCAGAGTTCCTGTACGGTCATGTATGTTGAGTTAAAGAACTCACTTGGTGGATATTGTGGTATAAGGGTGGTAAGGGTATCAGATGATCTTGGTGGTAGTAGCAGTCATGGACGGGGTGGCGTTGTAGCTAAGCCAGCAGTTGTCACCGCAGGTGGTGCATGAAAAGTCCGTCAGAGTTCAGATGGGTTCTTATAGTCGTAGCGTGTTCTTCCCTTCACCCTCTGTGTGCCAGTCTGGTGCCTTTGCAGATCTTCGCTGCTTAAATAGCTACCCTTTGGATCAAGTCGGTTCTGGGATATTTTTAGGGGGAAGATTTATGATTGGCTGAAAAAGGGTATTTTGTTAATGTGAATTAATTTCTTGCATTCTCGCCTGGAAGCCCAGTGCGGAGCCTCTTGCGCAAAGACGCATTTTATTCATTGTCTCGGCAGTAGCCGTCAGGCTAACCTCCGGTTGAATGCTACCCTTCTCCAGCCACGTGTATATTTTTTTTTAATGAAATCGTAAATTGGGAGAGATCTGAATCCTGCGATATAACATGAATGAACATCTTAAAACCTCTTTGTAACACAGGTAAGTAATGTTAATTATAATAACATTAAAGAAATCATTGGTAAGTACTGTTTATTTTAATAAGATCAAAGAAATCATTGCTTGAAGCTTTGAAAATGACAATTTCTCTTTGAATGCAAATTATCTAATTGCAAATCGTGGCAATAAATTTTGGGATAACTTAACCGGCATATTTTTTTTTTTTAGGGAGTAACCCCTCCACCAGAAAAAAATCTTGGGGGAATAAAGTTTTAAATATTTTCAGAGAATAAAGTCAGAAAGTCAGGTTAAAATCAGGTCAAAAATGGTGGAGGCTTAGTGGTAGACTGACAGATGTCTGGGGAATTATAAGATTATGAATTATTTATTCATAATAATAAATCATAAATAAATGGTAATAAATAATTCAGTCCAAGAATTTTCCTGTGACAAAGACAATAACAGATATTTCTCCTTAATAAAATGTAGCCTAAATTTCTTTTCTCAATGTAAGTCATACTTTCTTAAAATTATGAATCATTTTAGGTTTGGTTTAAGTTTCTTAATAGCACAACAACCTTCATGGGTTATTTTATGCAAAGGCTATCCTTGTAGAAGAAAAGTAGTGATACTATTTAACTCATTGCTCACAATAGCATTATAGGGATATGATGTGTGAAAGACTTGATATCCATGTATGTGTTTGAGTCTTAAAGCACAGTAAGCCATATTAATTATGGTTTGATGATCGATTATATTTTTTATCAGATTGATTTATATAATCCCTCCATTTCTATCTTCTATTGCCATCCCTGAATCCTTGATTTTTATTTGTCAAGTTATGGTTACTGGCAGGAATAAAGGTTAACTTGATGGAAAATAAAATTTGTAAATCATGTTTCATTTAAACTGAGTGTGGTAATGTTTATTTTATACTAATGTCCTTGGGAAAAGCATGTCTATTTTACCCTGTGCTTTTTCCATATATATATATATATATATATATATATATATACATACATATTAAATATATATATATATATATATATATATACATATTAAATATATATATATATACATATTAAATATGGTCCATATTAAAAAGGTCAAATACTCCAAAATGTTCTTGATAGTAGATGTAATCTATGCCTAGAGGAAAAAATACAAATAATGACCCTGAAAAATTGTCAAATAAGAGATGTGAATTAATAGCTAGATCTAGACATAGGACTAAATTTAAACTGTAGAAAAATTATCATAGATAATGTTTTAAAAAAACATAGAATTAAATTGAGATTTAAGGTAAATGAATAAAAATAAAATAAAACAAAAAATATGAAGAAACCATATCATATATCCATACTATTCAATAAAAGGGTAACTGAATTAATAGGCCCGAAAATAAAATTGAAAATAACAAAAATTTTAATTTTAATTTTAAATCTTGAATTTAATTTGATGTAAGTATTACTGTATCCTTATGTAAAGTTATCAAATAAAGTTATGTTATCTAAATTAGTATTAAATCTGGAGTTTTAAGTCGAAAATTTATTAGAATTTTAAAAAATAAAAAAAATTAATTTACTAGAATTCCAACCAGCAATAAAATAAAAAAAATGGAAGTGGGCTAAATGAGGAAAAAATCTTCAACTCTCTTCTATCGCCTCCTACCCTTCTTTCCTGTGTCTATTCTGAATTATTTTATCCATAAGATCTGAAGAAGTCCTGTTAAATTTTTTTCGTGTTTTTGATTTATATCAAAAACATATAACAGGATGGAAATAAATTTATAATCCTAATGTGACCAGTTTTGTTTTTTCTTAAAGAAATATATATATATATATATATATATATATACTCACCTCTTCTCACAAGCAGGATGTGACACAAGGTCAATTTTAAGAGTTAAACAGATTTGAATTTAGATTTTTCTTTCTCCTGGAATGGTTGCTATTCCAAGACTGAAGAGCTCAGTCTGGTCTACTATTTAGCCATAGCTGAAGGAAGAATAGTTAGTTTCATACCTTTCCCAAGAGTGTTAACCATGTGTGAAATGCTAACAGTCTCATTCAGGATTTGAACAATTGTGGCCATATTTATTTCCTATGATTGTAAACATTACACCATGAACACCTTCATAGTTTGGTATATAAATAATATGCCTTTCCTCTGATGTATCTTAATGGTTGACAGATGTGAAAATGAATGTGAAACCAAAAATTCATAAAACAATTTGAAGTCATTTACTAAGCTAAGCTTAGTTTGTCAGAAGAACAGGTATATGAGGCACCCAGTGAGACTAAAAACTCACAACCAATGTCTTGCTAGTCTAGCTCATTCACATTGAAATCAGTTAGTTTGTTTCCAGTTATATATAGTATAGAAATGTTGTTCATAATAATCTTAAGTAGGTTAACGTTTTATACTTAATGACAAGAACCAATGTAAAATTGTAGTTCAAAATCAAAAATGTTGTTTACAATCATTTTAAACAGGTTAACATTTTAAAATTAACAGCAAAATTAATATTGTAAGAGCCAATGTAAAATTGTTGTTCAAAATTATTTGAATCTTCATATCTGAAATAGATTTATTTGACCCCTAAATGGGACCCTAACAAATACTCTCACTCTGGGTCAGAGAGTGACCTAGATGTAATGGCAATGAAAGGGTGACTCCATACTCTCTATAGTTCCAGAACTAGTGCCTCACTACAATATGGAGTTTAATATTATTCCCAGGACTCCTTTAAACTAGCTCAGAACAACTTGTAGAATCATTTCTTCAAAATGGAATTCTCAGTTTAAGAAAGATACTTTGATAACTGAAGAATGATGCTATTAATTTATATCAGTAAATGATTTTTGGAAAAAATATTCTGGAAACTTCATGTAGTAATATATATTATATACATCATTATTAAACAGTTGCATTTATTGCTGGATTTGAGGAACATATAGTTTTTTGAGTGATCCTGGCCGTATGATCCATAACACCAGTTCTCATTTTCTCCTTGTACAGCATCTTCCAATTGACGTCTTTATAGATGATTGGCTTTTATTACTAGAAATGATTCTCTTTGCTGTGGCTGGATTGGTTCAATGGTTGTAATGTTGCACAGATAATTCTAAGGTCTGAGAAATGATATTAAGCAAAGGAAAGGTTTTTCAAAGAAAAAACCTTAATTTTTTTATCTTTTTATTCTTTTATTTTGGTAAATTACATTGATTTTTGGCTAGTCTTTTCTTCATCTCATTGTTTGTTCTTATTATAGCTATTCTTTAAATCAAATATTCTGTAGCTATTATGCCCTGTCAATGAGATTTAGAATCGGCTGACTGTATCACTCGTAGAAGGGAAATTAATCCCTCAAAGAATAGTGTCCTGCATATGATACTAAACTGTATCTGATGGTTTTGGCTCCAATTCTAGAAATTTGGTGTGTGTGTAGTATTTCATTGCCATTACTCCCAGCTCCACTCTCACTCACAGTGGTAGTACCTGTTACAGTCGCATCTTTGGGTCAGATAGATCTATTTGAAAATTATTTGTATTTAATAGGAATACTTGATACCATGTAAGAGTAAATTATTTGTATTAAGAATAGGGACTTGAAGCTGTAATTTCTTACTAAGGATTATTGTTAATGCCTTAAAACCATATAACTGTGTAGAAACACATAATCATTATTAAATCCAAAGAGTTGCTTGAAATCATAGGATTGTATATAATATAATATAAAATGCCATTTTTAATCCTCTTAGTTACTTGGAGTTATAATTGTTTATGAAGGATTATTGTTAGTTACTTGAAACCACATAACTATGTGCAAACAGATGATTATCATTAAAACAGATTAGTTATCTTAAACCATAGGATTACCAATGAATTATTGCTTGATAGGAATATTTGAAACTTTACAACTGTGTGCAAATTATTTATATTTGAAATAAATACTTGATATCATATAACTGTGTATAAAAAACTATAAAGAAACAACTACACAAAAAAATGTAAATATGAATGTACAATAAAGATAAAATAATTGTTGATGAGTGAAAATTGTTGATTTGGTAAAAACTAATCAATCAATAACTCTCATAATATAATCTCCCAAAATTTTTTTAAAAATTCATTATTCAGGTCAGAAAAGTTGCAAAGTCTGAATAGATAAATAGATCTTTTCTATTTAATTTAGACAGAAAAAAATTGAGAATATCTTTTTGTCAGCAACAAGAAAAAATAAGACTTTTGTTACATATTGTTACTTTATTCCATTATCTAAATAATGAAAGAATATTGCTGCTACAACAACAACAACAACAACAACTACTACTACTACTACTAAAAGTTGATGAGAGCATGCAATAAGACTTAAATACTTAGAGGATAAAAATGGTAACATTACTCTAGATTTGGTTTGGTTTGGTTTCTTTGTTTAATGGCATATCAACCTTTGTAGGTTATTTAATGCCAAAGCTATTCTCACTAGAAGAACACTAATGGTACTATTTAACTCATAGCTGGGAGGATAAGGGGTTTTATACCTTTCTCAAGGGTATTTGCCCAAAAGTGAATGTAATAGTGCGACTGGAGTACGAACTCGCTTACTACGATTCCACAGTCCATCGCTTTAGCCATTACACCACGAGGACACCCTCCTTTAGATTTGGGTTATTTCAATAATAATCTTCTGTCACCAAACACCACTAATAATGAGATTCAATATCAGTGAGAAATAATGTCCCGAGTCCAAATTAATGAGATTTATTGATTGATTAAATTTAATAACATGTTAACTCATCTTGGATTATTTCATGCCTTGAGGTTAAGGAATCACATTTACTGTACATTTATATTTACATTTTTTTGTGTTGTTGTTTCTCAAGAACTTTTGGCACACAGTTATATGATATCAAGTATTCGTTTCTAATATAAATGATTTGTATATAGTTATGTAGTTTCAAGTATTCTGATACAATTATAACTCTAAGTAACAATTCTTAATATGAGTAATTTAACAGTTATATGATATCAAGCATCCGTACTGAATACAAATAATTTTTAAACAAATCTATTTGACACGAAAAGGATCAGTGTAGACATGGAAGTAATGATAATGAAAAGGTAATCCACACTCTCCAGATCTGTAGAACAGGAGCCTCACCATCTGCTGCAGTTTAATATACTCCCTGTTTTTTTTGTGATTTGTTTGGGTGGAGTGGTCCTACTCTTCTGTAGGGGATACAGTCATCATATTTTAAGTCCCACCGCCTAGGTACAATATATATATTTTGGGGGTTGATTTGTGAAATTGATTTATATTACAGAGACTTCTTAATATTTTTGATGATTTTTGTATAAATACATATAAATTTTTATTCATATGTTGTTTTAGTCAGATTTCATGTAAATAAAGATGTGCAAATTTGCCTGTTTTTATATAGAAAGTGGGTGAATTTCATTATACGGTACATAAAAACAAATAAACCAATTTCCTTAATCACATTCATATATATATATATATTGTCTACCCTTTCCTCTGCCCCTCTCTCAGTCTCTTTCTTTCTTTCTTTCTTTTCTCTCTTTTTAATTATTCTTCCATTTTCTTACTATATCATTCCCTCTTTTCTCTCAAGACTTAATTCCCAAACTTTCTCCACAACTTTCTCTTCTGCATCTCTCTCTATATTTTTTCCAGGTGTTGTGTCTTCCATTTGACCTTTATATATAAAAAATGGATTTGCATGTTCAAATAATAAACCAATTTCTATAATCCTACTCACTGTCCTGTCAACAGGAGCCAAGAATATACTGACTGTATTCCCTCTAAAGAAGTAAGACTGCCCCAACAAAAGGGTGACCAGGGTATGACACTAAACTGCACGTGATAGTGATGCTTCAGTTTTGGAGATCTAGGGAATAAAGAATACATATTCATTGCCATTAGTCCCAGGTTCATTTTGACCCATAGTGGTAGTACCTGTCATAGTGGTAGTACCTGTCAGGGTCCCATTTTGGGGTCAAATAGATCTGTTTAGGTTATTCATATTTAATTAGGCTGTGCACAAAAAATACTTTTAAGAAACAACCACACAAAAAGTATAAATATATACTTATAATGAACCTTTAGCCAAAGATAATCCAAGATGGGTTGACATGCCATTAAAATCAATCAATCAACCACATTTGGTGATTTATAAGTAACATTATCTGAGAGAGTAAAAAGGCAAGTTGAGAGACAATGTTTCTCCTGTTCAAAGAATGAAACCAAAAGAGACCAAGATGGATGCTGGGATTGCCATGTGATCATGGACACAAGCTCTGTAACAGACACACTCATTCTCCAAGGGAGACATTTATTATCAATCAACATATGTGTGTGTGTGTGTGTGTGTGTGTGTGTGTGTGTGTGTGTGTGTGTGTGTGTGTGTAAAACCTTATTCTTCTTGTTAAAATATTCTGTATTCTTTGATCATCAAATGTGTATTTTTCATAAATAATATTGTTTTCATTTATACATTTTGTGGAGCTGACCTATGACTGACCAAAACGGGGGGCTGATCTCTTAAAAAAATAAACACAATGTAAGATTGAGGTTGTTGAACAGGTGAAACCAGGTGAGCTGCCATAGTAACCCACATGTCAGGTTGTGGTGGGTGTACACAGAGGTTCAACTGAGGTGTTAACGATACCTGCATATACATATTAGAGAAGTTTATGTCAACACCACACAAAGTAACACATAAAAATAAACTGGTGCATTTCAAATTTATTTGATGCCTTCATTGTTCTTATTTGAGAGTGATTTCTATTGGTCGATGCACTTCTGAACCTCCTCTTGTGATATAGTCTGAAGCTGCATCATTATATCTCTTTTTAATGATCTTTATATTTTCAAATCTTACCCATACAAACATCAGAGATTGCTTAGATGGTTTGGTTTGGTTTGTTGGGTTTTATGGCATATCAACCTTTGTAGGTTATTTAACGCCAAATACATTTTTATGTAAATTATCTGTTCTATTTAAAACAATCCAGTTTAGCATAAGTACACAGTTCAATGGTCAAAAACATTTCCATTTCTAACTATTCAAGCTGTTGTATGTAACAATTCGGTTAAGTGTAAATACAGTTTTAATGTCGAAAAACAGTTCTATTTCAAATAATTCAGTTAAGCATAAGCACGCAGTTTAAGTGTAAGTACGGTTTAATTGTAAAAATCATTTCTATTTCAAACTATTCAGTTTTACTCAAACAATTCATTTTAGCAAAAGTATGCTGTTAATTCTATTTAACCCATAGATAGGACCCTTATCAGGTGCTACCACTCCAGGCCAGAGTGGACCTGGGAGCAATGGCAATGAAGGGGTACTCCGCATTCCCCAAAGCTCCAGCATTGCTGGAATCTCACCATCAGATTGTTTAGTGTCATATCCAGGACACTTGTTGGGGGGGGGGGTCTTACCCCTCTGCAGAGAAGCAGTCGGTGTATTCTACAGTTCCAGCCGACTGGGCAAAGATTGCTTAGAGTATTACTGCAGAGCATTAAAAATTAAAACCATACTAATGT
This sequence comes from Sepioteuthis lessoniana, assembly GCA_963585895.1. Taxonomy (NCBI): domain Eukaryota; kingdom Metazoa; phylum Mollusca; class Cephalopoda; order Myopsida; family Loliginidae; genus Sepioteuthis; species Sepioteuthis lessoniana. Next base: position 9,156,561 of record OY757911.1, read on the forward strand.
TTTTGAAGCATTACATGTTGACTCTTACACATCTTTTTGTGAGTGAGTTTTAAAACACTGGTTTTTCCAAGCGGCAGTCATGTAAATGCTGCTATATGGATGTACCACGTTTACAATAACAAAGTGTATAGAGATAAAACTTGACAAGAATTACACAAGAATGCTTTGAGCTGTATTGAACAAGTCCTGGAGGCAACACCCCACAAAACAGCCACAGTATGGCCATCTACCACCCATCACTAAAACCATCCAAATTTGACAAACCAATAGATATATTTTAGCTGATCATCTCTGCTGGAGAAGTAAGGGCGAACTCATAAGTGATGTACTCCAGTTGACCCCTTTACATGGATGGGCAAGTATTGGATGATCAACTAGACTATATCTACAGCAGCTCTATGCTGATACAGGATGTAACCTAGAAGACCTACTGGGAGTGATGGATAATAAAGATGGCTGGCAAGGGAGGGTTAGGGAAATCTGTGCTAGCACCACAGCATGATGATGATGATTGTGAGTGAGTTTCAAAATGTACGCAAGGTAGATTAATAGGTAGATAGGTATCAACAGAATGAGATAGATAGATCAATCGATGGATAGATATGAACAAACTGATCGATCGATAGATTGATAGATAGGTAGATATCTTACCGGAACTCTTAACACGCATCTGTTTTCTGGGTAAGTTTTGTTATAAAATGATTTATGTATTTACCAAACCCAGGATGTGGCACTAGGTCAATTTTTAAGTGGAGTTTAACAGGTTTTAATTCAGAGTTTTTCTTCTACTAGATTGGTTTCCATACCAAGGTTGAAGAGTTCAGTCAGTTCTACTATTTACCCATAGATGGAGGGAGAATATCTGGATGTAGATTTTTCCCAAGGTATTAAAGCTATATGAAATGCAAAAAGCCTCATCCAGGATTTGAATTCTGATTACTGTGTTCATTTCCTACATTGGTGATCATTGCACCATGAACACTTCTATTAAAAATGATATAACCTTATGCTTTCATTTTGGTAAGTTTGAAAGGTTAAATTTTTTAATTCAGTGTTTCATGAGTAACATCTTGGCCGTGTATAAATTGTTTGAAAGAGAGAAATCTTGCTGTTTTGTGTGAATGTTGTAATGAAAAATGGAAATCTTCCAGTTGCTGTTCTTTACTATTTCTTCAGCGAATAATAATCACTTTGTTCACATTGTCGGACATGAGAAGGTCATCATTATGAAATAATGCTTTCTTGTTACCTTTGTAATTGATCAAGAATTCACTGGAAGACATGCTTAAGGAAATGGTAGAAAGTGCATCGGATTGATTACTTGGAATCTCCACTGAATTACTAATTACTGCTGAGATAGATTACCAGAACGACATGTATCAGGAAATATTTATTTGGTCCTCAGGATAACAAAATAAATGAAACCTGCTTATATCTATTCACATCTCAATTAGGAATTAATGTCCTCAGTTTTATTATAAATAATTTTAGCAGAATTGTAGATAATAAGAATTTATTGATATCACAGATTTAGCAGATATAAATATTGAAGTCTGATGAAAAGGGAAACCATGAACTGGAACAAATTTTTGATATTCCTTTCTTCATGGATTTATTAAATATCAGATCTTTATTATAATTATTATTTACTCATTAGAGTTTTTCACATCAGCGTTAGCTGATGGTCTTACACTGGAGTTAGAGTGACAGCAAGTCTCCTTAAGTCACCAAGACTCTTCTCAGTATTCTAGCCGTTCTCAATAATGTAGTTGTTTGGATGGTCTCCACTCATCCGCCAACTTCCAAGTCCTCCAGTCCCTTTACTAATTCTTTTGTTACTGTTCCAAAGACACCAATTACAATTGGTATAATTGTCACATTTTTCAATTCCCTAGCCAGGTCGAGTTACTTATCCTTCTTTTCACATTCTTTCAGTTTTATTCTGTGGTCAGCTGGGACAGTAAAGTTGACAATTTTACAATTCCTTTTTTTTTGTTGACTATTATTAGGTCTGGTCTTCTGGCCAAGATTAGGTGATCCATGTGTATGTTAAAATCCCATAGGAGTTTATGCGTGGCATTTTCTAGGACAGGTGCTGGGTTGTGCATATACTAGTTGTTAGTATGGTTATATTTCAATTTCTTGCTCATTTCCCAGTGGTTCACCTTGCCGACCCAGTCGTGTCTTGCCTTATACTCCTTCTGTGCTAATTTGCTGCATGTGATTGATCATTTTGTCTCTGTCACCGCATAGCCAACATTTACCGTTTTGTTGCGTCTTATCTATTCTCGTTTTGATATGATTGGTCCTTATGGTATTGTCCTGTGCTGCTATTAGGAGTGATTCCATTTCTCTCTTAAGGTTTCCTTTTCTTAGCCAGGTCCAAGTTATTATAATTATGATTATTATTCACTCATTAGAGCTTTTCACATCAGTGTTAGCCGATGGTTTTTCACTGGAGTCTGAGTGACAGCAAGTCTCCTCAAGTCTCCAGTACTCTTCTTAGTATTCTGGCCGTTCTCAACAATGCTGTCATTTGGATGGTCTCCACTTGTCCGCCAACTTCCAAGTCCTCTAGTCCCTTTATCAATCCTTTAGTTACTGTCCCAAACGCACCAATTACAATGGGTATAATTGTCACCTGCATGTTCCACAGTTTTTTCACTTTTCACATTCTTTCAGTTTTATTCTGTGGTCAGAGGGGACAGCAAAGTTGACTATTTTGCAAGTTCTCTTTTTTTTGTTGATTATTATTAGGTCTGGTCTTCTGGCTGGGATTAAGTGATCCGTTTGTATGTTAAAGTCCCATAGGAGTTTATGCGTGGCATTTTCTAGGACAGGTGCTGGGTTGTGCATATACTAGTTGTTAGTATGGTTATATTTCAATTTCTTGCTCATTTCCCAGTGGTTCACCTTGCCGACCCAGTCGTGTCTCGCCTTATACTCCTTCCGTGCTAATTTGCTGCATTCGCTTATTATATGATTGATGGTTTCATCTCTGTCACCACATAGCCTGCATTTGCTATTTTGTTGAGTCTTATCAATTCTTGCTTTGATATGATTGGTTCTTATGGTGCTGTCATGTGCTGCTATTAGGAGAGATTCTGTTTCTCTCTTAAAGTTTCATTTTCTTAGCCTATTATTATTATTATTATTATTATTATTATATTTTCCCACCAACATTAGCCGATGGTTTTTCACTGGAGTTTGAGTGACAACTAGTCTCCTCTAGCCTCCAGGACTCTTCTTAGTATTCTGGCCATTACCAACCACCAGACTTAGAGCATAAACTTTAAATATGGTAATTTTTGTATCCTCCCCAACTGGCATGACCAATTGTAAATGTCTGTCTCCTCAATAAAAGATATTCTTATCTTAACAGCTGGCAGTGAAATTTTTTGGTTTATTAGTAAGAATGAGGTCACTATGTGTGGATTAGAAAGTTGGAATTTTTACACATTTATTTATTTTCCTTTTAAACTCTTTACATTGGATTTGACATTGAGACTTTTAACTACATTCTTTCTTTTTAGATTTGCAATACAGACTTCTTTGGTGACTGTATTATTGGCACACTTATTAACAGACACAGTATTATTGGTATTCTTGAGGCTAAGGAAGATATTTACCAAAGTACTCACTCACCAAGGGCCAATATTAACATTATTATATCCATCAAATACTAACACTGAATTCAAAAAAAGAAAAAACGAGATAAACACATTTGTGTATACAAGAACATTTAAACTTTTATATGCATAATATACATCTCAATGGTAATAAGAACAAAGAAATACACAAGAGGGTCTTAACAGCTATAACTGTTCTATGAACAAGCAGTATATTGAAGGAGTACAAAAATGGAAATAATCTTACTTGCTGAGGGAAAGCAAAATAGCCACATGGCTTTACTATTCTCTGGCAGGGTCTGAAATAATAACCCTCCCATTCAAAGTACAGAAGCAAAAGAGAGTGAGAATAGGCTTCTGGGGCTATCATGTGATATCCCATGAGCCAACAGATGCATACATTCTGTAAGGGAGATGATTATTTATTGTCTTCGTACTGTATGAATGGACCTAATACTTTCAGCCCAATGCACTAACAACTGAGCCATAATAAAAACATTCCTAGTAAGAAGCAAAAGGATTGCAAACTTTAATGATTGTTATATAAAATGCTATCCTTTCTTCCTTTCAGTGTAGAGCAAATCAATCTTTTTCACTAAAAAACAAAAATCTTTGAAAATCAATAAGACCATAAATTAACATTCCCTGCAGACGATGCCATTTGAATTGTGTTATAAAATTTGATGCAATGAGCTGTTTTTAAGGTTACGCATTCACAGTCCATTGTGACATGTTATTTAAAAGTGATGGGAAATTTTAGTGTATTTTTGCAGATCGGGTTGACACAGAGATTTGTTTTAATTTCCTCTGTTTCAAAAATTCATCAAAAGTAATTATTTGGTCCAGGATTTTAAATAGAAACTAAGATAAAAGAAGGAACTGTCTCTGAGCAAATGTGTAGTCATCCATAATCAATAACCTTTACAAGTTTAATATCCAACCAGGAATTCTACCATTTTAAAAGAATAGAAATAAATTTTCTTTTTATATCACATGAGCATGAGATGTATTAAGTTGGCCCAAAAATAATTGCCATTTTTAATCATTGATTTTAAAGCAGTATATCATTTGCCAACTTATTTAGATTTCCTAATTTGGTTTGTTTTGGTTTTGTTTCCCTATTTAATCACATATCAACATTTGTGTATTATTCAATGTGAAAGCTATCTTTGTAGAAGAACAATAGTGGTACGATTTAACCTATATCTAGTGGGATAAGAGGTATCATATCTTTCCTGATGGTATTCGTCCAAAAGTGAACATAAGATGACTGGAGTTTGCACTCACTTAGTATAATGCTTCAGTCCAGCACATTTGCCACTCCACCATGGGGACTCCTCACTCTGAATTTGGTGAAAATATTGAACAACTAGTCCAGTACATTTGCCACTACACCATGGGGATTCCCACTCTGAATTTGGGGAAAATATTGAACGACTATGTCATACTTGATACTTAGTTCTTCTGCAACCACTCAAGTCATGGCCTTTAATTAGTTGTTGTCAACTGCTGAAAGATATACATGACCCTTGTCATTGTCAAGACTCTTGTCTTTGTTATTAAATTTTTGAAAGTAATGTTGTGTTGTACATTCATTGAAAATCCTCTAACCGAACACTTGGTTGATATTTGTGTAGTTATATGATACAAATTTGCTTTTTTTCATCTTGAATTTGACAGCCCAAAAATAAGCAAGAATAAACAATGAACACAATTCTGTGGTGGTTTTAAGATATTTTAGTGGATAGCCACCTAACCACCAAAAAGTTACCATAACCACCTTTTGATTGAGTCACTGTGCAAACTTGTATTGTTTGTTATATACAATCCATTTTTTTGTCACAATATAATCAATAAATGGACCCTTTTTGTTATGCAAAAGAAGAGCAGACGTTATAACTGTGAATTTTTTTAATTTTACAATTTAATGCAAATGTTAAATAAATGTTGAATGTTTAATGTTGAGTTATTTTGCATAGGTCTATTTCAATAACAACCCTCAGTCACTGAAAGACATCTGTAACAAGGTATTTGTTTTGATATGAAATTTTTGGAACCAATGTTAAGTTGTATGTTTATTGATAGCTACTTGTTTACTGTGAACAATCTCCAGTTTCTGCTGCTTTACTTCCAATTTTCAACTTATACAATAAAATCACTTGAATTTGTTTTTGTTTTTTTTTCCATCTTGAATTTGACAGCCTAAAAATAAACAAGAAGAAACAATGAAAACAAAACCATTAATATAACTCAGTATAGTGAAATTTGCACATTAAAATGGTACATCACATGATCATTTTTTCACTAATTTTATACACTAAATCTATTCAGTTGATAATGGTTGCCTTAATTATTGACCTTTGAAGTTCTTTTTCTTATTTTTTCTTTGCTTTAATTGAACAATTCTGTGTCTAATCATCAGTTTTGTTTTCCTTTTGTCATACAATGAGAAATATCTAGATGACCTTGGAGATCAGGGTTCAATCCCAGGTCGAGTCATACCAAAGATTTAAAAAATGGTATGTGACACCTCCTTGCTTAACACTCAGCATTATAAGGTATGTATCAAGGGTAAAGTGGAGCAATCCAGGAGAAGGATTAGGGTCCTCCCCTATACCTTGGTGTAGTAGCTATTGAAAAGTGAGCTTTTGAGTCATCCTCAACTAAGGTCACCAACTTTACCAACTTTTAAGTATAAAAAATGACTAAAATTCATCTGGTGTGATGGAGTAGCAATAAAAGGAAAAAGCAAAGACCTGGCTTACATTCATACCAAATTCAGATGCAGGCTATGTTAAAATAAAAGTATCTTTATTTTATTATTTTCTCTCATCTTTCTCCATATAATCAGTAAAGTGAAAATATTTTGGATGCATTTCTTGGATAAATCCTACCTGTGATATCACTGATTACATTAACTTCATGTATCAAAATAATTTGCAGCATATTTCTATTATAAGTTCTCATAAATTTCTCTCTTTCTTTTTCCCTCTCTCTCTCTATTTCTTTCTCTCTCTCTCTCTCTCTATATATATATATATATATATATAGGCTTTTAGTATTTTTTTGTTTCATTATCATTAATGTAAATAAAAGTTTTTGTATTTAATAAATCTTACCTATCATGAGTTATATGAATAGCATATATCAGCTGGACTATGTCTAGCATTTTGGGACAAAATTTCAGTATGAATTTTATATACTAGTAGCTCTTGCAGAGATTTAAAGCTCAACCTCATAACTGACTGTTGGAGAATTTATGATTTTACATAGGGAGGCATAAAATACCACAGTTTGTTGTAAAGTGAGAAAATGGACCAATAGGCCAAGTTCAAATTCTATCTGTTTGTGCTGTCACTTTAACAATTGTTTTTTTAGTTACAGAAAGATAGTCTACAATCTTCATCTTCAAAGCTCTTGTTTCAGTAACAGAATTTTTGAAACCAATGTATATATTTCAATGGTCTCTTTGTCAAATACTTGGTTAATATTGCAAACAGTTTCTGCAACTTTAAATACCATTCTGAGCTCCTAAAAGAAAATCACTTAAATTGTTTTTTCAATCTTTAATTTGACACCCTAAAATAAATAAGAATCAACAAAAAACAAAAACATTAGCAAAAATCATTTGAACAAAATGTGCACTTTAAAACTATATATTCCATGAACATGAAAATTGTTCTCAAAATATATAAAGTTTTAAAATTACAAGACCTACAGTTATTTTTGCATCAACTTTATATTTATCTGAGCAAACTAATGCAGTCATTTTCCTCAATTGCATGTATGAAAAGTAGAAAGATGAACACACTTAACCACAATGGATAAAACAGCATAACAATTCTCTAACCAGTTTTCATGCTTACATTGAAAGCAGATTTAGGGCACCTGTTCTGTTAACCTAAATAATATCAACAACAAAATATTTTTACTTTCAAATGAATATCGTTTATTTCAAAATATCCATTAAAGTTTGAAATAAAAATGATTTTTTCCACCAATCTAGTATTGTTTTATATCATTTATTATGGGGATTAGACCATGTCAGTTGGTTGGTTGGTTGGTTGGTTTTTATGACATGTCAACCCTTGTAGGTTATTTAACACCAAATTTTGTCTATATATATGTATATATATATATATATATATATATATATATATACATATTCAACCAAAGGTTTCTAAACGAATACTTATGTAGATAAAATTTTCTATTAGCAGGATTTCACTTGTTTACACGAAATTAACCAGTTTTAATTCGTCATATTTTTTGTTACAACTTTGTCTCTCTCAAGAAGGACAGAATGTCATCTATTTTGATGTTCTCAAACAGATCGGTTAAACTATTTACTTTGAAAAATCGCTTTCTGATAACCGTGAAAGCTCTGCATTCTATAAGAATGTGTTTAACCATGCAAGTTGTGGTTGTGGTTTCTGTTTCAAAATGAAAGAGTGAGTAAGTCTTGTATGACCAATTCTCAATCGGGATATAACAATTTGTTCTCTTCTTGATTTTCTTGATGCTGGTTTCCACTCTCCGAAGGTTGGCTGAATTTGGAAGAGTTTATTGAGGATGTTATTGCTCCATTGTTGTTGCCATTTTGTGTGAAGGAATTTATTAATTGTTGGTTTCAGGTGAGTATATGGAAACCTGGATTTATTGGGGGTCAGATCTAAAGCCAATTTGGCTGCCGAGTCTGCTCTTTCATTCCCTCTTACTCCAATTATTTCTTTTCTATTTGACATAGAGTCTAATCTACTCAACAGTTTAATGATAAGAGGATTCTGAAATTTTTTATTTCTTAATGATAGCAAGACAGAGAGTGAGTGTGAAAATATTATAAATTTCTTATGTTTACTCTTTGAGATGATGTTGAGAGCTAGGTCTATTGCATGGGCTTCTGCTGTGAAGATTGAACTTTCCATGTTAGGGTTGAATATTAGAATGAGAGTTTTTGATAATGTAATGTTGTCATACAAAAGTTGTTTGTCTAAATTCTTATTCATTAACTTACTTCCCCATCAATATTAAAAGAAATTCATTAGAAATTATTTTCTAAAGAAATTCATTGAAAATAACTATATGTACATAGCCAATTATTTTACAATAGATATGCATTGAAAATAATTTTAATAATAACTGTTTTTGCAACTTGGGAAATTAAAGCAGAATTTTAAACAAATGTCAAAACTTTTATTTACTTTAACAATTGAATATAGATTAAAACAGCAAATATTAGAATAATATGTAGAATTTTATGGAAAATTATCTTACAACTGAATTATATTTAGAAAGATTTTGATATATAAATGCACTGTTATTAATTGTATCACCAAAATGCATTCCTAATAATTGTAACACTTCTTGTTTGTATAACCAATGATATCATAGGTAAAATTTATTAAATAAATATGTTAGAACATTCATTCATGATAATGATTATATATACAACACCACAAGGCATGTTATCATCGTAGAAAATGGAATTGGTGATCTGAATTCAATCCTGGATGGAGCTGTTTTCAAATGGCCTTGGGAAAGGCAGGAATCCATCTGTTCTCTCCATAACTATGGATGAACAGTTGGACTGACTGTGTTCTTTAGCCTTGGTAAGGCAACTAGCCTAGTAGAAGGAAAACTCTGAATCCAGACTAGCTCTACTCCACTTAAAAAAAATTGTCTTTGTATCTCATTCTGCCAATGATGGAGGAATTGGTTAAAAATATGCCAGGAATTATGTGAGCATAAGAAATAGAAACAATGATCTTGATTGTATTTTAGCATTTTTTCACAAGGCAGAATAAAAACAACAATAAATATCAAATTATCCAACAGAATGCAGGAAAAAGTTGATTGATGCCTTTCACAAACTTTAACTTGTTTCACTGATTCTGTTTTATGCTCCTTCCCTTCTATACTACTAAAAAATGATGTGTAGTAGATTTTAGAATTATGATTTAGTCGTTTACAGTATTGCCGATGCTTGATATTAAGAAATATTTAGACAAGATAATCCAAAACATATATGAAGGCAGTCATACCAATCTATTTATTAAGTAAATAAAATGCCTCATACCAATAAATCAAAATATACTTTTCTGGAAATTGGTTTGTTTTACAAGGATTTTTATGATATTTTGTAAAAAAGCAACAAATGCATTTTACTGTATTTTGAATTTGGATTTTATATAAAACTTAACAAAAACACATTTATTAGTTCTCAATTAAACTAAAAAATACATGATTTCATTAATAATTCACAATGATTTAAAACCTCTGTGGGATTGAATAAATAAATGAATAAATAAAATAAAATAAACAAATATAAAAAGAAAAGAACAATTTCTCTGGATGCCTCAGATATGAAGCATGATCTGCACATGCTGAAAAAAAAAGGTGGGCATCTTGGCTTAAAAAAAAATTAAAATAAATGCTTCGCGTTTAATGGTGACTTTTTCTCTTTACACCTTCCTACTGAAAAGACATTTTTTTCCTGGACTGGGAAGAAAGTTCCCTACCACAAAATAGTTGTCAACCCGTAGAATAAAGATTAATTAAAAAGTATCCTTGTCTATGCCTTTTTCCATCTTAAGTTCCTTTACTGTTTGGACACATTACTTTACAATGTACACTACAAAGTAACATCTTCAGACCAGGTTAAAGGATAAATCTTTTTTTATATGGTTGGTTAGAGCTTATTTCTTCATCTCACTTATTTGTTTTTTGTTTTTTTTTTCTCTTAATGTTAACCCTTTGAAATTCCTTGTACCTCTTGATATTCAAGAATAAAACATATACTCAAGAAAGGCCAGAGGTTATGCATCTGAAACATTTTGGGAATGAGAAAATTAGTTGAAACCAACTGTATACAATCATTCAAACAGAATTGAAGTAATGATCTTTGATCATTTTTCTTCATTAAAAAAGTCTGTATAAGATAATTGCTTTTTGCAACCTTTTATAAACTTTAACATTGAACATGCAACTAAAATATTATAAGACATTTGTTAGTTGTTAGATTTTAATGATTTTTATTACCAGTACATCCTAGATCATTAATGATTCATAGAAAATATTGTTCTTTTTCATGTAAAGAAGAAAAAATAGTATTTTCTGGTTGGAAATTTCATTTTTAAAGAATATTCACATAAATTATTTGATTTATTTATCAATTCTAACAGGATGCCAACCTGTCTCAGGTTATTTTACATCTAAAAGTTAGTGAATCATGCTCATAGTATGTCATATTTATAAATTTTTATGTAATTATTTATTAAGAGTTTTTCCTTTCTGCACATAGTCCAATCAAATATAAATTATTTCTAAAGAGATTTATTAGTATCATAGATGGAACCCTAACTGATACCATCTCCCTGTATCTGAATGGACCTGGGAGTAATGGCATTGAAGTAGTACTTTAAATTCCCCACTGCTTCAGAACATGAGTCTCACCATCAGACGCAGTTTAATGTTATACACAGGACACCCCTTTGGTAGTGGATAAAGCAGCATATTCAAAGCCTTACAGAAAGAATATATTTGATAAAATTTAATATTATTCCACACAGTCAAGTAAAAATATGATATCTTATTCAAAGATTGTTATTGAAAAAATTATTTCTTTATTTTCTATTGATAGGATGATGAAATATTAAGTGCGTGCAAATTTCCCTCTGTCCTGTATTTTGAAAACTAGAGACTCAATAGACAATAGAAAATTCTTTGGTATTATTAAAAAGATAAAAAAAAATAAACAGAAATTTTTCCACACACCTAATAAGATCATTGAATGCCTGTTGAAATGAATAGCTAAAAATATGACATTATTGGTTTGATTCACATTTTTTTGTTTCATGCTCTCATTTTTAATAAACTCTAAAAATCTATAACAAAAAACAATTTTTTCTCGCCTGATTTTTGATCAGAAATAGCATAATGTTTTATTGTTTCATTTGTAAAACTGGAAGAAAAATTAAATATACAAGAATTGTAAATATTTGAAGATTGTACCGAATAAATAAATAATAACACAGAATTTGACACAAATGAACATGAAAATATTTTAGATTGAAATTAATTTATGAATCTTATCAAAATCCTCCATTTCTTTTCTATGGTAGATAATAAAGACCAAATTAGAATGCCAGGATTAAATGCATCTGTGGATTGATTTTTATTGCAGTTGCTACCAACAACCAGCATTCAACATTTTTATTCCCACTACATTTATTGATTTTTTCATGAAAGCTTCATCTTGATACAGATACACATGTTTTTTCTTGCAATTGTTTAAAGTTGAAACTTTAAATCAAAGGTTAAGATGCATATTGACTTTTAAATGGAAACACTTTTAAATTTACACAGTTTCTAATCTACTTAAGGTTGTCTGAATTTCTTACATTAAAAGTTATTAATTTTTTTTTTTTTTCACAAATTTTTCTTTTCATTTCAATTCTGGTGCTTTGTATGAACATATGAATTGAAATATAAAACCAGGAGACCCACCAACCAACAAAGTTCAAATTTAGTCATATAGCTGCATTTTTTCCTATTTGATTTTCTTTATGTCATATTGTTTAGTTGTAGTAGATGTAATAGTCTTATGTTGTTCAAATTTCTTTGCTAAATCATTGACATTATTAATTTTTGAAAATATATTTCTTCATCTTATTTTTTGTTAACCTTTTAAAATACGTTCACGAATCACTTTTCTTTAAGGAAAATTAAATATAATGTAAATGTAGTATAAATGATTACACCAATTTTGTAACAAAACCGGATCATTGGCCTAGTGGGTAGAGTGTTCACCAATGGTCCGGGAGACCTGGGTTCAATCCCAGGTCATGTCATACCAAAGACTTTAAAAATAGGACTTGATACCTCCTTTCTTAACACTCAGCATTATAAGGTTAAGATCAAGGGTAAGTGGAGCAATCCAGGGAATGGAGTAGCGCCTTCCCCCACACCTCGGTGTAGTAGCTATTGAAAAGGGAGCCTTCTGGTCGCCCTTGACTACGGTCACCTACTACTATTTAATTAGTTGATTGATTTTAAAAGTATATCATCCTGTCTAGGGTTATTTTATGCTTTGAGGTTAGGCATGACAATTATTGTATATTTACATTTTTTATGTAATTGTTTCTCTAGAATTTTTTTTAGTACAGGGTCTGATCAAGTACTAATAATTTTTAAACACATAGGGGATTTAACAGGTACTACAACTCCGAGTCATCATGAACCTGGGAGTAATGGTAATGAAGGGGTACTCCACATTCTCCTGATCTCTAGAACTAAAGCCTAACAATCAGATGTCACACCAAGGACACCCCTTTCTTTGTTGATGGAAGTGTGGGATGTCTTACCCTTCAGCAGGGGATACAGTTGACATATTAATGAGGACTTTGATTTTGAATTTTGACCCATGTACACATTTGGAGATACTTGGATTTTTATAGTTTTCATTGAAGAAAATGAACTCAACAAGCAAAGTTTAAATTCTAAACAAGACTATTTGCCTTTCATTTCATGCTATTGCCTTTGAGTAAGGCATGAATCCATCCCTTCTGTTCCTCTCTTTCAGTTTTTGATAGAATAGTTAGACAGTCTAGGCTCCCTAGCTCGGTTTGAACAACCAGTCTAGTGTTAGTTGTCTAAATTTCTGAGATGAAGCATGATGATTTTTATCATTAAGGGTTTTCGGACTATTGTCTTCATCTTTATTGTTATTTCCACAATGTTTCAGCTGATATGTCCCCTGGCTTTCTTCAGATGTTTGTCAAACTCGGGAACCTTCATGGAACTTTGAACTATGTCCTTTATTGAATCCACGAGGGTTGCCTGTTCTGATTCCGTTAGCCATAACCAGTTACAAGTGTTAAGTATTCCTGTATTGTTACTCACAATAAGTTGAAATAATTGATAGGGCTGAACATTGGAGGATTAGATGCCTTAAGGAATCAGCACATATGTTGGGCTACAATGACCTGCTGAGAAGATCAAGTATAGAGTTGAATAAAATATGGGAACCGATAATTAAGAAGGCTAGATGAAAAAAAAAATCTGAATATGAGCACAGGTAAATATCATTCATAATAGTAGTAATTCTGGTCAAGTAAGAACATTAAGTTTATAAGTCCCCAAAATTCACACTGAATAAAGGATGTAGTTTGAAGTTCCGTGAAGGTTCCCGAGTTTGACAAAGACCTGAAGAAGGCTGGAGGACATATCAGCTGAAACGTTGTGGAAATAACAATAAAGATGAAGACAATAGTCTGAAAACCCTTAATGATGAAAATCAGTCTTGTGTTGTATACCCTCATACAAATAAAAGCGGAAACATAATCAAACATAATTTATGAACTTCAATGAATGAACGAACACACTTCTTTATAAAAATATGTATCTCTCACACTTTATTCTCGAAAGGGTTGATGTTTCTGTGGTAAGTGAGAGATGGGTGGAGCGACATATACTTAGAGAGAAGGATTTCTTCTTCCCATATCTTCTACCAGTTGTCAGGGGGTGCCAACACTTGCACCCCTTTGCAAACTTGTCAGAGACGGTTCTGATCAGCTGCATGTCCCTCGCTCGACTGCGATTCTCTGTCTCTCTCCAAATCTGACTATGTGGTTCTCATCACTCATCATGTGGTCTCCTTCTGGTTACACACCTGTTGTACCCGAGTGCCCTTGTAATATAATAGCCGAGGGATTTCAGTTCATGCCTTTGGGTTTAGTTAGGCTGACAACCTTTTGGCTCAGCACATGGGTTAGTTAGGTGCAGGCTTAATGCAGGTGTTGATGCGCGAGCAGGTGGACGTGTCACTCAGACATGTCAAAATAGCCTGAGACGAAACGGGACAGTGTGTGAATGATATCATGCACCGGAAGCGTGCGGAGGAGTTTGGCAATTTGAAGAAAAGTTAAGAGAGTTGAAGCTAGATGCCGAACGAGGAGGTTCGACTTTTGGTGCTCGCTGAGGCGAGATGAATTTGCGCGCCATGGGTACCACTCGAGATAGGGGCCAGATGAAGAAGCCAGTATAAAAAAGATTGTCTTTCTCCTTATGTCGAAACCTTTAACTCAAAAGTAATAAAAAAAGGTTTCGTACCTGAACAAAGAAGTCGTTACATGTTTTCAAATTTCGAGATTCCTATGTTCTATCGTTATGAACATTATATGTTCATTTTGCACATGGCGTTAATTGTGGCTATGTAACACCCTGATCATGCTGTCCTGTTTACTAATCGCAATGTGACAGCTTGTCAAAGCACACAGGGTCACTTAGAAAATAAACAAAAATCCATGGTATATGTTATATAACATCTAGGTGAAGGAAAAAAATTTGCATTCAAAAGCAGAGAATCTGTGGCTACCTGGTGAATCATTCCTCTGTTAATGGTTCATCCAAAAAGTTTGGTTGGTTTTACTCAAACCTTCACCACCGTAAAAAAAAGAATTACCTGTGTTGTTCCTTTGCAAAGATTGACTTGCTTTACAGATCATCATCAATGTTAAGGGATGAACATTATTATCTATTATATGGACAAAAAACTGCATGCGTGCTTGTGTTAATATGTCAATAAACTTAAATAAAGACTTTCATATACTTATGAGTATTTATTCAGTTCTTCATGAGGCCAAAATATAACCCAAGGTTTATTTACAAAACAAACAAACAATAAAAAAAACAAAACAAAACAAGAGTAATTGAAAATTCATTTGAAATGCGATAGGATTGGCAAACATAAATGTTACTATTATTTGTTATTTTCTGTAATTTTCATTTCATATTAAATGGGTTATTATTTTGATAAATAAAGCTAAGAAATGCTCACAATGTATTGCCGGCCAATTAATTGATTGATTTTAATGGCATGTCAAGCTGTCTAGATTTCTTTATGCCTAAAAGTTAGAGAATTGTGTTTGTAATATATACATATTTGCATATTTTGTGTAGTTGTTTCAGAAAAGTTTTATTTTGGCACATGATCCAATCAAATACGTATAATTTTTAAACAGATCTATTCGATCCATAGATGGGAGTCTAACAGGTAATACCACTGGGGATCAGGGAGGATCTGGGATTAATGGCAATGAAGAAGAGGTAATCCAAACACCGTAGATCTCCAGAACTGTAACTTCATCATCAGATACAATTTAGTGCCATATCAGGACCTTCCCTTTTTTGGGAGAATATTATCCCTCTGCAGTTAACTCAATCAGCCTATTTTAAGCCTTATTGACGGGGCTACATTGTTGGCTGGAGATTAATTTACTTGTTGGTGTAAGCTAAAGACTTGAGGTGACAATGTAATTCACCTTCAGGATGGATAAAAATGTAGTATCTGATGATAGGTGGGCACAAAAAGTATATTTTGTTGGTTGGTTGGTTGGGTTTCGTGGCATATCAACCTTTGTAGGTTATTTAACGCCAAATCTATTTTTATGTAAATAATCAGTTCTATTAAAAAAAATTCAGTGTAGCATGTGTACACAGTTTAATTGTTAAAAACATTGCTATTTCAAACTATTCAAGCAGTTATATATAACAATTCAGTTTAGTGTAAGTACAGTTTCAATGTCAAAAACAGTTCAATTTCAAACAGTTCAGTTGAGCATAAGTACACATTTCAAATGTAAGTACAGTTTAATTGTGAAAAACATTTCTATTTCAAGCAATTCAGTTTAGTCAAGCAGTTCTACTTCAGCTAATTCAGTTTAGTATATATACAGATTTTGTTTACACACAATTAATTGTCAAAACAGTTCTATATTAAACAATTCAGTTTAGTGTAAATACAGTTTGAATGTCAAAAAACAGTTCTATTTAAAATAATTCAGTTTAGCTATGCTAAACGCAGTTTAAATGTAAGTATGGTTTAATTGTCAAAGACATTTCTATTTCAAGCTATTTAGTTTACTCAAACAATTCATTTTAGCACAAGTATGCTGTTAGTTCTATTTAACCCATAGATAGGGCCCTATCAGGTGCTACCATGCCGGGCCAGAGTGGACCCAAGAGCAATGGCAATGAAGGAGTACCCCGCATTACCCAAAGCTCCAGTATTACTGGAACCTCACCATCAGGTTGTTTAGTGTCATATCCAGGACACTCGTTGGGGGGGGGTCTTACTCCTCTGCAGAGGTGCAGTCGGTGTATTTTACAGCCCCAGTCGACTGGGCAAAGTATATTTTGTGATGATTTAATAAACTATACACTCATAATTGCACACATACTTATAAAGACATATACAAAGAATATATTGTTTTTTCTGACTGCTTTTAGAGATGCCGATGGTATTTGTCCTCCATCCCACCGACCAGATGTGTATGGCGAAAGGCCTTTTTTAAGGTGGGTCCGGGTGCAGGGCTGGAGCTCACATGCACCCGAAATTTCCAAAAATGCCTCGGACCCCGTTGGCATTCTTCTAAAAGGGGCGCCTCAGGTGCTGGGCAATAAACCCAACCTCTTCGAAGAGGGTTAAAGCCTGGGGGGACGGCCCCTTGAGGCCAGAGGTATATCCATTGACAAGACACACTCGACCTGAACTGTCCATCGCATCACGGCCGGCCGAAATGTGTCCCATCAACTGGATATATCGCTTACACATGGGTCATTCAAAAAGTTCTTTGTCTTATCAAGATTTTAGATTTTTTGCACACTTCTTATCTTTACACAGATATTAAGACAGAAATCTGAATTAATTTTTCTAGTTTTATAAGAAATGGTAGTGTGTTGCCATGACAAAAATCTTCATCTTTGGCTCTGCTTCCTGGCTGTGGTTTAGAATTTTTTAAATGACCCAATCTGCATGATAGTTTTTGTGGTGGTGATGTTATACCTCTATTTATCCCCTCACATAGTCTCAGACTCAACATGGAGGTCAACATCAAGTCCCTGGATCAAGAGGGTAGCTGTGGAAGACCCTAAATCTGGTAACAGGAGGCTGTGCCATGCCTCCCAAGCAGGAAAAGCCAGTGATGTCTGTGAGAAAATTTCTAAAATCACATTACACCAAGCATTAGGACACCTAATTTCCTAGATTGCAATCCCTTTGATTATTATGTGTAAGTGTGGTGGGATTTGTAGAGGAAGTGGCCAACAAAATTCAGTGAAAGATCAACTGAAATCAAAGAGTGACAAATTTAAACAAAGAGACAATTTGAAAGACTTGAAGGAAATTCTAAAGTTATCTGGAGGCTGTGGGGGAAGCCAATGGCAATTGAATAAATTCAATCAATAGTATTTCAAGATATTTTCATGTAATTTTCGTAAATATACCAGATAAAATGGGATGTCTGTGTTGTTTTCATTTTTGTGTAATGCTGATGACAAACGACCCATCACATCCCACATCTCACAAGAGTGGGTCAAAAGTTTTGTAATGTTTTGGTAACTTATCTGCTTTATTCTTGCTGATGACAAATGACCCATCACATCCCACATCTCACAAGAGTGAGTCAAAAGTTTTGCAATGTTTTGGTGACTAATCTGCTTTATTCTTCCCGAATAAGTATCATGCTGCACTGTCTGAGGTTATATTTCTGCCTGTTCTTTGATTCCATGCAGATACCCAAGAACTTCTTCCTTGAAGCTTCCACACCCTCTTGGTTGTGGAAGCATTGTGAGCCCAGGAAGTGAGACATGGATCAGAACACGTATTTGTCTTCAATCCCATGCTGATATCACATCTTGACCTTCAAGATGAAGAACTCTTTTACTGAAGCTTCCACCTTCTCTTGGTTGTTGTAGCATCATAATCTAGGAAATTATTATTAGATCTGACATTTGTAATAAGATGATAATAAATTTATAATAAAAATTGGATTGGAATGAACATTAGTCCTAGGGAGCTATGTGCAGACTAAATGCTGGGTGTGGCATTAGTTTGAAGCCCTCAAGATCCTATCGTTTATTTCAGAAACTAGCATGTATGCAAATATTTCTTACCTGAGATATATAAGTATATAGAATATATAAGTATATATAATATATAAGTATATAGAATATATTTATGTCGGTACATGTACATGGAACAATGAAGCTGAAAATGTTGTCTTCCACTGTTGCTTAGCATTAAGCAGCTTGTAAGAAACTCAGTCTGAATTTCTAAATGGATTGCAATACCTTAAATTGTTTTTAATCTGTTTGCTTTGTTTGCACATATCTATGTGTGGGTAAGTGAGAGTGTATGTGCACATGAGTGAATGTGCATATGAGTGTATATGTGCACGAGAGTGTGTGTATGTGTGTGTGTGTGTGTAATTTCACATCTTGTAAGCCAGATGTCGTGCCAAATGAAGTGGTTTACTTGTAAAAAATTCCATTTTCCTTTGCATTCTAAGATTTCTAGAACTTAAGGTGATATTTTTATCTGACTTTAAAGTCGGTTCAAATATAGCTTGATATGCTTTTAAAATAAATTGAGATGCCGAAAAGAAAAGCAGCAAAATGAATTGAAAGCATTTGAAAATTTAAAAGTGCTCAAATCTTCACCTGCAGAGTAGTACAAAAACTAAAAGGAATCAAGATCTCACTTTCTTATTTTGTCCCATGACTAATAGTTTCCTATTTCATTATAAAATCGAAAACATAGTTGTCAAATAAAATTGTTTTGTTTTATTAAAGATGATTTTATTGTTGGAATTCATGGATATTCTGAGATAGATTTATTGATATGCTGCAAGACAACTGATGAATTATTAGATCTGACATTTATAATAAAATGATAATAAATTTATAATAAAAAATGTTTCATTTGATGATTGTTTTTATTTTAAAGAAGACATATGACATAATTAGCAATGAAAAAATCATGAAGGTGAGATATCCAAATTCCTTTTACTTTACATGTATATATATATATATATATGGGTGTGTGGGTATGGGTATGTGGACCCTTACAATTTTTCGTAAAAAAATTCATTTTCTTCTCTATCAAAGATACCAGGATTTTATCATTTCAAGTGGAACACTATAGAATCAAAATGGTTATTATTAGGTATTATCTATTCCCAAACTCTATAGCACTGGAATTCTCTTACCAAAAATGTGAATATGTGACAGTCTAAACATAAGTACACACCTTATATGTATTTGACCAGGCCATTGGCCTAATGAGTAGAGTGTTTGCCAATGGTCCGGAAGATTGAGGTTCCATCCCAAGTCGAGTCATACCAAAAACTCAAAAATTGGTACTTGATGCTGTCTTGCTTAAGATTCAGGCATTATAAAGTAAGGTTTAAGGGTAAAATGAAGCAATCCAGTGAAAGGAATAGTGCCCTTCCCTACACCTCAGTGTAGTAGCGATTGAAAAGGGAGCCTTCGGGTCACACTTGACTAATGTCACTAACTTTTACTTTACTTATATATATTTATTCAATTTCATTTTTGCTGACTGAGGTATTGCAATCTTAGCCCTACCATGAGGAACAAGAAGCTAGTACATAGCAATCATGAAATAAAAAAAATAACTGAAGAGAATTCTAAAAACAATTGTCTTAATAAAGATAGGTGTGTGTGCATGTATATATATATATATATATATATATATAAAGACAGCAAGCATAGAGAGTATTTATAAACTCCCTGTACTTATAATGAGATCTGTAGCAGCCACAGAACTATTTCCTTTCGCGAATCAATGCCCCCGCCAAGCGATTCGGCAATAACTGACCAATCGACAGGCAGAGCGCATTGATTCCTTCTCTCTCGCTAGAACTATTTTTTCTAGTCCTTAGGGTAGTCTGCAGACAACAGCAGATAGCACGTAGCTTCACACACAGAAGCACCAGCATTGTGGTTAGTCATGCGAGCAGCCCGCTACAGTGACACACATACATGGTCAGAGATAGCACCTAGCAATCTTTGAAGAAGAACAGTAGTGACACTGTTTAACCCATAGCTGGGTTTATAAGGGGTTTCATATTTTTTCCTAGGGCATTAGTTAGTAAGTGAGTGCAATAGGATGACTGTATGTTAGCTACTATGCCATTGTGATTCCACTCACAGTGCTCTTTGCTTTGAAACCAAAACAAAGTTTGTGAAAAACTCCAACTGTTAAAATATTTGTTTGATGATAATTTTAGCCTTTATATATATATATATATATATACATACATATATATATATATACATATATATATATACATATATATATATATATGTGGAGGTGCCCGTGGTGTAATGGTTATTGTCGTTGAAAATGGACATGGCGACACGAGTTCAAATCCTGGAAGAGACTGATTGCATTTCACATAACACTAATAATCTTGGGAAAGCTATGAATCCAATTATTCAGCCTTGGTGAGACAACTAGTCTAAGAGAAGGAAAACTCTGAATTCAAACCAGTTAAACTTTGCTTAAAAATTAATCTTGTGTCATATCCTGCCCAAGTGGAGGGGGTTGGTAAATATAATATATATATATATATATATATATTGGCAGCATTTGTGATATTATGGCTATTGTCATAAGAAAATGATACAGTGATCCAAGTTCAGATCCTGGACGAAGCTATATACATTTTATATTGCACTGATACACTTGGGTATGGTATGCACCCAGCTATTCTCCTTCTAGCTATGGATAAATAGTAGGGTAGACTGAGCTCTTTAATCTTGGTATAGCAACCAATGTAGAAGGAAAACTCTAAATTCAAATTCATTAAATTCCAATTAAAAAATTGACTTTGTGTCACATATTGCTTGTGTAGAAGAGTTGGGTAAATGATATACATAAATATATCTCCCGATGGTTGAGTGTGTGCGTCTGTAAATGATTATTTATTTAAAAGAACCATATTAATATGCATACATAAATTATATAAAGCACAAATCACTAGTTGTTCATAATTTTTCGCTGAACAGATTTTAAGAGTATTTTAAAAATAAATAACTCACATGTTTTTCATTTGTTTGTCAAAAATCATATAAACTTTATATGTTATTTACACCAATTGAATTGTCATAAATATTAGAAGAACAGAAGGAGAAAAAAACAACAGAATTTACATTGAGGTAATTTTAAAAATCTTTTTAATACATTAGAAATCATATTAATGATATCTTTTCATACTTGATGTGGATATATTGTTGGACAATTGGCTTAATACCCGAGAACTAGAACAGCTTTTGATATCCCCTTCATTCTACTTTATGGGTGGGTAGTCCCTATAGTATAGTGGTTAATGTGCTAGATTGAGGCATCATAGTAAGCATGTTTGAGGGTTAGGGTTGGTTGGTTGGTTTCTTTGTTTAATCGCATATCAACCTTTATAGGTTATTTAATGCCAAAGCTATTCTAGAAGAACAATAGTGGTACTATTTAACCAATAGCTGGGAGGATAAGGGGGTTCCTACCTTTCCCAAGGGTATTTGCCTGAAAGTGAATGTAATAGCGCGACTGGAGTACAAACTCGTTTACTACGATTCTGCAGTCCATCGCTTTAACCATTACACCACGAGGACACCCCCTATGCAAGTTAGAGTTCTAGTCATGCTATAAGATTCAATTTTGAAAAGTATGAACCCCCTTATCCCCCTCGCTATGAGTATAATAATAGTATAACTTCTATTCTTCTACAAGGATAGCTTTGTTATTAAATAACATTAAATAACACAAGAATAATGATATGCCTTAAAACAAAAGAAATCAAATCAGCCTATTACTGATGACCAAAGATATAATAGTTGATTATATAACTATACCTGACCGATAAAATGAAACGCAGTTTCTTCCAAGCAGCGGTCATGTTGATACTGTTATATGGATGTACTACATGAATATTAACTAAATGTATGAAGAAAAAGCTTGATGGCAACTTCACAAGAATGCTGTGAGCAATATCGAACAAGTCCTGGAGGCAGCATCCCACAAAGCAGCAGCTATACTGGCTCCTACCACCATCACGAAAACTATTAAAATTAGACAAACCAGACATGCAGGACACTGCTGGAGAAGTAGAGATGAGCTCATAAGTGATGTACTCCTGTGGACCCCTTCACATGGATGAGCAAAGACAGGATGATCTGCTCGAACCTACATACAGCAGCTCTGTGCCGATATGAGATATAGCCCTGAGGACCTGCCGGAAGCAATGGATGATAGGGAGGGGTGGCGTGAGAGGGTCAGGGATATCCATGCTGATAGTGCGACGTGATGACATAACTATTGTCAATTACATACAAATGGTAATAACTCCACTATAGGCAAATAAGATTCTTCAGAATTACAAATAATGAGAAAAAGGCATAATATATATATATATATATATATATATATATAAACCCAAATAAAGAATGTACAACTGTTAGAAATTTATTTACAAATAGCCCTAATGATGTGTATAAAATCCATGGATTTTATTTT
Organism: Sepioteuthis lessoniana; assembly: GCA_963585895.1. Lineage (NCBI taxonomy): Eukaryota > Metazoa > Mollusca > Cephalopoda > Myopsida > Loliginidae > Sepioteuthis > Sepioteuthis lessoniana. The sequence goes on from OY757911.1 coordinate 9,179,562, forward strand.
TTTCTTTGTTAAATAATTTTGGTATTGAATGAATCTAATCCCACTGAATATTTTGAATAATTTTAGGAAATCTCTGGAATTGACTTAAAATCGTCATGAACTTTGGTTTGTATTTTCATTTCTTAAAAATGAGACAAAACTTTTGAAATGGTTGGTAATTCAACTGTAAAGGATGAAGGAAACTGCATAATCTGTACTTCTAAGTATTCAAATCAAGCATTTCTGTCAGAATTAGCTTTTATTTCTTTTAAATTTACATTAATTGGTAAGATATATATATATATAGAGAGAGAGTGAGAGAGAGAGAGAGAGAGAGAGAGAGGTTTCCATCTGATGATTTAGCATATTACATGAAACGTCAAGTAATGGACTTCTAGTGATCATTATTATATTTTTTAGGTTTTATGCTTGGTCTGTTTTAAAAGTACTGAGCATGTTTTTATGCAAATTTTTCTTATTTACATTTCTTATATATATATATATGCAGACAAATGTATTTGTATATGTAGAGACACACACATATACACATATATACACACACACACATACATATATATATATATATATATATATATATATATGAATATAAAATCATTTTGGAAGTAATAATCTTTGATAGATCTGACTTTGTTTTTTAATCTTTGTAGGTAAACTAATCTAGTACAAAACACATTCATTTTCTTGAAAGGAATTCCAGTTTCATTGTAACAGACTTTGTTGTCTCTGTAATATTGTTTTTAGAAAATAGTTCTTTCTTTTTTCTTTCACTCCTCCTTTCTTTTCATAGCATTCTTTCTATCTATAGCACATACCTTTTTCTTTATTACTGTAATAATTTCTTTTTCATTCTATAACGCTTTCATTCTTCTTTAGCATAACACTTTCTCTTTTTTCTTTATTTTCATAGCATCTTTCTTTCTTTCTTTCTTGATCTCAGTGCCAAATATAAGCATGATTCATTCATTATGATGAGTCTGTCTTGTCAGTTCACTATGCACTTGAATCTTGTCAGTTCACTATGCACTTGAATCTTGAGATGATATATTACTGCCATTCATTTTGATCTTGAGATCAATATTCTCTTCTTTGTTGCACTTTTCAAAGCCATCATTTCACTTCTTTAGTCTATGATCATCTATTGCCATTATGTCATTAACCAGAAAGGGAATTACCTCCCATGCTGATTGATTCCTTTCTTTTTTACTTCTCCATCTTTTATAAGCATTTATACGTTAGTTGCCTTTTAAGTAACCTTGGCCCATATACAAGAGCAAGAATAAGCAAAGACTTGCCACATTTTTTAATACTAAACCTTTTTTGATAGGTCAAATACTCATTTCCATTATTTTCAATCCCAGCTTATCTCCTGACATTTTGTTATCATTCAAAGGAGAGAATATTTTCATAAACGTTTTTCTTTACATTTGTCTACACAAATCTGAGGTACTTTTTATAATACAACTTTTTATAATTCATCTCTTTCTTCATTTTTGCAATCTTGGATCTTTTTCAGCTTTAAGTAATGACAAATGATAAAAATTTTCCTATATATATATATATATATATATATATGCAAATTTTTATCATTTATGATTACTTAAAGCTGAAAGAAATATATTGTGTTTATATATATATATATATATATATAAACACAATATTTTTCTTTCAGCTTTAAGTAATTACAAATGATAAAAATTTGCCTATATATATATATATATATATATATATAAACACAATATTTTTCAAGTATTAAATAGGATGATAATAAAACAAGGCAAAAATTCACTATTCAGAGTTTCACATTTTCAATTCTCAGTATTCAGCCTGTCTGAATTCTATTTGATTCAACTGAACAAATATATTTTCTTTTTTTTGAGTCATGTTACTATCATGTGGTTGACATACATATTATGTGGTTCACACTGGTATTTATTATAAAATGTTTGATATATTTGTAAATGAGCATGAGTCTAAATGTTATGGGGCTATGTCAACTTATAATGATTATTATTTTATACTTGAAAAATATTGGGATATTGCACTGAATTTTTGTCTATAAAGCACTGCAAGTTTCTACAATGTTAGATTTTAGTCATGATTGTATATATATATATATGTATATATATATATCATCATCATCATCATCATCATGTGTTATCAGCATGGATATTCTGACCCTCTCTCACCACCCCTCCCTATCGGCCATTGCTTCTGGCAGGTCCTCAGGGCTACATCCTGTATCAGCACATAGCTGCTGTATGTAGGTATGAGCTGATCGTTCTTGCCTTTGCTCGTCTGTGTGAAGGGGTCCACAACAATTATGAGCTCATCCTTACTTCTCCAGCAGTGTCCCGCATGTCTGGTTCATCTAATTTTGATAGTTTTCGTGATGGGTGGTAGGTAGCTGTACAGCTGCTGCTTTGTGGGGTGCTGTCTCCAGGACTTGTTCAATATTGCTTGCAGCATTCTTGTGTAATTACCATCAAGCTTTTTCTCCATACGTTTAGTTAGCATCCATGTAGTACATCCATATAGCAGAATCAACATGACAGCTGCTTGGAAGAAACTGCGCTTTATTTTATCAGTCAGGTCTGACTTCTATATGATCAATAGCCTATCGATAGCTGTCCATGCCTTTGCTAGTTGCGTGTTGATGTCTCTCTCGGTTGATGAGACACTGCTCCCTTGATAAGTGAACTTGTCAACTAGTTTCAGACAGCTACCATTTTGTGTGGAGATGTCACCTGTTTGATTAAAGCACATATATATTCTGTCTTACATAAGTGTCCTGTTGTGCAGCTGGTCCTAATACCCAAAGGTCCTATAAATTAATTAATAAGGCCTTTGGTTATTAGGACCAGCAGCACAACAGGACACTTTTGTATTAACTTCTCCAACCCCTCTGCCATGAGCAGGATGTGACACAAGGTTCATTATTAAAGGACATATAGCTGGTTTGAATTCAGAGTTTTCCTTCTTGACTGGTTGCCTAATAAAGGCTAAAGAACCTAGTCTGCTCTCCTACATAGCTAGGGTGAAAACAGATGGATTCATGCCTTCCCTAAGAGTATTAGTGTGAAGAGGAATGCCAACAGCCTCATCCAGTATTTAAACATGTCGATTACATTTCCAATGATGATAACACTTATGCTAAGTGCACCTCCCCAGTGAGTGCTTCAGAGTAATGTCCTATTCAGAGTGCCTAAGATATGCCAGGGACAGATGTCCCTGTTCCTGAGGACAAAATAGGTCTTCATTTCTGGGCTGTTCCACGAATAAAGAGAATGAAGCCACGTCTTTTTTTAATACAAGACTCTGTTGCTTTGGCAATGCCATCTAACGACAATTGGCAAAAAACAGATGGATTCGTGTCTTTCCCAAGGACTTTAGAACAAAGTGAAACACCAAGAGCCACATCTGGTATTAGATCTTGGATCACTGATTCCATTTTTTTATAATATTAACCATTACATAAAATGTCTCCAAACTTGAAACCATTGCTAATTTGCATAATTTATCATACTCTATGCACTGTTTATTTAAACCAATCACCAGTGGTACCAAATTAAATCTTGGAAATAAAATCTGATGAAATAATTAAACTATATAAATATATATATGTATGTGTGTATATGTATATTTTAATTTTCAAAACTGTCTCAAATTTAGGTTGCTTGAAACTCAAGTTAAATCTAAAATAAACCAACTCTCAAAAATACCATAAACAGTAATGTCTACTGCATACATTTCTCTTCTAAAAGTTCTTTTTTCTTCTTTTTTTTTTTTTGGTCATATCTGGCAACCTTTCAAGTCAGACAGAACATACTTTACTGTGTACCAGAGAACTGTTTTCTATTGTTTTTTCTTCAATTTTTCATCTTAAATTAAGGATACACATAATATACACATGCACAGTATACATAGTAGACTGCAATATCCAACAGAATGTTCTGGTTGACAAAGTTACCTTCCTTGCTTCAAATAAAACTTTTCTATAAATATCTTTTCATAGAAAACTCTTTGTTTGGTTAATCAGATCAGTCTGATATTGGGCTCAGAATTACTAGAATCATTCTTTTTAAAGGTTACTTAAATATAGCACAGATTCTCAAGAGAAAAACAAAATTAGCGCAAAAAAGAATCAGATAGAATTACTAAAAATATATTTTGGGGCTCAGAAAATCACTTTTGATCTAACATTTCTCCCTTTTGACTCAAGATAACTATAAAACAACCAAACTCTCAAAAATATACCTGTTTGTTTTGAGTGACTAAGTTATCTCCCTTGTATTGTTCGTTCCTTCCTTTGATAAACTAAGAGGTTTCTGTAAATATCTTTATGTAGAAAATTATTTGCTTTGTTTAGTTATTTAGGCCAGCCAGTTATTGGGTCCCAAATCATTAGTCTTGATGTGGTTCTATTAGCAGGAATCCACTGTGTATATATATATATATATATGTACCTAAAGTAAATGTTATATAACAGGATTCAGATCTCTCCTGATTTATGATTTCATTCAAAAACATACACGTGGCTGGAGAAGAGTAGCATTTGACCAGATGTTAGCATGACGGCTGCTGCCGAGACAATGAATAAAATGTGTCTTTGAGCAAGAGGCTTTGCGCAGGGCTTCCGGATGAGAATGCAAGAAATGAATTCACATTAACAAAATATCCTTTTTCAGCCAATCATAAATCTTCCCCCCAAAAAACAAATTTCCCAGAACCGACTTGATCCAAAGGGTAGCTATTTATGCAGTGAAAATCTGCAAAGGCGTCAGACTGGCCCACAGAGGGTGAAGGGAAGGAAGCACTATGGCCATCAGAACCCATCTGAACTCTGACGGATTTTTTGACACACCACCTGCTGTGGACAGCTGCTGGCTTAGCTACAACGCCACCCCGTCCACGACTGCTACTACCATCAAGATCATCTGATACCCTTACCACCCTTATACCACCATATCCACCAAGTGAGTTTCTTAACTTATAACATACATGACTGTACATGAACTCTGGCTTCACACACATACATCAATTCACTCTTTTACTTGATATTGTACACTACAAATTCGTACAGTTGATTCTTCGCTTTAGCGCCTTGTTTTTCCTTTTTGTTAATATAATTGTTTAAAAAACTTTCAACCTATGTTTGTCTTTTCCTTGCCACCATACGCTAAATATAACATAAACCATAGTTCATTCATGCCTCTTTGTCTGCCCCATAACTGTCAGTTTTACTCATTCTTGATCTCCCAAAAGAATGCATAAAAATGACAATTATGAGGCAGCCAAAAAGGGGTGCGTAAACTATGATTTATATTAGGTTTTATCCTGCTCTAACTGCCTGTATTGAGCACTTTTGATTTTTTGATATATAGTTAAAAAAAAAATTGTTCATTCAGCACCTTGAGAGGAAAACTAAAAGTTGCCAGCCAAGAATAATAAATACAGATGTCGAAAAGAACATTTCAAGAATCTGCTTGAAAACTCCCCAAAAGTCTTAGATAGACTTGTCCCAAAAATCATTAATAACTAACTAGACATCAAACTGGGACAATTTACTGAAGAAGAACTCAACATAGTACAGACAAAATTAAAAGCAGAAAAGCTGCAGGCCTTGATGAAATACCTCTGGAAGTATGGAAGATGAGGAAATTTGATGACATTACTTTGATTTTGCAATGTTGTATATAACCAGAACACAATAGAGAGATGGACGAAAGGCTGCATCTTCTCATTCACAAAGAAAAGTGACCTTAGAATCACCAAGAACTACTGAGACATAACTCTTACTTTTATAGCAGCTAAGGTTTATAATGCTCTATGTCTGTTGCATTCTGGAGAGTGAACACTTGTAATATTAAATAAAAGACAAACCACGATATGAGAGAAAATAGAGATATATTCTCAGGAAAAAGTATCTACAATAGAGAGACTATGAGTAGACAAGAACATAGGATTAGTGAATACAGAATAAAGATATAGTCCAACGATAGTATTGTCTTCCGTTATTATGGTAGCAAGTAAGGTGATCTAGTGCGATCTCCAGTCTCCAACGTTCTAATACTATTCCTATAAGAAGTTGCTCTTCACCTTTTAGTCTGCCCTGGTATAAGTAGCTACTGCTATATATGGCAGATGGACTAGTTCATTGTGTGGAAAAAGGTGGGTGATACCCAACAACTTCTCAAATGCATCAAACCAGAAATTGAGAAAATTTTTAGAAAAAATCAGAATGGATGCATCACATAGACACTGACAAAATATATAAAGAAAAAGCTAGATGGGAATGGTACAAGAATGTTACAAGCTAAATTGAACAAATCTTGGACACAACACCTCACCAAAGCAGCTGTATGGCCACTTACCTCCCTTCTCTAAAACCATCCAAATAAGACAGACAAGACATACATGACACTGCTAGAGAAGCAAGGACACACTTATAAGTGACATTCCCGTATAGAGCAACTTCACAGAGATATGCCAGTGTTAACTAACCAACAAGAACCTACTTACAACAGCTTGCACAGACACTGAATGTGATCTGAAAGACCTGCCAGGAGTGATGGATGATAAGGACAAAGGAAAATAGAGAGAGAGAGAGTCAGGGAAATCTGTGCTAGAAGTGTGACATGATGATGATGATTCATAAATTCTTCATTTTTGTTAAAAGTAAAATGAACTGTTAGATGTTTGCAGTCACTGCTAATGAGATAATGGTAAGCAATCATGTGACAGGAATTAAGCCTTCTTTAGTCAGTCAGAAGGCACTGCAGACTGAAGCAATGAATGCTTTCTTGTTCCCATCAAAAATATAAAAATAACACAGCACATTCCAGAATGAATCAGTTGCAATTCCCTATCCATCTTCTACATGCAGTAGTTCCCTTGGTCACCACAAAAGCCAGGCATGAATAACATCAAGAACAAATGTTTTTTAGATCAAACCTTTTTATGTCACACACACATACAGAGGAAGGACAGCAGACAAGTAAGTTTATCCTATAACATTTATAAAGAATTCAACTATCATTCAACAACTTAGTGTTTTGTAAGATTGCTATCTTCATAAAGAAAAAGAAAAAGAAACCCCTTGCATATTTCTGTTGATAAATTTCACCCCATTTGTTGATTTTAATGTCATTTCTAACCATTTCTTTCCCTAATCCCATCAGCAAACTGCACAATATTTCTGATCAAACCAGACATTTCCCTTCTACTTTTTCTCTTTTCCTTAGCATTACCATACACAAGCAGAACATTTTCATATTAGTATATATATATATATATATATATACATGTAAATAAATAGACCTACCTTGGATTGATAGTTGCTCATCTTGCAAACCAATTTAAATACATAAAGAGTTATCTCTCCTCACTGTGTTTTATTATCACTTATTAATTCCTATGCCTAATAAATTCAGTTCTCCCTGGATGCTCCATAACTGTGACCTTTTACCAGAATTTTACTACTCTTAATCAACAATATTTGGATCCTACAGCTGTATGATGATTAATGAGCTAATCTTATGGCTCAATCCTCACTGAGAACCCAAATACACTAGTTTTATACCAGACTAAGCTAAGTTTAATAACTGACCATATTTCTGAGTGTTCTTAGATCTAAATAATAACCTTGCATCAGATTTTTACTTGGAATCTCAGTGTTGAAATGATTGTAGAAAAGTTCACAGCTTTAATCTTGTAAAAACACTGATTAAAGACAGGTTTGCAGGTTGTTTTAGGTGTTTACAAAGGAATGTATAGTAGAAAAATGAGTGAGGCTAAGGAGCAGTCAAGCATATTTCTTTATTTCAAACTTTCCCCATTGGACACAGACAATAATACTAAGGTAAACAAAACTAGGAAGTTATCTGTTAGCACCAAAATGAATAAATGACCATTGCTTCTTTGTTTTACAACATTTTAGATAACAGGGAAACCTTTGCATAAGTACAGTAACACTCCAAACATTTATAAGATTTTCTTCTAAACCAAAGATTCCTGGATTTTATTATTTTTTGTGGAACATTATGCAATCAAAGTTACTAGGTATTATGTATTACCAAACTCTACAGTATTGAAATTCTGTAAATAAAAATAAAATTGCATAAATACATATAAGAGGCGTTCTTATTTGAGGATGCAGACAAGTTAGATGATATATGCTTCTTACAAATACACCTGCTCAAGCTAAATTGCTGCTGTATAGCCTCAAGCAAAAGACTCGAGATATCAGCCTCTGTGAAAATGTAAATAAAACAGTTCACATGTTTTAAACTTGATGGAGCCATCTCCACATTGAATGACAAGCCTCTGAAATTAGTGGACCAGTTCACATACCTTAGTAGCAAAATCTCATCTACTGAAAGTGATGTAAACATATCCATAGTGAAGGTATGGACTGACATTGACAGTTTACTGATCATATAGAAATCTAATTTCTCTAAAAAAATAAAATGGGATTTCTTCCCTGCTGTGGCTGTGTCAGTACTACTGTATGTTTGCTCAATCTGGATGCTAACAAAATGCACAGAGAAAAAGCTAGATTGAAATTACACAAGAATGCTACGTGCTGTTTGGAATAAATCCTGGAAGCAGTAGCCCACAAAACAGCTGTTGTACGGCCACTTACCTCTCATCTCAAAAAACATCCAAGAAAGACAAACACGACATGTGGGGCACTGCTGGAGAAGTAAAAACAAACTCATAAGCAACATTCTCTTATGGACTCCCACACATGGATGCACCACAGTTGGCCAACTAGCAAGGACTTACATCAGCTCTGTGCAGACACTGGATGCAGTCTAGAAGACCTGAAAAGAGCAATGGATGACAAAAGAGTTAAAGAAATCTGTGCTTGATGCTACTGCTTCTACTGATGATGATGATGATGATAATTTCCTATTTTTGGTTTGGTTTGGCTTGATTTGGACATGGCGACATGAGTTCAAACCTTGAACCAGGCTAATTGCATTTCACATAGCACTAATACCCTTGGGAAAGCTATGAATCCAATTATTCTCCCTTCGGCTATGGGGGAATAGTAGGACAGACTGGGTTCTTCAGCCTTGGTGAGGCAACTAGTCTAGGAGAAGGAAAACTCTGAATTGAAACCTGTTAAACTCCGCTTAAAAATTGACCTTGTGTCATATCCTGCCCGAGTGGAGGGGTTAGTAAATATGGGTTTGGTTTGGTTTTTGTTTGGTTTCTTTCTTTAATGGTATATCAACCTTTATGAGTTATTTAATGCCAAAGCCGTTCTTGTAGAAGGATAGTAATGGTACTATCTAACTCATAGCTGTAGGGATAAGGGAATTTATACCTTTCCCAGTGTTATTTGTTCAAAAATAAATGTGTGGTTGGGTCAAGTGGAGGTTGTATTGGAAGGTAGCGAAGGTAGCGAATGAACAGACTATCATGCAGAAGAAAAGTCGCACCAAGCATTTTTCTGCAAATCATAGATACGTTATTTAATTACATTGATTTTGCAATAGCCTTCCTTAATTAAGAGTGTAAATCAAGAACAATATGTCAAAGAAAAAAAATAAAGCAATATGATGTGAAACTAAGTTCAGATTAAAATGATTTTTTAAAAGCTAAAATTAAGTATTTATATATATATTTATATAGATGCAAAAGGCAGAAAACCAGACTCACCAAAGTCGAGTGCTATAAAGAACATACCTGCCCCAACAAATGTATCAACAAATGTATCAACAAGCATTTCTGGCACTAACAAATTACTACAGTAATTTTATCCTAAAATGTGCTCATATCAAGAACTCCTTAAGACAAATTTTGAAAAAAGATGAAGCTGGAGTACCAAATGTTAGAGTGTTTTTGAAGAAATCAAAATATTAACAACAGACTTGAGTTTGACGCATCATAATCCAAAGGATATCATTGTTGTAAGTGACACTAACTGTCTGAGTTTTGAAGACAAAGAAAGCAACAGCCAAGTAAAAGTGATTGTATATGTGTTAAGAACTTTATTGGCTGTTGAAAAAGAGTACAGCCAAATCAAAAAAAGAGGCTTTAGGAGTAATTTTTGCAGTAAAAAAAGTTCCATAGATTTATTCATGGAAGAAGCTTTACATTCCACCGACCATTATGTATATTTTTGGTTCCAAAAAAGGGATCCTTACATATACTGCAAATTGACTTCAGAGATAGGGGAACACTTCTGTTGAATTATAACTTTAAGATGGAGTTCCTCCCATCAAAGAGGTTGGGTATGCAGATGGGTTATCCAGGTTAATCCCCAAAACCATGTGAACCATTAGAGGAAACTGTGACAGATTAGAAATAGAAATAAAAAAGCATGCTTTTCAATACCATATGGTAATTACCAATGACAATCGAGGAGATTAGGAACACAGCAAAAATGGACAAATATATCACAGAGAAAAAGAAACAAATCATTGACCAAAACAAAAAGATTGGTAGTAAAAAGATTTGTTCTATCTGTGATGGAAATTTGATGTATGGCAGAATGGGTGGTGATACCAGGAGTGTTAAAAAAAAGAATATGAAAAGATTTCCACTCTTGTCATCTTGGTATAGTGAGAATGAAAGCTCTAATGAGAAGCAATGTTTTTTGGCCGAATATGAACCAGCCCATTGGCACAATGGTTAGAGTGTTTGCCAATGATCCGGGAAATCGGGGTTCAATCTCAGGTTGAGTCGTACCTAAGACTCAAAAAATGGTACTTGATGCCTCCTTGCATAATGCTAAGCATTGTAAGGTACGGATTAAGGGTAAAGTGAAGCAATTCAGGGAAAGGAGTGGTGCCCTCCCCTACAACTCAATGTAGTAACGATCAAAAATGGAGCCATTGAGTTGCCCTCAACTATGGTTGCCAACTTCACTTTTATAAACAAATAAATAGAAAAAAATGTAAAATCCTGCAGAGGTTGTGTGATAGCAGCAAAGGCATCACAAGTGAAATTAACCCATTGGCCAAAGATGAACAGACGTTGTCAAGGTTACACATAGACTTTTTAGGCCCAATGAAAGGACAATATTATTCAATAGTGGTTGGCTATTTCTCGAAATGGCCAGAGGAGGCCCAATGAAAGGATAATATTATTTAATAGTGGTTGGCTATTTCTCGAAATGGCCAGAGGTGATGAAATTTAAAAACCCTATGTGCAATGATACAATTAGATTTTTTGCATGAACTCTTTACTAGATTTGGTATTCCTGATACAATTGTGTCAGATAATGGAACACAATTCACCACAAAAGAATTTAAAGATTTTTGTAAAGCCTTTTAGATTGTACACATCACTATTGCACCATGTCATTCATGATCTGATTGATAGGCAGAAAGATTTGTAGACACTTTCAAACAAGCATTAAAAATGTCAGACAGAAAGGAATCCATTAATGATAGCCTGCATTTTTTATGTGTATACTGCGACTCTGAACCTAAACACTAATTCAGGATTGTCACCACTGAAGTAAATGTTCGTGAGAAAAATAAGATGTGTTAGATAAACTGTTGCTAAAGGAAAATAAAAAAAGCAATAAAGAAGAAACAGATGCAAAATCCTATATACCAGAAGAAATTTTCTTTATAGAGTACAGAAATGGGAAAGAAATTTGGAAGGCTGGAGTCATTGATGAATGTATTGGGAGATTAATGTGTATAATTAAAGAACCAAAAAAGACTATTAAAAGACCTAACAACCAGACCAGGAAAAGGTACTTGAAAGATATAAATAAACAGAAGAAAGAACTGATGAAGGTTATTTATGACTTATTCAATGTACTGATGCCTTTAGTTGCCCCTGAAGAGAAACATTCAAACAAATGGAAAAGGACATTTTAAGGGACTAGGGAAATAATCTTGAAAAGAAAAAATACAACTTCCAGAGGAAGTAGTCAATTCTAAAAAGGTGGATAGTATGGAGCACTCCACAAGACAGACTAGTCTAAAGACTATCTAAAGACTCTGCCATAAACAAATATGACTTAGGTCATTTACATTAGTCGGTGTACCAAACTGTGTACCATATTCTCTCCAGAATAAAATAATTCTTATTTTACTTGTGTACCAACCTTACTTATTTCCTGATACCACATTCATATTAGAATTAGTTCACATCACATTCACAGATGGTGGGGAGGCAAATATTTTTCTGAGAGTGCAGAGTAAGGCTCTTTTTTTTCCTCTTCACCCAGGCATTTAGCCTGCATAATAGACTGCATGCCCTGGTTTCTTAGTCACCTTTTGCCACTGGACCCGATAACATCCAATTTGTGAGTTTAAAAATTTTATTCTCAGTATTTTCATATAATTAATCAAGCATTTTAACTGCTGTACTATCGTTGTATAACCACATAATACTTATGCATGCATGCAGAATCATAATGACGACACAATAAAGACGAGTGACACAGTTCTTTAGAAAAATACACCTCCCACTTTATTGAAAGTGTTGTGCATGAGAGGGAGTTGGAGACCAAACAGAATTGCAACATATTGACCCCCACTCTATTGACCATGACCGCGTTTCTTTCCTGTTCTCCTGGGCTGCTCAACTGGGGGCCCAGCCTCTCTGGGTGCTAGCTTTCTCTACTGCACCTTGTCTTCAACTCGTCTGATCTCCAAACTGACTGATTTCCTGTCTTCACCTGGGTTATATAATAATTTGACGCCCACTCTTCTTCCTGCAAGCGTCACAAATTTGCACTCATTCAACCCGTCCACGGTCAAGGTTATAATATCCTGATATTCCTTGACTGGATGCACCTGTTATTTACACAGGTGCATTTCCTATTTTGACAGCCCGGCCGGGTTGGAGGTCAATATACAACACTATTTACCCATAACAAGGGAAAAAATTGATGGATTCATGCCTTTCTCAAAAGCATTTGTGTAAAGTGAAATGCAAACAACCTTTGGGTTGCTGATACTATTTCCTATAATGATAACCATTATGTTAGTTGGCTGTTTTTATTTACTTTACACAAATACCCAGAAGAAAAACATTTTTTCTCTCCTGAGAAAATAAAATAGTTGTGTTGACCATTTTCTACGATGATAACTGTTATGTGAAACACACCGCCTTTTTTCTCAGTAAGTCTTTGACTAGTTATAAAGCTTTTGGAATTAAAAAAGCCCTCTAGCAACATCCATGGTATCACTCTGAAGATACTTGCTCATAAAATTCACTTGAAAGAGAAAGGAGTACAAGAAAATGAGAAGGACCAGAAACTTATAATCTTCTCATTTGATTAACTAACAACATCTGTTTTTGCTTGAGCATCATAAATGCTTCCTGCTAACTATATCACAAACTACAGCGGCTTGATACTGTGTACACAGTGGGCTAAATTGGCTATTTCTAAATTGGACATTTGGATTGAACATTGGAAATTTGCCAAAAATATAATAAACCATACAACAGGCTCATGTAAGTGCGGCAGAATTTTACCAGAAATCCATTTATAACTGTAAATAGCACTTTGTTTGAAAGAATTAAATATTTATTACTCTTTTGACATGCAAGGTCAGTTGTCACTATTTCTCACAGATCACTCACTTTCAACCTTCAAGATATAATATAGACCAAAATTCAGAGATATGAGCCTCTTTCATCCTATTCAATAATTATTTATAATAATTTGTTATGATCGTGTTTTTATAAATACCTTTAAATAGCATAAATTTTATCTGAAAACAGAGAATCAAATTTTGATTATGGATGCTTTTCAAATAGCTGAGGTAGAAACAAATGTAATTACTTTAAAGAAATAATGTATAATTCCTCGTTTTAAAATATATCTTCAAGTTATATGTTCTACCTGGGTGTTTTTATGATATTTTCAGTGTTTTTTTATCCAAAAATATGCATTATTGAGGGGGTATTACCTTAAAATCTGGTTATAAAAAGAAAGATTTTACTGAAATAGTCATAAAAAAAAATCATTTCTCTCCAAAATATTGGAACATTTTTTGAAATCAAAGGGGTATTTTGTCTTAAATTAAAATATATCTGAGCCTGAAAGCCACTTTAAAGATTGCATCACAGTTTCAAAAATAATTTACTCACATAGATTTTACCATTAATCTTTTGATAAAACTATCAACTTCAAAACACAAACTTTTTAACCAAAAAAAATGATAGAAACTAAAAAACATACATGTATCCCAAAATTCAAGATTAACAATATGCACATATCCTGTTATATAAACAATCTTCAAAAATAGCCAAAATCTGATCCTTGGACCACTGTGTGAGTTGCCTATTCAAAGTAAGTGAACTTAGTCCACCTAATTATTTTACCCTTAACTGTGGTCAGAAAAGATAGAATTCATACTTCTCCCATAATTATTATTGCAAAGTGAGCAAAAGGCAGGATTTGAAACTGCTTTTATTTTCCCCACTAATAATCACAATGATACCACACCATAAGAACTGCATGAATGAAAGGCTAATAATTGAATAGATAGAAAAACATTCTACTCCATTTTTTAATGGATTAAATTCAGCTCAAAATGAAGAAGCTTTGTTAAGCCTGGTACAAGTCAAAAAGTATAGGATATCAAGTAAAGATTGAAATAATCATACAATAGTGGTGAACTGTTAATATATATATATATATATATATATATATATATACTCAAATGCTTCACCAACAGAAAGTTAATTTTGAAGAGGAGTTTTCTAGTTTGAATTTAGAGTTTTCTTCCTCAAAGACCAGTTGCCATACTAAGGCAAAAGAAACCAGTCAACCTTACTGTTGTAGAGCTTCAACACTTTCAATTCTACATTCACCGAGTGTTTTAGAAAAATTTTGCAGAGGTTTGTCACATGTTTTCTAAGAGAGGAGCCTTTGTGGTACAGTAGATAATGTGCGGGACTGTGACATTGTGGTAATCAAGTTCAAACTCCAACTATTACATTCACTTTTGGACTAATGCACTTGGGAAAGGTATCTCTCCAACTATGGGTTTGTTATGGTTAATAAAATGGCAATTGGCGAGTGTTCTAAAAATAGAAAAATATAGACATACTGACGCCAAGAATTCAAAATTGGGCGGCAAAATTGGTAGCTTTACTCTGCTTAAAAATTGACTTTGTATCATATCCTGTTAGTAACAGAGGAGTTGGGTAAATACATAGGCCTACTGGAGCATTTGTTTGCATACCATTTGCTAAATTTTCAACATGACCAGAAATAACCACAAATATTTCATAAAACTTATTCTTAAAAATCTTTTTATCTAAAATCCGTGTAATATTTGATCTGTGTGATAAAAGAAAAAATTTTGATTTCATGCATTGACATGGAAAATAAATATCTGTTACATACTGATGTGTAAGGGCAGTTCAAAAAGTTGTAAGTCTCTCCAAGAAAGCAGAACTATAACTGAAGGTTTTTGTTGTGGCAACACGCTCCCACTTTTTATAAAACTAGAAAAACTGATTCAGATTTCTGTCTTGATTTCTGTACAGGTGAGGTCCATACAAAGGTGATAGGTGTGCAATAAATCTAAAATCTGGTTGGTTGGTTAGTTGGATTTAATGGCATATCAACCTCTATAGGTTATTTAATGTCAGAGCCTTTTTGCACATATATTATATATGATTTGTAAATGCAAATTTTTAGGTTGATGATGGTTGGGTTTATGGCCTAGAGTGTCAAATTCGGATATGTATATGTGTGTATATATAAATGTCAAAGCTATTTATTTGTATAAACTTGATGGTCGAAGGTGTTGGTAACATAGTCTATGTCTTTAATAGGAGACCAATTGTTTTTAAGAAGTTGATTATGGTTTTGAGAGTAATTTCTAAAAATAGTTCCTTCATGCTGTTCGCCTAATAAAACTTTTTCCTGGTGTGGTTGAGTTTTGTGCATTCTATCAAAATGTGCTTGATTGAGTTTTGGTTAACACGTGGACATTTGGGGAGAGGTTCTTCTTTAAGAATGAAGGAGTGAATCAGTTGAGTGTGTCCAATGTGTAGTCTAAAATCTGGGTGAGGCTTTGAGCTTTTTGAATAGCCATCGTATCACAGACTCATCTCTAACATTCACTAAATTTAACACACAATTCAGTTATAAAGTTACAAAAATAATATTTTCAAATGATTTAATTCTCAGCTTAAATGATGGTTGGGAGTACAATTCTGAACCATTTTTTTTGTTCCCAAGTTTCATATTAGTTGGCATTTCTAATTACATTGCCATGACAACTTCATGCTTCACAGAGTCTCTCCAGCTGAGTTACCCACTCTACATCACCATTGACACAACTGAGTTAAAAGCTGCCGATCGGTTCACCTACTTGGGTTGCATCATCACATCAGATGCTAAGATTGACAAGGAAGTCAACAATAAGCTGGCTAAGGCAAGCAGAGCATTTGGCAGACTATATAAATACATGTGGTATGACACATACCTGGAGAAAATCACAAAGATAGAGTATAGAGCCTTCATCCTTGTTACCCTCTTATACAGCTCAGAGATGTGGGGTACTAATCAGTACCACTTATGACTACTTTAATGGTTCCACCATTGCTGCTTCTGTAGCACCCTTAACATCCACTGTAGTCGAATCATCACCAATATTGAAGTCCTCGAAAAGGTGAGAATCCCCAGCATCAAGCCTATGTGACTGAAGTCACTGCTATGCTGATCTTAACATCCACTAGAGTCAAGTCATCATCAATATTGAAATCCTTGAAAAGTTGAGAATCCCCAGCATTAAGGCTATGTGACTGAAGTCACTGCTATACTGAGCTGGAAACATCACCAGAATAAAGAATCAACTGCCTAGGATCATACAGAGCAGTGAACTCTCCACAGGCCATCATGACAGAGGAGAACCAAGGAAGTGATTGAAGGGCAGCTTGAAAAAACCCTTTTGTCATATTGATCATTGCCAATGGTCCACTCTAGCTGAAAACCATGAAGCCTGGCATTTCACTACCAGTCATATTGTCTCCTCATTCAGAAACACCAGCAGAACCACTCCTAAGGACAAAAGGCACAGGAGGAGGAATGGCAATACTATGCCATCAAACTCTAACCAGACCTTCAGCTGTGGCCACTGCGACTAAGCTTGTCTGTCCCATATTGGCCTTATCAGTCATAAAGTGCAGACTTCCCCCTTTTTGATCTTCATTTCATGAAGCCAAGTCATGATGAAGTTAAAAACAAAATGGAATATTGAAAATACTGTTATGGTTAAAAGGAAAAAAATATATTAAATAAATGAAAAATATATATATATACTATGATATAAAAATGAATCAAATTTTGGCATTAAAAACCCTTAAGGTGTTGATATGCCATTAAAGAAATAAACTAACCCAAACAAAACCAAATAGATACTTAAGTTTCAATATAAACCTTACAATGTATTTTGCAATTGAACATGGGACATAATCATTTTATTTCATGTTTTGCAAAATAAGATTTTTCAGGCTTATAGATATTTAAAAGCTGTTACACATACATTTGTATATTTCAATGCAAATATCCAACCCAATCTTGGCATCTGATGTGATGGTGCAACTCAAGTTGGTGAACCGATGGACAGCTTTTAACACAGTTGTGTCAATGGTGATGTAGAGTGGGCAACTGAACTGGAGAGACTCTGTGAAGCATGAAGCATATTTGTTTGAATTTAAGAGAAATAACATTTTAAGATTTTCTGTAATACTAAAAATAGTATATTATCTAATATTTGATATTATTTACAGTTGAAATAAGTTAAAAATATGAACGGCATAAAAAGACAACTAAAAACTGTTTGATTTGGTTTCTTTGTTTAAAGGCATATCAACCTTTGTGGGTTATTTAATGTCAACGGCATCCTTTTAGTGATTCTTTAACTCATAGCTGGAGAGATAAGGAAGTTAATACCTTTCCTGAGAGTATTAATCTGAAAGTAATCATAATAGTACAACTGGGGTTTTAAACTCACTTTCTGTGAAGTCACAATCCAGCATGTTAGCCATTATATTACTGACACCCCCACCCACCCCCCGCTGAAAATTATTTTTGTTATTTTTCCTTGTGAAATATGTAATATGATGTTGTAATGTGTTGTGTGTACTTGAAAGGTTTTGGGTAATTGAATAATGTTCCTCAAGAAATGATGAAATCCGATTATCTGTGTAACATAATGGCCAAGGGATTTCGTTTTATATATCTTGCCTTTCGGTTTAGTTTGGCTGAGAACCTTTCAGCTCAGCACATGGGTTAGGTGCAAACTTGAGAACAGGTGTTGACGCGCGTGCAGGGAGGATGTGTTGTTCACAGATGTCAAAATAAAAATCCCAGAGAGAGGATTTGACCAGGAGATGTGAATGACGTCATGCACCGAAAGCGCATGCGGAGGATTTTGGGGATTTTGAAAAAAAGTCAGTAGATTTGAGAACTAGACTCCAAATGGTAAGGGTCGACTTTCGCTTGCTCGCGGAGGTCTTGCGACGGGTGCGCACATGTTCGGGGTGGAGGGCAGATGGAAAAGCCAGAATAGAAAGAATGTATATCTCTCTCCTTATGTGGAAACCTTTAACTCAAAGGTAATAAAAAGGTTTCGTACCTTAACTAAGAAGTCGTTACGTGTTTTTCGTGTTTCGGGATTCCTATGTTCTATGTATATATGTTATGAATATTCTATGTACGTTTCACATATTCATGTATGGTTATGTTACATTTGGTTAAGAAGAAAATTAACCTTAAGAAATAGTTAGGAGTGTATTTATTTATGGATTATACTGTAGTTTTTTTTTTTGTTTAAATAACAAATTAGTTGATACTGGTACTTATTTATGAAGTGCTTAGTTTAGTTTAGTACATATGCTATAAGGTTCAACTGATTGATTGCTAAGTTATATAAAGGCTACAAAACTGGTTCTCATTCAAAATTTGTTGGATATCTTCCAGATAGACCACTTATGTTTTTCACTTGTGTCTATAAAAAATGATGATTTTCAAGGCCAAGTAGAGTGATACTGACTTGAACACAACCTCAGTTATAATCATCTTCGTACATAAACGCACAAACTATTATTTTACCCCTTTATTACATTATTTTATTTTATTATGCTCATACCACCTATGAGATCCACAGTATATAATATTTACACAATATTTCATTCATTTATTTATTATAATAGTATTATTAACATTACAATAATACAATTTATTATGCACATAACTATTATTGAACACACATAACTATTTATGCACATAACTATTATTTAACACACTAAACCCTTTATTATTTTATTACGTACATACTACCTATGAGATTTATAGTATATAATATTTACACAATTTCTCATTTATTTATTATTAGTATAATAATACAATTCTCTCCCCTAAAGAATATACCAACATATTACAACACAATATAACCTTACTTATACCCTCTATAATTCTTGCCTACCATAGCACAACAATTCATACACGCTTACAAATCAAATTCTTATTCATTCTCCCCGACATGCAGTGATGATGTTTTTTCCATAGCAATAGTTACCTAAAGAAATAATGTAACGAATTAATATACACTTGAATCCATTTTCACTAAACCCAATGCTTTATGTTCCTGGCCTGACTTAAGCTAAAAACACTCATCCACACGTAACTATAACACATACACACACACCCATATATACTCACACACTTACAACCACACACAAACGAAATCCGAACGGTTTTTGTCTGTATTTTGTTGTATTTTCGATTTTCAATTCATTCCATCTTGTTAACTGCCTGATGAATGTTGTTTTATAAACTTCAAGATACCTAAGGTCGCAGAATATTTTCCATGGATTAAATATATATATATATATCTAATATATATTTATTTATCATCATTATTATTATTATCATATTATTATATAATAGCTCTCTCCTAGATATTGAGCACTCTCCATATTATACTACACTTGGTTCGACATATAACCACAAAGTGATTTACTGACGACCAACACTCTTATAATATATATATATATATATATATATATATATATATATATAAATGAACAAAAATGATGAAACAAATAGGAATATTTCTTTAGTGTAATTTATTTTTTGATTGTTCTCAATTAGTTTTGACCTTAGGTCATTGTTGGGAAAAAAGTTTTTGTAAAGAAATGTTTTTTAGAAAGTTTTTAAAAGAGTTGATGAGCTATAAAACAAGTGACTAAAAATGAATTGGTGACACAGCATATCCATTTGATTTTTTGGTATCAAAGAGTCTGAAACTGAACTTTATATGATCTCGGCTATCAGGACATCTAGCAATGAGCTCTCCATTTGGGAGATATATATTAAACATGGGCAGAGTGTGTTTCAAATTAGCCATGGCTGCTTGGTTTGTTAATTTAAATGTTTATGTATCACACTTAATCTGTCCATCCTATTTCAAAATGGCACATATCAAGATTTTATATATATATATATATATATATAATCAGGATGGATACCTCAGGTAGTGTAATGGTTAACAATTTAAACTCACAGCCAATTACTATTGAGTTTGGGTCTCAGCTGGTGTCCTATAATCCTGGCCTTGTGCCACAACTAAGCAATGCTTTGCAAATAATTTCATATGCATATTTCCAAGACAAATAGACATTTCTCACTTGCAAGATTGGTACAGCACAATCTTTTAGCACCTTCATTTGGACTTGTGTCAGACAGAACTAATCTTAGTAAATATCCAACCCTATGTTTGATCAATTTTTCTCTTTCTTACGTTATGAGTAAAATTGTATTTTGTTTTCAATAATCTTAAAAGAATGCTGAACATCCTCTTGAAAAAGATTAACAAAGGTAATTTTGCAAAAGATAGCTTGAAAAAAAAATTGCAATTTAAACTTTTTCAATTCCCTTCTTTTAATAATAATAATAATGATAATCTTATGCAGAAAAAAAATTTCTGATAAAGAGTAAATTTTAAAACTTCTCTTGCATTTTTGGCATTAAAATTCTCAGACACAAATTCATATTTACAGCTAAAATTCTTATTATGATTGTAGATGTATGTGTAACTATAGCTCAGGAAAAAGATGATACATCATAGCAAAAGTTTTTATTTTAGCAATACACATAGAATGCAAGAAAAAGTTGGAAAATAAGACTGTTTCCAATCCAGTTTGCAACTGATTGGTAATTTTTTGGAGTATTCATTAAATAACCCACAAAAATTGATATGCCTTTAACAAAGAAACTAAACTAACTATTTTTAGTTGTCTCTGTTTATACTGTTCATGTTTTTAACTTATTTCAATTGTAAATAATATCAAATATTAAACTTATGAGTATTGTAGATATCATTATCATTCATATAAAAATTGTATATATATGACACATTATCATTGTGTCATACTGCTTTCATGGATTTTCCTGACTCTCTCACCATTTGTCACTATCATCCATAGCTTTCGATAGGTCTTCTATGTTATATATTGACCTTTGACTGAGCCGTCAATCAAGAGATGCACCTGTGTAAATAAGCGGAAGAACAGCAGAAGCAGGTGGGCGTTAAACAATAATATAACCAGGTGCACAGATGATTTGAGTCAGTTGGAGACAAGATGCGAAGTGAGAGCCAGTGGCAGACTGAGGGCTTTGGGCCCTTAGTAACCCACAGTTGAGCAACCCAGCCAAGATGAGAAAGAAATGCCGCTATGGTCACAAGAAAAACTTGGGCCAAATAACAATCCGTTCTTGTTTCCACTCACCTCTCACACATAAGAAACATCACCCTTTCGAGAATAAAGTGTGAGAGATATATTTTAATAAAGAAGTGTATTCGTTACCGGTTGATTGTTCCCGTGTATATTTGTATATGTATGTGGCTATACAGTATTCTAGACTTTATCTTGTGTCCATACAGAGCTGTTGTTGATGAGCTCTTGTTGGTTGGCCAACACTTGCATGTCCATGCAAAGGGGTCCATTGTAGAATATTGCTTATGAGTTCATCCTTACTTCTCCAGCAGTGTCCTGTGTATCTTCCTTGTCTTATTTAGATGGTTTTAGAGATGGGAGGTAGGTGGCAGTAGTACAGTTGTTTTGTGGGATGTTGTTTCCAGGATTTATTCAATGTAGCTGGTAGCTTTCTTGTGCAATTACCATCTAGAGTTTTCTCTATATGCCCAGTTAGTGTCCATGTGGTACATCCATATAGTAGAACTGACACAACCGCTGATTGGAAGAAATTGTGTTTTATTTTATCAGATAAGTCTGATCAATAATCTATCAATAGCTCTCCATGCCTTCACAAGTTGCATATTGATATCATTTTCAGTAGACGAAACACGGCTTCCGAGGTACATGAACTTGTCCACTGATTACAAAAAACCACCATTTAAAATGGAGACATCTCCTTTGGGATTAAAACACATGTACTCCATTTTGCTTGCATTCACATGGAGGCTAATGCTACCAGCTACCTTCTCTGCACTATGCAGCAGGAATTTGGCTTGGGTTGGTGTATTCGCAAGAATTGCTCTGTCATCTACATAGTCTGCGTCCATAATAGTTTCTTGTATTCTCTTACATAAGACCTATTGATGTTCAAAGTATGTAGTCTTGGTAGATTATGAACAGATATGGGGCTAATGCATTCCCTTGCAGAACACCAGCAACAATGTCAAAGAAGTCTGTGAGGGAACTTTCACTTTCATGTTTTTATACAGCATCATCATGGCTGTGACAGTTTCTTTAAGGAGACCATATGCTAGAAGTATTTGCTCCATCTTCCCCCTGTGTATGGTGTCAAATTCCTTGGAGAAAGCTACAAATAAGAGGGTCACCTTGAGGTTTTTTGCACAAAGTTCATCTAAGATTTCATGGATTGTCAGAATTTGTGATGTTGTGGATCGGTTTCTCTGAAAACTATTTTGATTCTTCTGAAGAATTTTCTCAATTTTTTATTTGATATGGTTGTGTAGCAGAGTATTATAAATCTTTGTAGCCATGGAAGTAAGAGTTATGCCACAGTAGTTCTTGGCAATTCCAAGGTCACCTTTCTTAGGGAAATGGAGGATACAGCCTTTTATCCACCTCACTAATGTGTTCTGGTTTTATATGTCATTGCAGTATCAGAGCAGTAAGTCATAGAATTTCCTTGTCTTCCATACTTCTGGTAGTATTTCAAAACCAGCAACTTTTATGCTTTTAATTTTGTTTGAATTATTTCAAATTCTCCTGAAGTAAACTGTCCCAGTTTGATGTCTAGCTGGTTATTAATAATTTTCATGATAGGTTTATCTGTAACTTTAGGGGATTTTCCAATCAGATTCTTGAAATGTTTTTTCCACATGTGCATTTGTTCTTATGTGCTGACAGCTTCTAGTTTAACTCTGGAGGGAAATGCTCTTCCTTTTACTCTATTTATTGTCTGCCAGGCTATTCCAGATTGTCTATCTTCAACTGGATTTCTAATTTTATTGATCTGGCCTTGAATGTATTCTATTTGTTCTTTTTTTTTTCCAAGATCCAACAGAGACACAAATATATGTCATATTTGTTTTTTTTTTCAAAAAAGAAAAAAGAACAAATACGATATATACTTGTGTATATGTTGGATATGGAAGATTTAATTTTTAGATTAAGGATACATCAGAGGTCTCCAGCTTTTTCAGCCTGATTTTGTGGGCCATAAAACTTAATTCAGGATAGTCAAGGACTTTACTTTTAAAAGGACCGACAAAAACTAAATTTATCATATTTACCCAACCCCTCAACTCGGGCAGAATATGACACAAGGTCAATTTTTAAGCGGAGTTTAACAGTTTTCAGAGTTTTTCCTTCTCTTAGACTAGTTGCCTCACCAAGGCTGAAGAACCTAGTCTGCCCTACTATTTACCCATAGCTGGAGGGAGAATAATTGGATTCATACTTTCTCCAAGGGTATTAGTGCTATGTGAAATGCAATCCGTCTTGTCCAAGATTTGAACTCGTGTCGCCATATCCATTTCCTGCGATGATAACCATTACACCACGGGCACCTCCAAAAACTAAATTTATAAAGTAGCAACCATGATATATCTGATGTTGTTTGCAATCACAAAAAGATATCATATCAGATTTAAATGAAGAAGTTGATAGAAGGTGCACATTTGACAAGTGATGATTTGGCAGTTGCGAATGCAGTATGCTCTTGATCTGCTTCATTTTTGAGAACAACTGTTTATAGAAGTATGTAGTAACAAACATGCTCACTATTTGTTGGGTGTGAGTGATAAGGTTGTGGAATCATCCAGATAGAAGTATGTTGTTTGCAGAGAAATTGAAGATATGGCTAGCAAGAAAGTTGATCTTTAAATCTTCTGAACACTGAAAACAATGAATTTCATCGGCAGTTGTAATAAGACTTTTTCATAGCATCAACAGATGAGGAGAAAATTTTAAAAGTTGAATGAATCCCCCACTTAACGACCGTATATTATTTTGTTTTTTAATCACATACTGATTCTAGACTGAAATTATTTTCTTAGATGAGATAGAATGGTCAAATAATGGGGAATCAGTTTAGACCTTGGTTAACATAGAAAATAGATGTTCCTTATTGTATTTTCAAAAATTAATTAAACAAATTGATGATTTAATGACCATAAATTGATGACTGACTGATATATAGTCTCAAAAATCAGTTCTATTTTGACAATAGATCAAGGGCTGACCAATACATGAGATCGACTTTGATACAATTGTACATGATGCAGTTATGGTCGAGACATCTTCTGTGGTTTAGGGGTTAACAATCTGATCGCACACTAATTCATTAGGGTACTGAATTTGTTTCTCACAAATACTCAGCTATTTTAATCTTGTGTCAAACTAAGCCAAGCAGAGTAAATAATGACACATTTATGGTTACCTGAGGTTAGGTAAGGTTTCTTTGTTTAATGTCATCAATCTTTGTAGGTTATTTAATGTCAAAGCCATTCTCCTAGAAGAACAGTAGTGGTACTATTTAACCCATAGCTGGGAGGATTCATACCTTTCCTAAGGGTATTTGCCCGAAAGTGAACATAATAGCGCGACTGGAGTACGAACTCGCTTACTACGATTCCACAGTCCATCGCTTTAACCATTATACCACGAGGACCCCGCCCCTATGGTTGCCTGAGACAATGAAATAAAGATATTAATTTAAAATATGCTGAGTATAATTAACATTTATTCAATGGTGAAAATAGAAGTATCTTTGTTCCTTAATAGCAGTTACAGTTATGTGGATAAATCTGCAAATGTAACATAATTGTTTCATTTAATGTAGAAAAATATATATGCTCATATAACAGTATTTGTGGGACAAAAGTTGTACAAAATTTATCTATGGGTTAAAATAGAATTATCTTTGTCCAATAATGATTATTAAATTTACCATCCGAAATATATATGAAAATTTAGCAGCTATTATGGGACAGTGGTAGTACTAAAAATGCACTTACATACATGCCTATTCATACATCTTTCAGAACATATATAAATATGAAATATGAAAAAACAAGATAATCAGATAATGTATATAATTATATATGTATATATAAGAATCAGAATGCACACACACACACACACACACACGCGCATGCACACACACAGAGATGCATATTAATATACAGATGGAAACACATAAATTTATTCTGACATGTGCATACACTCCTAGATTTATTGCTATATATGCATACAAACATAAAACTTATGCATACATGTGTATTCAGGCATAAAAATGATTTGCAGATTTGGAAAATTTAATAAAAAATTGACAGAATGAAAGTAGATTTTTGCTACAGATTTTTCGTGATTTTCTTTATATTAATGTCAAATTTATTTTCCTTTCATTTGCAAAATTGTCATTTTCTTTCCTTTCTTTTACTTTTTTTATCAGTGCATAATATTAATTCTTTTCTTTTATGATTTTCTTTCAATAACATTTTTTCTTTTTTTCTATAATGTTCTATCATGATTTTTTTCTTTCTATAAAATGCTTTCTTGCAATAAAATTCTTTTTATAACATACTTTTTTCTTTATATTTTTCTATAATACTCTTTATTTCTTTGTATAACATTTTTCCTTCTCTCTTTTTTTCTTTCCTTTATATTTTTGTACTTTCTGCTGCATTTTTCTCTTTTTTTCTTTCTTTCTTTTTTATACTTAAATGTTTTTCTTACAGTAAAATTTTTTTTTTGATCTCTCCTTCTTAGGTTTTTTCATTCTTTCTTTAGCGTTTATTCTTTAGATGTCATGTATTCTTTCTTTCTTTCTTTCTTTCTTTCTTTCTACCATTTTTCTTCACTTCTTTCTTTCTTTCTTATGGTAGCATAGTCTTTTTTTTGTTTTTTCTCTCTTTATTTCTTTATTTTAAATTTAAGTTTTCCTCTTTTTCCAAATTTTACTCTCGTCCCACCCCTTAAAATTGCGACTCCCTAAATACCTTATTTGATATTTTTCCCCCATGAGTTGTCTGCAAAAGTGCCAGTGAAAATACAGACTTGTTTTTTTGCATGCTATTTTTGTGAAAGATTAAAAACACAAAAAATAACTATTGAACAATATATTTATTTGTACCAGGAAAATGGTTAGTACTACATGACCCATTATAAATAAATGCACTAAAAACATTTTCATTTTCTTGTTAAATGCTTATCTCTTATGTTATTTTTGTTTCTTTTACAAAGAACTAAAATTTTTTCAATAAATAAACAAATAAACTTCTTCAACATAGCATGAACCGGACTTAATTTGTGAATAAATTACTAATAAGTATTGATTTTGCCAGTTGTCTGTATGAATCAAGAATTAAACAAAAAATCAAGATAACAACTCCAATGATATCAATAAGCCTATTGGAAGTGAAGTAAATTCTGACAACATTTAAATCGAGGAGGAAGATAAAAAAAATTATGAAAAAAACGAGAATTAAAGACCAACAAAATGAGGTAAATCAAAATATAGAATCTTATAATAACAAATAGAATAAGTTAATTGAAATTTCTTTTCCCATTTGACAAAATTTTTGTTTCTGCAAAGTTCTAATAAGGGTATTGATATTGATTACTTGAATATTTGGTCATAACCTAAACTACCATCTTTACATTTAATAGTATTGATTATGATTCATTCAGTTTTAGTTTAGTTGCATTGTATTCAATGGCGTATCAACCCTTGTGGGTATTTCAATACCAAATAGAGTTCACATATATATATATATTTCAATCATACATCCTAGATGCATCAGGGAGGTCTTCAGTGATGCACTGACTTCATCGCCGATTTCGGGTTATTTCTGCATCATATCGGCTCCGACAGTAATCCCGGCATGACGCTGGAAGAGCCAAGCCACCTCTGTGATCGCAACGTGCTATATATATATATATCGATACTGCTATATGGATGCACTACATGGACGCTGACTAAATGGATGGAGAAAAAGCTTGATGACAACTACACAAGAATGCTGCAAGCAATTTTGAACAAGTCCTGGAGGCAACACCCCACAAAGCAGCCACCAACTTCCCATCATGAAAACTATCAAAGTTAGACGAACCAGACATGTGGGACACTGCTGGAGATGCAGGGATGAGCTCATAAGTGATGTTCTCCCATGGATCCCCTCACATGGCCAAGCAAGGGCAGAGAGACCGGCTCGAACTTACATATAGCAGCTATGTGAGGATACGGGTTGTAGCCCAGAGGACCTGCCTGGAGCAATGAACAGTTGGGAGGAGTGGCGAGAGAAGGTCAATGATGATGATGATGATAATAAATATATAGTGAGTAGAGTGTTCGCCAATGGTCCAGAAGACCTGGGTTCAATCCCAGGTCGAGTCATACCAAAGACTTTAAAAATGGTACTTGATACCTCCTTGCTGAACACTCAGCAATATATGGTATGTATCGAGGGTAAAATGGAACAATCCAGGGAAAGGAGTGGCACCCTCTCCCACACCTTGGTGTAGTAGCTATTGAATATTTATATTTATATATGATTTGCATGTGTATAGTTTGTAGGTAACATTTTTAAATGAGCCAGACCTCATTTGTTTACACATAGTTAAATAGTTTCAAGTATTGTTACCCAACATTAACAATTCTATTCAATGTTAATCATTTTTTTGCACACAGTTAAATGGTTTTGAGTATTGCAATTTGTTATTAATGCAAAGTTAAACTGTTTCAAGTATTTCAATTCAACACTAACAATTCATTTTAATATTAATGAAAATCCTTAGCAAAAGGTTGAACAGTTCTAACTGATAGTACCACTCTGGGCCAGAGTAGACCTGAGAATAATGATCCTATTTACCCAACCCCTCCGCTCAGGCAGGATATGACACAAGGTCAATTTTTAAGCGGAGTTTAACAGGTTTCAATTCAGAGTTTTCCTTCTCCTGAACTAGTTGCCTAACCAAGGCTAAAGAACCTAGTCTGTCCTACTATTTACCCATAGTTGGAGGGAGAATAATCGGATTCATACCTTTCCCAAGGGTATTAGTGCTATGTGAAATGCAATGAGTTTCGTCCAGGATTTGAACTCATGTCGCTGAGTTCATTTCCTACGATGATAACAATTACACCACGGGCACCTCCTAACTGACCTGAGAATAATGATTATGAAGGAATAGGTACTCCACGTTCCCCAAACTTCAAAACTGGAGCCTTACCATCAGATGTAGTTTAATGTCATATTCAGTACACTTCAGTTTTATGGTATAGCCTTAGCTTTTATCTTTTTATTTCCTGTTGATAACATGTTTTGCTCAGCAAATGAAAGCAATAGCAATAACCAACTGCTACAACTACTACATTCTTCTGTAATAATATTGGGGATTGTGATTCTATAAAAGTAAAAACTAGAATAAAATCAATGCTAGCCTTTGTTATGTTCAAATCAAATAATGTACTTATTTACAGTTTCATGAGATGTGGTGTTCATTGATTGGTTCCAGTTTCATTTCGTACTTAAATTAGTGAGCAATAAATATAATCCAAGTAATCCTTTGACTGTGCAGACTTGGTAGAAATAATTATAAAATGAAGCTCTGTGAAGTATTTGTCAAAATATTTTGAGTGTATACCATTTTTCTTTTAGTCAGAAATATTGGTTTGGTTTGGTTTCTTTGTTTAATGGCATATCAACCTTTGAAGGTTATTCAATGCCAAAGCTATTCTCCTAGAAGAACAGTAGTGGTACTATTTAACCGATAGCTGGGAGGATAAGGGGGTTCATACCTTTCCCAAGGGTATTTACCTGAAAGTGAATGTAATAGCATGACTGGAGTATGAACTCGCTTACAATGATTCTGCAGACTATCGCTTTAACCATTACACCACAAGAACACCCCTCAGAAGAATTGCCTGGAGGTATTTTACATAAGGTTGTGATATAAGGTTAATTTTTAAGCAGAGTACGAGTTTTCTTTCTCCTTAACTGGGCTAAAGAGTCTAGACTCCCCTACTATTTACCTGTATCTTGGGATATATATATATATATATATATATATATATATATATATATATATATATATATATATATATGTGTGTGTGTGTGTGTGTATATGTGTGGTGCATTCAATAAGTTTCCACACTATTTTGTACAGGCATTTAAAATTGTTGTAGACTCTTGAAAATCCAGTATGTTTTTGCTATACATCTTATGAGATGACTGACCAATTTTTATGATTTTAACTTCAAATAAACAGCTATAGCAGGAATTGAAATACACCCTACTAAAGCCTGATTGTCACAGCTGGTGAATTTCAAAAATGCAATCTGACACTTTAGAAAAACGATATGCAATAAAACTGTGTTTTAAACTTGGAAAAAATGCCATGAGATGAAAGCTGGATCTACTGCTATGACCCAGAGACCAAGAGACAGAGTTCCCAGAGGAGCATCTTGGCTCTCCCAGAACCAAGAAAGCCAGACAGAGTAAATCCACCCACAAACTTTTGATGATCCCTTTTTTCGACAGCACTGGCATGATCTACGTGCACTGGGTTCCCACTGGACAGACAGTCAACAAGGAATACTATGTTGAGGTTTTAAGGAAGTTCAGGAAGAGATTCCGTCGGAAAAGGCGAGCACTCTTCAAATCGGCTCAGTGGCATTTCCACCAGGACAATGCAACAGTCCACAATTCCATCCTTATCACAGACTATTAGAGGTGCCTGTGGTGTAGTCGTTATCGTAGTAGGAAAGGGACACGGCGACACGAGTTCAAATCCTGGACCTGACTGACTGCATTTCACATAGCACTAATACCCTTGGAGAAAGTATGAATCCAATTATTCTCCCTCCAGCTATGGGTAAATAGTAGGACAGACTAGGTTCTTCAGCCTTGGTTAGGCAACAAGTCTAGGAGAAGGAAAACTCTGAATTGAAACCTGTTAAACTCCGCTTAAAAATTGACCGTGTGTCATATCCTGCCCGAGTGGAGGGGTTGGTAAATAGTATCACAGACTATTTGACCAAGATGGGCATCAAGACACTTCCTCAGCTTCCTTTTAGTCCAGACCTTGCTCCCTGTGACTTTTGGTTATTCTCTAAGCTCAGAGGCTATCGTTATGAGACAATTGAGGAGATGAAAGAGGCTGTGATGAAGGTTATTGACACGCTCACACAAGAGGACTTCCATGGGGCAATCGAGAAGTTGTTGGAATGGTACAACAAGTGCATTGCAGCCGGAGGAGATTACTTTGAAGGGGACAAGAGTTTCATGTGTTCGCTATCAATAAAAGTGCCCATATGAAAAAAGTCTGGAAACTTACTGAAGGCACCTTGTAAGTGTTTAAAACATTTTTTTTACCATACTCCTTTAACTACTTCATATTGTTTTTTCTTTGATTTTATGGACTTGGAACGATCTGTTCAAAATTCTCAATAGGTACGACCAGGTAAAGAGTTATAAACAAAAATTTAATGGAATAATTGTCAGAAAAAACCTCGTATATAAATAAAGGAATCTACAGTCCTTCCAGGTTCGATAGTGATTGTTTCTGAAAGAGATGTTATATGACATTATTGAATTAGTTGATTCCAGTATTATCCACACAATCTGGAATTTGGAGAAACACCAAATGCAATTTGTTTATATTTATTAAGTTATCAGAAGTAAGCTGTATTAATAGGATCTGACAGAGATAATAGAGTTCACTGGTAAAGCTGGATGAATTATCATCTTGTTTTATAAGAGGAACAGAGAAAGATTATAATTGATTTTGTGGTGTTTACTCATGGGGAAAAATACTAACCATAATAAGATGATGTCTGAGTAATGTAACTAAAAGCCATCAAAGAGAATTAATTATATTTGTGGAATTTGCAAGAAACAAGTCTGTCTGTGTTCAAAGTGTTTATGGAATTGTATTTCTGTTTTCATAAGTTTTAGTTTTAACAATTTAGAGTTTATTGAAAATTTCTCTTTTCTTAATCAGAATTAAAAGTATTTTTATTTTACAGAATTTTTTCTATCTTTTAATTTTTACCTGTTTTGTATGTTAGGGCAATTTTTGGATTTGGTTTGGTTTGGTTTGGTTTTATGGCATATCAACCTTTGTAGGTTATTTAATGCCAAATCCATTATTATGTAAATAGTCAGTTCTATTTCAAACAATTCAGTTTAGCACGAGTACAGTTTAATTGTCAAAAACATTTCTATTTCAAGCTATTCAGTTATATATAACAATTCACTATAGTGTAAGTACAGTTTCAGTGTCAAAAATTGTTCATTTTAAAACAATTCAGTTCAGCAAATGCACGGTTTTAAATATAAGTTCAGTTTAATTGTAAAAAAACATTTTTATTTCAAGCTATTCAGTTTAGTTTTGTTTGGTGGGTTTTATGGCATATCAAACTTTGTAGGTTATTTAACACCAAATCCATTTTTATGTAAATAATCTGTTCTATTGAAAACAGTTCAGTTTAGCATAAGTACACAGTTTAATTGTCAAAAACATTTCCATTTAAAACTATTCAAGCAGTTATATGTAATAATTCAGTTAAGTGTAAATACAGTTTTAATGTCAAAAAATAGTTCTATTTGAAATAATTCAGTTAAGCATAAGCACACAGTTTAAGTGTAAGTACGGTTTAATTGTCAAAAACATTTCTATTTCAAGCTATTCAGTTTACTCAATTCATTTTAGCATAAGTATGCTGTTAGTTCTATTTAACCCATAGATAGGACCCTTATCAAGTGCTACCACTCTGGGCCAGAGTGGACCTGGGAGCGATGGCAATGAAGGGGTACTCCGCATTCCCCAAAGCTCCAGCATTGCTGGAACCTCACCATCAGATTGTTTAGTGTCATATCCAGGACACTCATTGTGGGGGTCTTACCCCTCTTCAGAGAAGCAGTCAGTGTATTCTACAGCCCCAGCTGACTGGGCAACAATTTTTGGAGGTGAATACAATGCTTCTTTTTTACTAGTTCAAGATAAAAGTACAATATGGGTAACCTGAAGCCAAACTTCTTTAGAAGTCATTTTTCTGATGCAGGTATCATTGAGGAATGAGAAAATAGAAATTTAATTTTTAAGAAAACAAATTGTAGTTTACCAAAAATTTTCTTGTTCCCCAATGTTACTTGCATTAGAAAAATAAGATCTAAAAATTTTGGGTTACCCTTACTGCACTTTTAACTGGAACTATACTTTGTCTATCAGAAAGTGTATAGATTAAAAACTTGAAGTTTTTTATTTCATTTATGTTATATAGTACTGCTCATAAGTATTTGAACAGATAGATCATTTGCTTGTAATCACTTTATTTTTGAAAGTTGAAAACAAGAATGACAGACAAGAAAAAACAAATTGTTTTGCAATCAAAATAACAAGTTTAGTGATGTTTTGTGGTTCAAAAGGCTAAATATCTGCAAAATATTTTTCATAGAATTAAATTTTTAATTGAAAAACAAAGTTTTTTTTCAAATTTAGAAATCTTTTCAGAATCTGCCAAAAAGATTGAAAAGAGGAATCCATGTCGCTTTCTGAAAGGGTTACCAAACTTGAAAGTTTTGGACAGCCCTACTCTAAATCTTTTAACTACTTGTTCAATCTTCAGCAATAAAAACAGATTTTATGTTCATTCAAACATTTATGAACAGTGCTTTCTATACCCCTCCTTCATATTTACATACTCATATGTGCACACACACACACACACACATATATATATATATATATATATATATACCAACCCCTCCGCTCAGGCAGGATATGACACAAGGTCAACTTTTTTAAGTTTAACAGGTTTGAATTCAGAAGTTACCTCACCAAGGCTGAAGAACCTAGTCTGCCCTACTATTTACCCATAGCTGAAGGGAGAATAATTGGATTCATACCTTTCCCAAGGGTATTAGTGCAAAGTGAAAGGCAATCAGTCTCATCCAGGATTTGAAATCGTGTCGCCGTGTCCATTTCCTACGACTATATATATATATATATATATATATGAGTTTGTATAGTGTAAACAGAGTTGGTCTGATGATTGCATGGACAAGAAATTGATAATCACCAAGAACTATTGACTCTATGTTCATGCTATCATACCTAAATCTCTCTCTCTCCCTCTCCCTCTCTCTCTTTCTCTCTCTCTCTACACACACACACACACACACACACACACACACATATATATATATATATATATATATATATATATATTGTGTAGTTTGATATAATAGCTGATAATCCTAACATTTATTAAAATAGTTTAATAAGACCTGAGTAAATGTATGACAAAATATATCTAAGAAATTTGTGCTAATACTTTTATCTGCTATTAAAATCAGTATTCAAAATCTCTGTTTCTCATGTAACTGTTGCATCATCTATTTTTTAAGTCCACTAAACAACTTTGATTCATTCATATCTTTTATACCCATTTGCTTTTATCCCAACAATTATATATGCACATGCATACTCTTCTAGTGTTCTGTTATGATCCTATTTACCAACCCCTCCGCTCGGGCAGGATATGACACAAGGTTAATTTTTAAGCGGAGTTTAACAGGTTTCAATTCAGAGTTTTCCTTCTCCTAGACTAGTTGCCTAACCAAGGCTGAAGAACCTAGTCTGTCCTACTATTTACCCATAGCTGGAGGGAGAATAATTGGATTCATACTTTTCCCAAGGGTATTAGTGCAATGTGAAACGCAATCAGTCTCGTCCAGGATTTGAACTCGTGTCGCCGTCTTCATTTCCTACGACGATAACAATTACACCACGGGTACCTCCACAAAGAGTCTAGTAGTGTTCTGTTATGATAAATATTCAATAAGCTTAGTTTCTGGAATGAAGTCAAAATATATGACCTAATGGATGTCCTAACTCTTCACTCTACTATATCAGCCTTAGGCTGAAATATGATGAACATGGTAATATCTGTATATACATAATCTATCTATCTATCTATCTATCACCCAAAATTCTTTTGTTAAATTGTCAATTACCATGTCAAAGTTCCACAAGAATACATAATAAACATAGACTGCTGGGCACCAGTATTTTCTCTAGTATACACAAAATACTTGCAAATGATATGTGTATACAACATTCAATGAAAAAAAATACCTTCAGATTGTTAAAGTCTTCATTGAGAAACCTACAGCTAAATAAGATCTTCAGTTTGGTAACAGCAATTTTAAATGTTTTTATCAAACGGCAGATACATTTAATTCAGTGAAGAATCTTACTTGTTTATCAACTTGTGTATTTTGATCATCATAACATGCAAATGTTTTTATGCCAAGTTTAAAAGTAATTGAAAAATGAAACATGAATAACACCTCTAGTCTGTCTTTGTTTTGAACGGACAGAAGGATATTCAAAAGTTTTTGAAAGTCATCATAATTCTGAAATTTCAGTGTTTAAAAAATGTTTAATGCTGATATTATTTGTGAACCACTTATTAAACCCTGCATAGGGCACCTTGTATGGTAAAATGGCAATGGAAACAAATTGAAAAACCAAGTAATCCAAAATTGATAAATTCATCAGAATAAAAGTCGATGTTAAAACGTTTTGGTTTTAATGAACCCTTGCACGGACTTTAAAATGGTGAAACAAGTGTTAATAGAAGGACAGGGGTGGTATTATTTAACCTATAGGTGGTGGAGGATAAGGGGATTTATATCTTTCCCAAGGGCATTAGTCCAAATGTGAATGTAATCGTATGACTAGAGTTTGAATTTACTTTATTTTCACAGTCCAGTCTGTTTCTCACAACCACAGAGGGATTCATTTTTCCACAGGTTAAGCTTATTAAATAATAAATATTAAACCTTGCATAAAAGATATGCAGCACTAACCCACTTTACATCATTATGCCAAATTGGTTTTTGCCCTAGATATTATGTCTGACATTACATTACTCAGTTGTATCAACTATGTCACAATGAAAGGACCAGAAATAAATAAATAAATTTTTCCTTGAAAATATATTTAGAACAAATAAAATAGGTTTTGTGAAAATTATATCCTTTCACGTGTTATTTGAATTTGGCCATTGGCCTAATGCATAGAGTGTTTGCCAGTGGTCCGGGAGACCAGGGTTTAATTCCAGATCGAGCCATACCAAAGAATCAAAAAATGGAACTTGATGCTGCTTGCTTAACACTCTGCATTATAAGGAAAGGGTAAAGTGGAGTAATCCAGGAAATGTAGGAGCACCCTCCCCTATATCTTGGTGTAGTATCTATTGAAAAGTCTTATACGTTATTTATACAAATTTTATGTTATTTATTTTCCTTTAAAATAATTTCTAAGGCATTAGATCCAGTTTACATCAACACATTTGAAACCAGTTAACAACATAAAATGGAGTATTACTAATGCAGATTCTGTAAACCAGATGAAGCTGTGTCTCTTTTGAACATAACTGTATAAAGATATATTAAAGATATTGCCAATGACATTAAAGTGGAATTTATATCACAATTAGATGTATTTGATATTCATGCAAAACATTGAGAAGAGTCAATCAGATGTGGCTGGCCTTTTACTTTATTTTGTTCAGTTTGATTTTAAGAAAAGATTAAAGATGATTTGCTATTACAGGAAAGTTTGGAACCAGATAATATGAAAAGTTATTTGTTTGCATTGACAACTTTATGTAAATGCACAGTAATGTATTGCAGTGAATGCAAAATGCAGAATGAGAAGCTGATGTTGTAACATGAATCAAAATATTACAAAAATTGTAACATAAATCACAGATATTCATTACATAGTAACAAAAATATTTAATTTATTTTAGAATTACTTTTAGATGAATGAGTGCTGATGATCAATTTTATTAAATCCTGGCCATTACAATTGCATTTTTTAAACTTTAAGGGAAGATATGCAGTGTCTTAATAACATATTACCTGCTTTGTTGTATTTGAAACTGTATTTACTAAAAAAAAATCATTTGTCAAAATGAAAGAGTAGCTTTATATACATATATATATAGATACGCGGATCTTAAATATTCTTTCTCCCATGAATATTTGAAACACCAAACAGCCCTATCTAAGCATTTTTAGAGTTTGAAAAATAAAGGTTTAACCCCTGAGATTCAATGGTTCATTTGAAAAAGTCAGATACACCAAAATGTTTTGATAGTTGATGTAATCTATGCCTAGAGGAAAAAATACAAATAATGATATACCCAGACCCTGAAAAATTGTTAAATAAGAGATGTGAATTAATAGCTAGATGTAGACATAGGAATAAATTTAAACTATAGACAAATTATCATACATAATGCTTAAATAAAAAACATAGAATTAAATTGAGATTCAAGGTAAATGAATAAAAATAAAATAAAATAGAAAAATGAGAAGAAACCATATCATGTATATGAACTCTTCAATAAAAGGGTAACTGAATTAATAGGCCAGAAAATAGAATTAAAATTTTTTTTAATTTAATTTTAATTTTAAATTTTGAATTGAATTTAATTTAATTTAAGTATTACTGTATCCTGACGTAAAGTTATCAAATAAAGTTATTTTATCTAAATTAGTATTAAATCTGGAGTTTTAAGACAAAAAGTATTTAGAATCTAAAAAATAAAAATAAAAAAATTAATATACTATAATTCCAACCGGCAATAAAATAAAATAAAAAACCAGAATGAGGAGAAAACTCTTCACCCCTCTTCCATCCCCTCCCACCCTTCTTTCCTGTGTCTACTCTGAATTATTTTATCCATAAGATCTGAAGAAGTCCTGTTAATTTTTTTTCATGTTTTTGATTTATATCAAAAACACATAACAGGATAGAAATAAATTTATAATCCTAATGTGACCAGTTTTGTTTTTTCTTAAAGAAATATATATATATATATATATATATATATAGTTTATCAATATTGATAATCATTATATGTATAGATTATCAAATTTTTTCATTGAGGAATACAATAATGTTTTTATCATTATAATACATGTAAAACAAGCTGGAATGAAAAAGACATACAGAGTTTCCTTGAAATTTTTCCAACCATTTTGAAAATCTCAAGAATCAGTTGTGCAGCCTTGTGTAACCTGGTTATAAATCAGAATGGAAGTTACTGTGCACATGTGAAAAGAAACTCTCTCATGGTATAACATAATCAACTGCATAACATTATTGAGAAAAAATGGGTCCTGTGTCATTCTCACATTCACAGCATGTGAGCTTATAGAGTCATCTCACCTTATTCTGTGTAACATTTTTTAGGTCAATCATTGCCTCTTCCAGGTGTGACAATCTCTGATACTATCCTGATTTTGACTCCGACTTTAGAAATACATAGTTTTTATAACGTGTGAGAATATTTGAATTATGGAAAGAACTGTTGACATATTTGATCAGTCATTAATTGTGATTATCTGACAGAATATCAAATATAGGAATGGCGGATCGCTTCTCGGCCTTTTGGTTGGGTCGTCTGGCATTCATGCCGGATGGGCAATCGAAATCAAGAGCAGACTCAGGGCTGAATAGGCCCCCAGCTTCGGCTGGGCAATCTTCGGGTGGGCGAGCTGCTTTTCAGATCCCGATGCACGGCTTGTATAGCACTAGACCTCACGGTCTAGTTCAAGCTATATGCGGGCATATGTGCCTGGACCTAGATTTAGGTCCGTGATACGGCTTGACTCATTAGATCCACATTGCACTTAGTGGGTCAATGACTAGCAGGGTTTGAGTCTCGGCTCGTTCCCAACCTTCCCCTCCCTTTCATCCCCACTTTAATTGGCCTTGCAGACTTAGCTGATATATTTACAAAACTGAATGACTCATATTTATCTCGACAAGGGAAAGAAGTGAACATTTTACAAGCTGACTATAAATTGCATAAACACACCAATTGCAATAGTAGATATCAGCTCTGAAACAAATAGTTTTGACTAATACCAATTCTTGCATGAGACTTAGGGTATGGGTTTGGGGTGTATAAGCTGTTGCGTGTGTTTTGCATGTTGTTAAAATGAAAACAATTCACAAAATAAAGATTGCCCAGTCGGCTGGGGCTGTGGAATACACTGACTGCTTCTCTGCAGAGGGGTAAGCCCGCCCCCCACTAATGAGTGTCCTGGGTATGACACTAAACAATCTGATGGTGAGGTTCCAGTAATGCTGGGGCTTTGGGGAATGTGGAGCACCCTTTCATTGCCATTGCTCCCTGGTCCACTCTGATTGGGAATGGTAGCACCTAATAAGGGTCCTATCTATGGGTTAAATAGAACTAACGGCATACTTATGCGAAACTGAATTGTTTGATTAAAGTGAATAGCTTAAATAGAACTGTTTTTGACAATTAAACCGTACTTACATTTAAACTGCATGCTCATGCTAAACTGAATTATTTGAAATGGAACTGTTTTTTTGACATTGAAACTGTATTTACACTAAACTGATTTGTTTAATATAGAAGTGTTTTGACATTTAACTGTGTGTAAACAAATCTGTACTTATACTAAACTGAATTGTTATATTTGATATTTTACTGTGTAAACAAAATCTGTACATATGCTAAACTAAATCAGCTGAATTAGAACTGTTTGAATAAACTGAATAGTTCGAAATAGAAACGTTTCTGACAATTAAACTGTGTATTCATACTAAACTGAATTGTTTGAAATAGAACTGATTATTTACATAAAAATGGATTTGGCATTAGATAACCTACAAAGGATGATATGCCATAAAATCCAACCAACTAACCAACCAACCAACCAACCAACCAACCAACCGAACAACCGACCAACCCACCAACCAACCAACCAAACAACAAAATAAAGAAGTTAATAAACCGTTTCATTTCATTTATTAGTTTTATTCTATATTTCTTTGAAGAAAGTCCTCCTCATGATATTCGTCATTCAGTTCCTTTGTGTGAAGTTTTAAGATAATTTAGGTACAACCACCTGGCCAAGCCTATGTGTCCCTGATTTTTGGTACTTACATGCTACTTTGATATCTCTTGGTTCTAGGAGCCGCTGAGAAGTGTCCTTCTTTGAGAAAGGGTAGTAGTAAAAGGAAAAGAGCAGAAAGAAAAAAAAAAGAAAAAACATGACTGGAAATTAAGGAACCAGGGCTCAAGGGACCAAAATCTCTTGATAGAAAAATGCAAATCTATGTTCTTTCTTTCTTTCTTTCTTTATTTTACCATTAAACTTGTTTTAGTTTTTAAAGTTTCGTTCTATCTTTTTTAATTTTATATTATTATTTTTTATTCCACTACAAGGGCTTGAAATTCACACTGTTCTAAAAAATTTATGTTTATTCTATGTCAGAATCTGTAAGTGAATATTTCACAAATCTGAAAAAAGATAACGGAGCACAAAATCTATTCAAAGTAAAAGAAAAACCAACAAGATTTTTGACAATGAATTAGAAAAATGTTTATTGAAATTAATTCAGACACTTAATTAAATACTAAATTTAAATCACTTCCAGTAGCAATTTTCTGGTTTGATAAATAAACAGGGTATTTGAATTCATTTATCATTTAAAAAAAATATTTGTGCTAATTTTACTTTTATAAATTCAAGCTATCTAGATTGAAGCTTTATGAACAATGAATTAAACATTCATTTTCTTCAAAATAGTCTTCTTTTATTTATACCTGTCTGTAAATGTTGAATGTGAGTTGTCCTTCTTAATACGGGGGGGACGATAAAAGTGTTGCCCGAGAAAAGACGTCATGATTCCATTTCCGTTTAATGAAAACCAGTTTTCTTTTTTTGTTGCAGACCATTTACTAGTTGGCCAGTTGTGTACAAATCCCAAGAGTGATAGGAGCTTTCTATCATATTTGAAAGTGACACAATGTCCAATGAGTGAGATCAGAGATGCGCCGCTGTACAACTCATATTCTCTACCAATCCAAGTTATGATAACAGGACCATTGCCAGCACCCTCAAAATGCAAATCCAGATGGTTCAACATGCCCAGGGGGATGAAAACAAAGTTTCCAGCTATGGTTATGGTCTTTAGTGTGGTTTCAAGTGAGGGCCACATCATACCACCACACATTTTCGAAGATGGCTTGAAAGTCAACACCAAAGTGTATGTGGATGTGCCGAAGAGTGTGGTGATCCCCTGGTGCAATCAGGTGGCCGGTGGCAAACCCTGGGTGTAGCAGCAGTGCCGGCCCACAAGTCAAGAGAGACCTAGGCTTGGCTTCAGAAGGAGTACTATGACTTTGTACCCTTCTCTCACTGGCTCCCCTCCGCCCCCGACCTGAACCTGCTGGACAACTTTGTTTCGTCATATGTTGAGAACATCACCAACATGACCTCCCACAGCACCAAAGCCAGCCTGATCGCTGCCATCCGCCGAGTATTTGCCGAGCTTCCGCCGGTGCTTGTGGAAAAGGCATGCTCCCAGTTCTGGATCCATATCGAGGCGGCAATTGAGGCTGAAGGCAGCGGCTACATTGAATAGATGTCAGCTCTACTATATAATCAAGTTAGCTGAATTGATTTTTTCAATAAAAGTTTTAAAATAAAGCTGTTGTTTTCTTTAGGATAACAATTTTATCGTTCCACCCCGTAGATGTTAGCTCTACTACATAATCAAGTTACCTGAATTGATTTTTTCAATAAAAGTTTTAAAATAAAGCTGTAGTGTTGTTTTCTTTAGGACAACAATTTTATCGTTCCACCCTGTAATAGTCTGTTTGGAGTTTGTCTGGGGAGGTGGTGCTGGCAGCTAATTTACATATCAGTTGTAAGGATGGGTAGGATCGCTGCTTTATTTGAAAGCCATGACCCAAGTTCAAA
The DNA here is from genome assembly GCA_963585895.1 of Sepioteuthis lessoniana. Lineage (NCBI taxonomy): Eukaryota > Metazoa > Mollusca > Cephalopoda > Myopsida > Loliginidae > Sepioteuthis > Sepioteuthis lessoniana. Next base: position 9,220,826 of record OY757911.1, read on the forward strand.
TCAGAGATATGGTTGCTTGGTTTTCATTTTTCATTTATGCTCTCAGGAAAGTCATGAATGGGTAAATAGTAGGGCAGACTAGGTTCTTTAAGCTTGTCTACACAACCAATCTAAGGAGAAGGAAAATCCCTAATTCAGATCAGCTTTACTTTGCTTAAAAACTATATTATATCCTGGAGGTTCAGGCACTTGACATCATGTAATGGTGAACAGGAAAAACTGGAAGACCATTACTATTGAAGTATGGTGCCCCATACTTCTGGTCTTGGGCCACAACTAAGCTATGTTTGATAAATAACTACTGGAAATAATGTTAAAGGGGTAAGGTGTAGGTTTATTACCTAGTGCCTGAAGTTTTCCAAAAGAAGAAAGCTGACTGGACAGAGCTCTTTTTGGCATTGCTCCACTCGAGGATGGCTTCCTGCTTAGTTCTCACTTTAAACTGACCTTGTGTCACATCTCAGCACTATGTGACTTGATGGTATGTAGATCTCCAAGTTGAAATTATCTCATGACATTATTTTCTTTTCTTAAAGCACCTCTGAAATTTCTCTAAGCAGATGAGAAGCAACTGAATATTTATAGCAAACTCCATCCTTTTTAACAAAGAAAAAGTGTAAGCAGTATTTTTTTCTTGTTCTGTTGACCTTAGTGATGAAGAAGACTTATACACAGAAGACTAAGCTTTAGTTTTTTGAACATAGCCATACACCTACAATTTCTCACCTGTTATGGTTTTCAAAGTCTGCATTGGTATCAAAACGCTGACACAAATTAGTAGTCATAGTCATCTGAAATCTAGCTCAGGTATTAGAAATTGCAAAACAAAAGGTAGCTGCAACTCAGTGCATCAACTAGTCTTTGACAAGAAGAACTTGATATATGAGGATCATTAAATAAGTTTCCAGACTTTTTTCGTATGGGCAATCTCCTTCAAAGCAATCTCCTCCGGCTGCAATGCACTTGTTGTACCATTCCAACAACTTCTGGACGGCCTCATGGAAGTCCTTTTGTGTGAGCGTGTCAATGACCTTCATCACAGCCTCTTTCATCTCCTCAATTCTCTCACAACGACAACTTCTGAGTTAAGGGAAGAACCAAAAGTCACAGGGAGCAAGGTCTGGACTATAGGGAGGCTGAGGAACTGTCTTGATGTCCATCTTGGTCAAATAGTCTGTGACAAGGATGGAGTTGTGGAATTGTCCTAGTGGAAATGCCACTGACCCGATTTGAAGAGTGCTGGCCTCTTCTGATGGAATCTCTTCCTGAACTTCCTAAAAACCTCAACATACTAACCCTAACCCTAACCCTTTGGCCAATGAACTCAGGTATTCTGATGTCCTTACTCCTCCTACACCACTCATCATCCCTCATAGACTCCGTGCCTTCCTTGAAACTCTTATGCCACTCAAAAACTGATGCTCAATTCAAGCAAGATGTTCCAAAAGAAGTCTGAAGCATTCCATATGTTTCTGTGGCCTTTTTTCCAAGTTGAAAGCACAATTTTATTGCATATCGTTCTTCTAAAGTGTCCTCATGTCCAGATTGCATTTTGGAAATTCACCAGCTGTGACAATCAGGCTTTAGTAGGGTGTATTCCAATTGCTGCTGTAGTTGTTCATTTGAACCTGAAATCATAAAAATTGGTCAGTCATCTCATAAGATGTATAACAATAACATACTGAATTTTCAAGAGTCTATGACAATTTTAAATGCCTGCACAAAAAGTCTGGAAACTTATTGAATTCACCACATAACTTGAGAAAGAATTGCAATGAATAATATAACTCCTCAAAAAGCTCTCTAATAGTCAATCTGTGTGCACCTGCTTTACTGTTTCTGTGGGTATAAGGCCTTGATGGTCACTAATTAATTTCAAATAATGTTCTTCCTTCTTTGAAATGGTGAAGTCCTTCAAAGATCCTGGCATTACTGGCTGTATCATGTTCATAAGATTCTTTAAGAATTAGATTTGCTCAGTTTTTGTCAGAAGTTAATGAAGACACAGAATTTTCTTTTTTATACAAATACTAATGATATATATATATATATATATATATATATATATATATATATATATATATATATATATATATATATATTATTTCACTCTGTATGAGTTTTTCACACTAGCATAAACTGATAGTCTTTCACTGGAGTGTGAGTAATATACTAATAAGGTGTTTTGTCAATTTGGATAAGTTTTCTTGTTAATTTTGTCAGATTTTTTTAAAAGGCATTTTTCATACTATATACTCTGCTTCCTCAGGTCTCTTGGACTCTTCTCAATATTCTAGACAATGCTGTATAATTTTGATTCTTCCTCTGATCTCCAGTTCACCCAGCCTTTTTTCTAAGCTTTTGGGTATTATTATTGTTATTATTATCATTATTATTATTCTAAACACACACAGCTATATATATATATATATATATATATATATATATATATATATTGTTTTATATCTGTGTGGCTTAGGGAATTTTGGGATTAGAAAAATAAATTAAAATCTTTTGCTTTAGAATAAAGTTTGTTGTATGTATGACTTCCTATATATATATATGTATATATATATTTCATTAAGAAAAAGCACAAACCAGTCACATTAGGATTATAAATTTATTTCCATCCTGTTATGTGTTTTTGATAAAATCAAAAAACACGAAAAAAATTAACAGTACTTCTTCAGATCTAATGGATAAAATAAACCAGAATAGACCCAGGAAAGAAGGGTGGGAGGGGATCGAAGAGGGTTTTTTGATTTTATCAAAAACACATAACAGGATGGAAATAAATTTATAATCCTTATGTGACCGGTTTGTGTTTTTTCTTAATGAAATTATTGCTCTGTAATGTCTGTTACATTGAGCTCTTTACCAGGAAAATTTAAATGTTCAATTTTGAATAGTTTCTTGTCCTGTTGGAATTCCACCCAACTCCGGTTTAACTGGACCAAATAATACCTATATATATATATATATATATATATATATAAATTAGGGTAGTATTTGATAAATTAAGATTGCATAGATGGAGAACATGGTACTCAGGGACCAATCATCATATTAGCCTAACATTGAGCATTCTTTATTTGTAAATATGTCAAACTAAATTATAAATCTATGTACACCTCTCTTGTCCCTTGTAACTTACTAATAAGCTACCTCAATGTGCTGATATGCATATATATATATATCTCAACCCAATAAATATATACAGATACAAAATATATATATATATATATATTTTTTTTTTCATTTCTGTGTATATATGGAAACCCAGATTTGTAAGAGGTTAAAGGATATATTTACCCTAGTTTCCCCATGTCAAAGTGACCCAACAGACTTTCTTTTTAAAAATATAATAGTTGTATGATTAGTTTTATCATAGAAAAAAATTAACAAAACGTGTTTGAGGATATCAGAAAATAGGAAGGCATACAAAGTTTGAGTGTTTTACCATTCATGCATATTGGGAATATATATATATATATATATATATATATATATATATATATATATATACTGTATAGATAGTATCTTCAATATTATTGCATCTTATATATATACATATATATATATAAGATGCAATAATTTTGAAGACACTATACAGTATTTTTCATTGGAATGTATGACAATACTCACTGCACTGGATGTGTATCCTTGCAAGCAACTAAAAGTGCTAGAGCCAACATGATATAATTAGGTGTTTTGCCTATTTGGGTTAGTTTTCTTGTTAATTTGCCACATTCTTTTAAAAGGCATTTTTCATACTATATACTGTGCTTCTAAAATTGATAGGGAGAGAAAAAATACAAGTAATTTTGGTGAAATGGGCATAAGTCTCTCTCTCTATATATCTATATATAAATATCTATCTATCTATCTATCTATCTATAAAGCACTCAAGACAATTTTGGTAAATTCATGCACCAATTCCAACCTAAAACCAAGACAGTTCTCAGGAAACTAGAAAGGATCTTAATAAAATTAAATAGAGAAAATATGTCTATATTATTTAATTAAACATGGTTAAATGAAAGACTGCTGCCCAACCACACACACACACACACACACACACACACACATATATATATATATATATATATATATAAATTCATTTGTTTAAATGATATACAGAGTTGGTAAACTGTGAATTTGGTGATTTACTGCTGGCTAGAAAGATTATACGATGGCTTTAATAATCCTAGTCTAATGACTTCAAAAGTGTATTTGCCAGGAACCTATTTTTGACCTACTCTCATATAATGTTATGCAGTTTTATTGAGAGCAATTCATTTTAAACTTTTGCTGCTGATCCAGAACAAATTTATGGAAAACTAGACATTCTTTGGTTCCCAATAGTTAATATCTTTTACAGCAGTATAAAAAAAAAAAAAAAAAAAATTCAACAGTGGAGCAAATAATATAAAGAAATAAAGACATCACAAAACTTTTTACCTTATTTAGTCACCAGTAATTTAAATCACTTGGGCCTATATTACAAACTAAAAAAAAATGCGGTTCTTGCTATTAAGTTGAAAAGAGAAAAAAATCAGACATGTCTCTTCGATGGAACTTATATTTTTTCAGACATATGTGGTTTATCATTCATTCTTTTTATCTTTTTTATTTGTCATTTAATTCAATTTCTATGATGAAGGTCACAAATTTCTAAGTGACCTGGGGGTCTCACAAGGTTTAAATTCTGATCTGTTCACATGGATACCTAATTATCTAAATACACCAAAGTGTATGTACAAATACAATAACAATTTAGCCGTCTTTGTAATTATATTTCACTTGATGCTGTTTCCATATTGAAATTCATCGTTTAGGAAACCATATTAGTTTTTTTAAGATTTAAAAGAGATAATAAACTGATCGCCTTTGGAGAAGCATCACCAATTTTCATTGCATTTAAATAAATTAAAACTAGAATTTAAATGAAGAAAGCATCAAGACAGTTCTTTATTCAAGTGATTTTTGCAGAAAAATTTTTTGTTAAAAAAATATATAGCGATAGGAATATTTGTTATTGTTTTTGGTGAAGAAATGTATTCTTGTGCGTGTGTGTTATTCCCTCACTAATTGTTGTTGTAAAATAAAGGAGTATGAAGAAGTAAGAAGATGAAGATGCTGTTAACTTTTACATGAAGGTTTTTAATGGCCAAATGGAATAAAGAGTTTATGTTTATGCTGCAAGTCTCGTAGGAAGGAAAGAAGTAAGTGAACGATTTGAAGTTATGAGAAAGTGGAGAAAGCAGTGCGTGTTGTTGGATGTGCGAGGGAGATATGTTCACCATGGTTTAGCAAAAGTCGTGTTTGATGTTTAAGGAAATAAACATTGGAGTCACCGTGATTTTGTGGCTCTGGTTGTTTTGGGGAGAAGCATGTGTTTCTCCAGGAAATGTTGCCCGGAGGTGAAATAAAAGCTAGGTGTCGGAGCAGGATTCTGCATCACAGTCGACATAGCCAATTTCGGGGGTTTGACGTAAAGTTGTTCCTGTGTGTGGCGTATTGAATGTATCGAACCTATATTCAACTGGGAACCCTTGGTCTAAGAAAAATAGCCAAGGAGTCCATGAATTAGACTGCTTCTCTCATGGTGCCACGCTGCTGTTGCTGCTGCTATTGGAGAACAGATGGTAGACGTCTGTACAGAACGAAGTTGTTCTGCGAAAGAGAGTGTTTGATGGCTTTTCCCCAGTTTGTGCTGACCGGAAAGATGCTCTGGGTTGAATAGGATAAGTCATCCTGATCAGGTGAAATTATGCGTCGACCCTAACAATCGAATTAAATTACGCGCCAAACAAAAATGCTAAATTTCTTGCTGCTACATATAAAACAGATGCCAAAAGTGTTCTTAATCTGGTATTGTGGTTTACTGGAAGAAAAAACAATTTGGTATAGATCAGGGATGGCCAACCTTTAAAACCTGTAAAAATTTTGTACTCACAAACATTATTGTAAAAATATTTATATAAACATATTTATCATTTTTATGGCAACATATCAAGTAAGGACCTGTAGGAACACAATAAATGATTATTTCCCTTTGAGAATTAGCATGTCTGTCTGGAGTCTTACAGGGTGCCATACGACAGTCATAGAAACCCTTTCTCAACCTATCTCTGCCTCTGTTCTTTGAATTGTCAAAATATTGTCTCCATTAGTTGCTCTGCTCTATATGTCTTGAATACTAGCTCACCTGAGAATTGACTGAGTGAAACTCTGAGTTATGGGTTTTATTCCTCTTTTATTATTATCATATTTTGTACTTAAAATTTACTGTGATATTGTCTTGCATTTTCATCCATTCAGCAGAAGAAAAATTTTAGGCGGAAAAAAGATTTTGGCATTAGATTTTAATCATAATTGTACATGTATGCATATATATATATATATATATATATTTGCGCAAGGCTCTTCATATATGAATTGAGTTCTTGGTAGCCGTTAAGTGGATGTATGTAAACAATATTAATTGTGGTTCATAACCATTTAAAATATACTTTGCTGCTGCTGGTTACTCGTGGCTGAGGGGTAGAATCTTGGATTGGCCTTTGAGTCAACCGGGTTTTGATTCTAGCTATGGGAAGCTAGTATATCTAGCCACACTGATAAATTCTGATAGAATGAAACAGATCTGTCTGTGAATGACTATGTATATATATATATATGCTCCCCTACCCCTGTAGGGTTGAGCTCTCTTGCGAATGGAGTAATCATGTTGCCATTAGCGTTTGTGCAAGGCTCTTCATATATGAATTGAGCTCTCAGTAGCCATTAAGCGGATGTATGTTAACAATATTAATTGTGGTTCATAACCATTTAAAATTTACTTCACTGCTGCTGGTTACTCATGGCTGAGGGGTAGAGTCTTGGATTGGCCTTTGAGTCAACCGGGTTTCAATCCCAGCTACGGAAAGCTAGTATGTCTAGCCACACTGATGAGTTCTGATAAAATGAAACAAATCTGTCAGTGGATGACATTATATATATATATATATATATATATATATATATATATTTGATTCATATCAATACCCATTACAGGATGGAAATAAATTTATAATCCTAATGTGACCTTTTTTGTTTTTTTTTAAAGAAAAAAAATATAAATATATATATATATATATATGTGTAAAGGTTTTTTTCATTGTAGGTCCCAAGAGAGAAAAAATATTTTAAAATGAATTGGTCCATGAAGAGAATAAATAAATAGATGTTAAAAAATTTACAAATCTCTTTGTGCACCTATTCATTTAATATATATATATATATATATAAAATCTAGGATAGTGTAGACACAGGATAAACAATGCTTGGTAATTGTCAGTTTTTCATCTATACTATCAATAAACCAAATATATGTCCTATCACTGATATTGAGCACTCTGTATTTATAAATATAGTAAGGTACATTATATACATACATATCATACATATATATATACATATATATATTTGATTAAACAATATAGAAGTCCTTTGTCTACACATTTTTGTATTTATCCTTTTGAGTTGCTGCATCGATTTCATGGTAGTCGGCGGGTTAATAAACTTCCCACAGTTAATTGTTTCCCTTGTACTTTCTGCCCGATCTTATGACATCATCAGTGGTTTGTATATTATAAAAGTGATGTGACCTTTGCTTGTATATTACTACTTTGTAAGTGTTGAGCATTTATTATTTATACTGGTGTGTTGTATATACACAATTAAAAATGTCAGCCAGCAAAATAAACACTGCAACACTGCACCTAATAAACAAACATTTATCAAATGCACCAGAACATAACACGACAATTAAAAATTATATGAAAATATTCTAAAAATGTTGATTAAAAGAAATGTACTCCCCACGAATCCTAATAAAAAAAACAACAACTTATCATATACTATAATAAATTTAAAACCTCCAACTTAGGTATTAACATATATTCCTCCCCCTCAGTTAGGGTTTTTCGAAAAACAAATGTTATATATCAATCTAAATGTCCTTTAGGAGATTGCATTCCTGAAAATAAGAATATATATGTTAGTTTAACCTCAACTGCCCTATTGAGACAACTCACTATTCATCTCTCTGACACCAGTTCGATAGCACAAAAATTACAAACTCTTAAAGCAGTCTACATCTGAAACTAACTACCCAAACTCAATAGAATCAATTTCAAATCCAATGCTAATGTACTTAGATGTCTTTTGCCAGAACCAAATTTAAAAATAAGTGCTACAATAACACACCAATATAAATGATAAATGCTCAATGCTTAGCTAGCAGTAATGTACATGCATTGCTTTTGCAATATACACACCCCTGACGATGGCCCAAGATCAGGCAGAAAGTACTAAAGAACCAATTAATCATGGGAAGTTTATTAACAAAGAAATACAGCCTGGGTGGTTGCAAGAAAAAGAAGACTAATGAGAAGATTTAGTTTATTTTGTTTATTGAATAAATAAAATAAACAAGCGGATGAAATATCTAGCCGGCTGATGGGGGGGGTTGTCTGTTCGGTGACAAGCAGTTGCTTTGATCTAGTCAGTTGGTGTTGTTGGGTGATGCTCTTAGGCCAACCGGCGATTTAATTGGCATGTGACCTCTGCTTGGCCTATTTATATCTTCCCACTTCAAACACCGGTTCCAGAAAATACTACTTGCGGAAAAAAAATGATTGGTTGAAAAATGAATCATTTTTTTTATAACTGAGAATTTTCTGGGGATTTTGGATAGACTATGCATGGAGCCTCTGCACAGAAGCCATGATTTTCTCAGT
>OY757911.1:9234611-9347461 GCA_963585895.1 Sepioteuthis lessoniana
AGTGATGGACTGTGGAATCGTAGTATGCAAGTCCATACTCGAGTCGCACTGTTATGTTCACGTTCGGGCAAATAACCTTGGGAAAGGTATGAACCCCCTTATCCTCCCAGCTATGGGTTAAATAGTACCACTACTGTTCTTCTAGGAGAATGGCTTTGGCATTAAATAACCTACAAAGTTGATATGCCATTAAACAAAGAAACCAAACCAAACCAATCCAGAGAACTTTGTGCATCTCATTCTCCAAGATGTGAATAAACCATTTCTTTGTATGGTCAAATTCAAATTTCTTGCACACCTTGTAGAATTTTTACACCAGCTTTAACTGGTAGTTATATATATATATGGTATATAATATTAGTCTCTTAGTAATTTAATTTAATAATTCCTTTATCTTAAAAATGTCTATTGCTACTAATAGATTTTGCTGATTTTACCTTCCATAATTTTTCTAGTCTGGTGCTTTTTAGCTGAATCGTTTCTCTTTAACCAATTCTGGAAGGAAATTTATTTCTCTTCAGGAGAACAAGATGAACATTTTTTGAAAAAGAATCAAGTATTAAAGAGAATAAATACTTACATCTCATCAACAGAGCATTGGTTACCCAAAGAATGTCGATGGCATATGCTTTCTGCTTCTTATCTCCACATTTACAAATCATTTTTCCAGATGATTGTCCAGTGTGTTTACATACAATCTGACTCATCATTTTACTGCGTGTGGAAATGGAATAGATAAGCAAGAACCTTTGAGTTTATGAACTGTTCCAGAGAGCCTAAATGCCAGGGAAAGTATTATGAGAAGGATATGCATAAACTGGCTAGGAGAGAATATAAAGCTCGGCTTTTAGCTGAACATTTACATTATTAACTGTGACAGCATTGAGTATGAATTATCTTGCAGGTGAATGGAATTCAGGTTTTATATGTAAATGTATTTGCATCAATTGAATATTTTCTGAAATAGAAGATAAATTTAGCAGGGTGTATAACAATTAGATATTGTCAGAGGTTTTTGACATGAGTGCCCTGAAGGTCTCTTAGCAATAGGATAGAAAATTTTTTCGTTTTTTCTTAAGATTTTTTTTTCTCGTTTTCATTTTGGTGTTTTTAATACTAAAGTGGAAAGAGGGGCTTTGAAATCAAAGCTACACATAAAAAAAAGTATGAAGAAATTTGAGTGTTTTTTTTTTTAAATAAAGAATAAAGAAAACAGTTAGGAAACATGTTTTCTCTTTTTCATAGAATCTGAAGCAATGGTAATAAAACTGTGCATGTCATGAAATAAATATGCACAAACAGAATGCAACAATAAGATGTATTTTACAATGTTTTATAAACTATGGAATAACAGAATGAGTAAAAAAAAAGACAGAACATAGGAATAGAATTAATGTACAAAGTATCAAACAATATGAAGTAATAAAAATATACACAATAGAATTGCACACACACACACACACACACACACACACACACACACACACACACACACACACACACACACATATACAAACCACTTATTAAATAATTTTAAATACATTGCTAGTTGTCTTTTTTTTATCATCGCTAACAGATGGGGATATTTTGATCCACATCTCTCTCTAAATCTAATGAAAATAATGTGAAATATAAAAAAAGGTTTTAAGTGGTATCTCTCTTCTTCTCTCAATCACCCCATCTCTCTCTCTCTCTCTCTCTCTATATATATATATATATATATATATATGTATATATATATATATACTATCTCTTAAAATCACATGATGTTTGTATCTATTTAGGTATGTGACCATAACCAAACAAAAGGTTTTTTTTTAGAATAAACCAATTACCAGTCCTGTTTGCAATTGAATCATAATTTTTAATAATTCAGGGCGGGGGGATGCTGAATGTCATTTTAATCACCTTAGTTTTCAATATAATTGAGTTAACAATAATTTGAGAAGGGATCGTTCCTCTGGTGTGATGGATAGGGAACTCACCTAGTAAACTATTTTCAATGAGTTTGATTCTTAATGGGTGTCACATACAATTGGTCTTGTGTCACACTGACAAGCTTAGCAAATGCCCCCCCCCAACGAGTGTACTGGATATGACACTAAACAGTCTGATGGTGAGGTCCCAGTAATGCTGGGGCCTTGGGGAATACGGAGCACTCCTTCATTGCCATTGCCCCCAGGTCCACTCTGGCCCCATGTGGTAGCACCTGATAGGGCTCTATTTATGGGTTAAATAGAACTTACGGCATAATTATGATAAACTGAATATCTTGAAATAGAAATGTTTTTTGACAATTGAACTGTGCTTACATTTGAACTGCGTGCTTACGCTAAACTGAATTATTTCAAATAGAACTGTTTTTTAACATTGAAACTGTATTTACATAAAACTGAATTGTTTAACTGTTTTGAATATTAACCGTGTGTAAACAAAATCTGTGCTAATAGTAAACTGAATTAGCTGAATTAGAACTGCTTGACTAAACTGAATAGGTAGAAATGTTTTTCACAATTAAAATGTACTTACATTTAAACAGCATACTTTTGCTAAACCGAATTGTTTTAAATTGAACTATTTTTGACATTGAAATTGTACTTACAATAAACTGAATTGTTATATATAACTGCTTGAATAGTTTGAAATAGAAATGTTTTTGACAATTAAACTGAATACTCATGCTAAACTGAATTGTTTTAAATAGAACTGATTATTTACATAAAAATAGATTTGGCATTAAATAACCTACAAAGGTTGATATGCCATAAAACCAACAAACCAAACCAAACCTTAGCAAATGTCAAATATGAAATAATAATTAGAATCCGTCATCCCTTTCTTATCATAAAGTTTGTTAGTGCTGGAAGCAGGAGAAATGTGGAGTAGCAATCAAGACAGTATCAAAACTTTGTCGAAATATTCCAGCTTCAAATGTATTTTATATTATTTTCTCCTAGTCAACAGAATTTATTGTTATTATATAAATGGTCTGTCTGCAAAGTACCAAACTATTTTGAATATCTTGTGGACTTGTGCATCCTTGCTGTCATTAGAGATTACTTTACTGAATTTATTGGAACAGGAACTTTCTTAGTTATGAGATACTATTAAGCGAATTTATACTACCCTTGGCAAAAATTTTCAAATGGGTTCCAAGTGATCAAATATTTTTTTAATTATCAAGTTTAAAAATCTTATCTCTCTGATTACAGGGAGAAGGGAGCCCCCGTGGTGTAGTGGCTAATGTACTGTACTGTGACATCGTAGTAAGTGAGTTCAAATTCCAATGTTTAATTTCAGAAAAATACTTTTCGGAAAGGTATGAAATCCTTGTAGCTGTAGGTTAAATAGTCCCACTACTGTCTTTCTACAAGGATCGATTTAGCATTAAATAACCCTTAAAGGTTGATATGACATTAAAACAAAGAAACCATGCCAAACCTCTCATATTACAGAGAGTTAACATTTGTTCATCATTAACAGCAAGATGCTATTGAACCTGTTGTCTTAGTACATATTAAATCTTATATCAATTGGAATTGATACTTGGCCTCAGAGAAAACTGTAAAGATTTGTATCAGACAAATTTCTCTAATAAGATTAAATTAAATGATGTGATCCTTATAAAAATCCCACAAAGCCTCGACTGTATTGGTAATTTGGAAGGGTAATTAAACTTTTCCTCTGAGATGATACCAAGATTCTGTCAGATTAGGTCAAGGGAGGAGAAGAGTTGATATAAATAGATTCAATCATCATCATCATGTTGTGCCACTAGCATGGATATCCCTGACCATCTCTCGCCACTTCTCCCTATCATTCATCACCTCTGACAGGTCTTCAGGGCTACATCCCGTATCCTCACATAGCTGCAGTATGTATGTTCGAGCTGGTTGTCCTGCTTTTGCTTGGCCATATGCAGGGGTCCATAGGAGTACATCACTTATGAGCTCGTCCTTGCTTCTCCAGCAGTGTTTTGCATGTCTGGTTCATCTAACTTTGACAGTTTTTATGATGGGAGGCAGGTGGCCGTAGAGTTGGTGCCTTGTGGGGTGTTGCCGCCAGGACTTGTTCAATATTGCTCGCAACATTCTTGTGTAATTGCTGTCTAGCTTCTTCTCCAGCCGTTTGGTTAGTGTCCAAGTAGTGCATCCATATAGCAGTATCGATATGACCGCTGCCTGGAAGAAACTGCGTTTCATTTTATTGGTCAGATCTGATTTCCATATGATTGAAAGCCTATCGATCGCTGTCCATGCCTTCGTTAGCCATGTGTCGATGTCTTTTTCGGTTGATGAGATGCTGCTTCCTAGGTAGGTGAATTTGTCTACCAGTTTCAGGGAGGTTGCCTCTACCACCCTACTTCACTGGTAGTTTTTGCATATTGCCAACTGTACTGTTAAATGAAATTCAAACAGAATTAATAAATCTTTATTAAAGATCCTGTTTTTTGTGTATGTTACCCTAACCTTGCAGGGGTGGGTATCCATGGTGTAGTGACTAAAGTGCTGGACAACAGTCTTAAAGTAAGTGTTTTTGAACTCCTGTCACATTCTTTTTAATTCTGCCTTATCTCTTCAGCTATGGGTTAAATAGTATGACTGCTGTTCGACAAAGATGGCTTTAGCATTAAATAATCCATGAAGGTTGATGTGCCATAAACAAAAAAACCAAACCAAACCTAACTCAGCATATCAACACTTTTATAAGCACAACTCTGTTAAAAGTTTCTATCTTAGAGAATAACATGATTTCCAGTCTAATTTGCGACTTGATTATACTGTAATGTTGCATAACCATGACCACTATACATACACATATACATATGCATGCAAAATCATAACGATGACTCAATAAAGACGAGCGACACAGTTCTTTAGAAAAATACTCCTCTCACTTTATTTGAAAGGGTTCGTAAGGGTTACTTAAGGTTTTACTGAGAGAGGGGGTTGGAGACCGAACAGAACTGCAACATATTTACCCCCACTCTTATGGCCATAACAGTGTTTCTTTCCCGTTCTCCTAGGCTGCTCAACTGGGGGCCTGGAGGCCCAGCCTCTCTGGGACATGTTCCTCATTCCAGCATCTTTTCTCCAACTGATCTGAACTCCAACAGCTCAATCGGGGCCTGAGGGCCCCCTCTGCTCAGTGCAAGTTCTCTCTACCGCACCTTATCTCCGACTGATTGAACTTTGTGTGCACTGAGCTATATGATAGTTCGACGTCCACCTTCTTCTTTTGGGTGTTACAAATCGCACTCATTCAACCCGTCCACGGTCAAGGTTATATCCTGATATTCCTCAACCGGATGCACCTGTGCATTTTCTATTTCGACAGTGAGGTTGATATTCATGCTCATTCCATTGATTACAATTTTTCAAGGGAGGTAACAATGAAATTATAATCATAGTGTATTGCCCTTTATTTACTCCTTTATTCATATATTTTCAGTTTTATTATAATACAGCAAATGCCCATCTATCTGTACCCTTAAAGTTCCGCCAGTTTTGGCTCAATTTCAGCCAAACTTTCAGGAGTTGTTAAAGTCATTCCTGGCAAGGTTTTAAGCCATATAAGAACATCCAGCTAAAACTGGATTTTTGGCAGGATCTGTGTCTCACATTATATATGCTGGTGTCTAATTCTTGTAAGCCACTCTCTGGGTAATCATTATGTGAGGCAGACAGTTCATTTCTTTATTATAAAACTTACTCAACTGTTTACATATCTTTTCTTAAATTTTTAGATTTAAAAAGGTTTTGACCTGCAGTCTCAATACTTCTGGATCACATCTCATATTATATTTTTGCCCAGTTGGCTGGGGCTTTAGAATACACCGACTGCATCTCTGCAGAGGGGTAAGAGCCCTTCCAACGAGTGTCCCAGATATGACACTAAACAATTCAATGGTGAGGATCCAGTAATGTTGGGGCTTTAGGGAAGGTGGAGTCCCCCTTCATTGCCATTGCTCCCAGGTTCACTCTGGCCCAGAGTGTTAGCACCTGATAGGGTCCCATCTATTGGTCAAATAGAACTAAACTGCATACTTACTTTAAACTGAATTACTTGAAATAGAACTGTTTTGATATTCAAACTGTGTACTTATGCTAAACTGAATTGTTTGAAATGGAACAGTTTTTGACATTGAAACTGTACTTGCACTAAACTGAATTGTTTGAAATAGAACTATTTTGACATTTAACTGTGTGTAAAAAAAGTCAATAGTTATTCTAAACTGAATTGTTTGAATTAAAACTGTTTGAAGAAACTGAATTGCTTGAAATAGAAATGTTTTTGATAATTAAACTGTGTATTTATGCTAAACTGAATTATTTGAAATAAAACTGATTATTTGTATAAAAATGGATTTGGTATTAAATAACTGACAAAGGTTGATATGCCATAAAACCCTGCCCCCAACTGACTCAACTGCTGCTGGCATCTGCATGTATTATTTCATAATTCCCACTTACATCTGATTAGATCACGTAATCTTCTTCTGCTTATTTACACAGGTGCATCTTTGATGGACAGCTCAGTCAAGGGTTAATATGTAACGGTAGTAGGACATGATATAAAAATTACAATTTCCATTTGATGTTCCTTTCTCTTGGTTCTATAAGAAAGCTTTAGTTACTCTTGCATGGCAATGCAAGATTACATTTTGCAAAATGCACGCAAGAAAAGATTTTGGTTTTGAATTCAGAAGGTTTACTTCATCCATCCTAATCTCCTGATTCTATTCCTTTGGATTATCACCTTTTCATATCTTTACATTTCACTAATGATAAAGAGCTTAAAGATGGCACAAAGATATGTTTTCCTCTCTAAATGCAATAATTTTATACCTGCGGCATTAAAAAAAAAGCCTGCTTGATGAGAAATAATGAAGCCTATTAAATGAATTTGCGATTAAAACATAAGAATTATATGTCCCAAAAATGACAAGATCTTTTTTCAAGAATATTAATAAAATAATTTAATAATATTCAACTTACTGCTTTTTCTACAGGACATTTTACATAGATATTTATTCTAAATCTCTTTTTTCCATTTTGGTCAGAGTTCTTTTCTAGTCTTCTAGTTTCTATTCAAAATGCTTCAATCTTTTAATTCTATATTGGGTTCTTCTGTTTTCTGTGTCTTTCTATAGAAATTCATCTGTCATTGTAGTCACTTGAACATTTTCCCTGAGGCTTTATTTTTTCTACCTTTACACATATTCGGTTTATTTTATATTCCATTCCTTGCAGGAAACACGATTTCCCATATTCTTTCTTCACATCTTTTGCATTTGCTAACTTTCCATAAATAATATACTTTCATTCTGTTATGCATAAAAGAGAATATTTTCTTATTTTGTCAATAATTCTTTGTGATTATTTCTTGTTGTCATATATTACACACATTGTACTTTTAGTGCATTTCTTTTTTTACATATAAAATTTGATGAAGCCTTTTTCTTGTATGAACCAAAACCCTGTCTTTCAATTCCATTCTATGATTATTCAATATATTTTGCTCTATCTTCCATTTTTTAATTCTTTTACACACACACACATATATATATATATATATATATGTATAAACAATAGAGAAAAACTAAAAATATTCAAAATCTCTGGACAGAACTCTCTGGACTTTAGAGGAAAAAAAAACATCTTGACTTTACCCTTGTAAATGACCAGTGATAGTTGAAAAAGCTGAGAGAGAAGATTTCATATAATCTTTATACAAACTTGAATCAAACTAACGAAAACTTATAAAACAAGAAAATATCAATTGGAAATAATCTGTTAAAAAAACCTCGTCTATAGTTTTCCATGAAAGATTACTGGATATTTTTTATTCATATATATATATATATATATATGCACACATATACACAAATATATAAGCACACACACACACACACACACACACACGGTTTTTATGAACATGTCATTAACATTTGAAAGCAAACACATCTCACATCTTTATGAACTTAAGCTACAAAGAGGAACTTTTGCTACGTTTGTCTCCGTACCCTGTCTGGTGGCAAAAGCCAGTAGTAGCAGTACCACCTTAGCCACCGAAACTTTGGCATCACTCCTGGTTGGTGGTTTATGAAGACAGGATGCCACATGTGCTTTCACATGTTGTATAATAAAATATGAAAAAAAAATTATACAAATATATACTCATACATACATGTATACCTGAATATATGTTAAATCATGCAAGTTACCTCCCCTGACACTCGAGAAAAGAGAGTTTTTTTCTTGGACCAGAAGAGAAGGGACAGCCATACTTGTTTATGTGATAGAGGAATGAGGACTAGAGGGAAAAAGGTGTCTCTCCATATACTGAGTGTTGTAGTCTCAATTCTTTATATTTAACAATATATGTACGCACACATACACACATATATATCTATATATATGTATATCATATATCATCGTTCTGGGCAGGTCCTCTTGACTGTATCCTGTGTCCACATCATCATCATCATCACATTGTGCTGCTAGCATGGATATCTCTGACTTCTCTTGCTACTTGTCGCTCTCATCCATAGCTTCTGGCAGCTCTTCAAGACGACATCTTGTGTCCATACAGAGTTGTTGTAGATAAGTTCTGGCTGGTTGTCCAACATTTGCACAGCCATGTGATGGGGTTCATTAGAGAACGTTGCTTCTGAGTTTGTCCTTACTTTTCCAGCAGTGTCCCATATGTTTTGTCAGTCTTATTTGGATGGTTATAGAGATAGGAGGTAGGTGGTCGTACAGTTGCTATTTTGGGGTTTGTTGCTTCAAGGATTTGTTCAATATAGCTCTTATCATTCTTCTGTAATTCCCAATGAGCTTTTCCTCTATATGCTTAGTTAGAGTCTTTGTGGTGCATCCATATGGTAGAATTGAATCGATCGCTGGTTGGAAAAAATTGCATTTTATATTATTGGATTGGTTTAACTTCCATATAATTGATAACCATATAATTGATAACCAATTAATAGCAGTCGTGTATTGATATCATTTTCAGTTGATGAGATGCTGCTTCCAAGGTAGGTGAACTTGTCCATTAGTTTCAAAGAACCACGATTTAGTGTGGAGATGTCTCCTTTAGGATTAAAACTCATTAAAACACACAAACTTTGTGTGGGTCAGCCAAATTGATGCAGTACCTGGGCTCTAATAATAAACATGAAGAAAAAGCTAGATGGAACTACACAAGAATGCTGCATGTTGTTTTGAACAAATCATCCCACATATCATATATATATATATATATATATGAAATGGAAATAAATCCGATGATATATAGATATACAAAATATGAAAAAACAAATATTCAGAGGATTTATTTTTTATATATGATAATGTGCCAACATAAAATTTTGTTTATTGTTTTTGATAAAACATCACTACGGTATATATCATCATCAACATCATCTTGTGCTGCTAGCACAGATTTCCCTAACTCTCTCTTGTCATTCATTTTTATCATTCAGCACATCAGGCAGGTCTTCTAGACGGCACCCTGTGTCCATACAGAGCTGTTGTAGATAGGTTCTAGCTGGTTGTCCAACACCAGCTTGTCCGTGTGAAGGGGTCCATAGGAGAACTTTACTTATGAGTCCTTCTTTACTTTTTTAGCAGTGTCCCACATCTTGGTTGTCTGATTTGTCAGCATCTATGTGGGGCATCCATGTAGTAGTATGGACACGACCACTGCTTGGAAAAAATTGCGTTTTTTTTATCAGATAGGTTTGACTTCCAAAAGACCGATAACCTGTCAATAGCTGTCCATGCCTTTGCGAATTACATATTAAATACTTCATCTGAAAAATATTTTCAAATGAAAAACTGAAACAGAAAATTCTTGTAACCCCCAAATTTTTAAGTGGTCACAATATCCCCCATTCAAAACAATTTTTTTTCATTCATTAATGATAAATCATTCTTTTATTCAATATTTTCATTATGATTTCTGATCAAAATATCTTCTATACCAGATTTTAGATTGTAATCTATAAAGATCATTTTTATTTAATATGAGAATTTGAAAAAAAAAAAAAAATGAAATAAAAATTTCAGACTACAAAGATATTATCTTTAAAGAATTTTTTTTTTTAAGTATCTCAAAATTTACTAAGCTTTTTGCTTAGATGTAGCACAAGGCCACATGAATGGGACACCCAATGAGAATCGAACTCACTGGTGCAGGTTTGCTAGTCTACGTTGCTAACCATTACACCATCCGAGGTGCCCTAAGTATCTCAATAAGTGATGTCTTTCTAGTTGAAGTGGAATGCTATTAATAACAAAAGAATGCTAAGAATTTTTCATTTTTTTCTTTCCTTTATTCCTTTAAAAATATTTTTCAGATGGAGCATTTTACATTTGTTATATATAGGCTGATAATGTTCAGTAATCAAAAAACTGAAATGTTACATGGGCATATTATCATATTCACTAAAATGTTGAATCCTTTTTAAAACTTTTTTTGTCTGATTAGTCCAATTTTTGAAATAAAAAATGTTATATATCTAAATTTTCATGATTAACTCTATTATTCAAGCATTTTTGTCAAAATTAAGCCCAATATGAGTGAGCAAAAGAAATGACAAAGAATCCACGATTTGCTTAACACCAAAACCAAGCCAAAGTTTCTTTGTTTACTGTATACAAAGCAAAGAAAAAATTGGGGAATGGAGGATTGAACAACTATCGAAAACAAGGCTTTTTAATTGCTCTCGATATGACGATTAAGAAGGACCCCACAATGACGATGAATAAGCATGCTAATGAAAACTGTGAGGGTGGCAATTAAGCAAGATTTAAGCCCAGACCTTAACCATCTTGATTATGTTATTTGGAGTGTTTTAGAAAACCAAATAAATGCAACTTGCCATCCAAATATTGGTTTGCTTAAGTGTGCTATTGTGGAGAAAAGGAATAAAATGTCTGTAGAATTTATTTTGATGGCATATAAATTGTTTTGACGGTTTGTTGATAAAATAATTTTAAAAAATGGAGGCCATATTGAGTAAATTTACTGTTTTGTTGTTCATTTCTTAAAATTAAAATTAATCTTATTTTATCATAGTCACTTCTTATTATGCAAGAATTTTCTTAATTTTGTTTACACAACTTGTACGTAAAATGCATCCACAGAATATTTTGTCTTTTTCATATCTTTTATATTTACCTATATAATATACATATATGTATATATATATATAGGGTCAGCAGAACATTTCATAACCTAACTATACATCCACAGAATATTTTGTCTTTTTCATATCTTTTATATTTACCTATATAATATACATATATATATATATATATATATATAGGGTCAGCAGAACATTTCATAACCTAACTATGGAATATTACCGAATGAGGTTTATTTTTCAATGTTGTCTCCCTTGTGTTACACATGCTTCTTCTATGTGTGTTTCAGTGTTTGGATTCAATTGGTCAAAAAAGGCATAAAAAGCAGATATGATGTTATCATATAAACTTTTGAGTCCACCCTTGTACATATATATATATATATATATATATATATATAAAAGGGGTGGCTAATTTCATTTCCTACAATGATAACCATTATACTTGGCATACCTCAAAAATTTCCCGGTTAACTCACTGTGCCATAATAGTTAACGAGCAAATCTTAAAAACCATTACTTCTTATTGGGTGACTTCCTGTTGTAGTCTTCTTCCTTTGAAATTAAGTAAATGCATATATATATATATATATATAAGTAAGTAAAGTTGACAACCATAATTGAGGGTGACCCGAAGGCTCCCTTTTCAATAGCTACAACACTGAGGTGTAGGGAAAGGTGCTACTCCTTTCCTTGGATTGCTCCACTTTACCCTTGATATACACCTTATAATGCTGAGTGTTAAGCAAGGAAATATCAAGTACCATCTTTTGAGTCTTTGGTATGACTTGACCTGGAATTGAACCCTTGTCTCCTGAGCCATGGGCGAACACTTTACCCTATAGGCCAATATATATATATATATATATACATACATACATACATATATATATATATATATAAATATATATATATATATACATACCAGTGGCAACTCTAGCCTATTTTTGCTACTCGTGCCCCCTGTCAACTTCAGTTCCCAACCCGTGGTCCGTCATCATAGTTGCTATTGCATGATTCTCCATTGTATAGCACACATTGACAAACGTACCTTGCATGGTGTTTTTTTTGTAAACAATCAAAATACTATATAATTTGTAGTCTTGTTAATACAGTAGATAAGATAATTTTTTTTCCTTTCAAAAGTATAGAAGAAAAGAGAAGATGTTCATTACTATGATGAGAAAAATATGTTTATTAGAATAAAGAAACTGATGACAATATACACAGACACAGCTAGTAGTTTCAGTTTCACTTAAAATAAAGATTATTTGTTGAAAATGTATTCAAATAAACAAATTTTAGTTACAGAATGTAATATATGCAACATTCATTAAAGAAATAGACATCTGTTAGTGAAAAAACGAATTAAAACACGCTGTTTAACCAACATTTACCATAGCGATGATGATGACGTCGGTGACTGCTCTAATCTGCTATCCCCTCTCTCTCTCTCTCTCTCTCTCTCTCTCTCTCTCTCTGTCCCTCCCCGTCTTCCCAAGACATCTATCAGCAGTCTGTGCTAAGATTTTTGAGCACGGTGTTAGTGTTGTTCTTGCTATTGGCTACAGACAAAAGCGTATTTCTCTAACATTACTGTTATTATAAGGGTCTAGTGCCTGGCACAGATCGGGCGTTCAACTTTATAGCCGATTTTATGGAATGTTCAATGAATCTGACGGTGGCCAGACAAAGACCATCCGTTCAAAACAGCATCGTTGTATTATTCCCAGATATATTTATGAACTTTTGGCTACTTAGTTATCGAAACTTGAATAGATACGTAATTTAATTGAGATCAGACTAAGTATGTTTGCTTGAAATTAATGCATGATTTTTAATCCATTTTGAATAACATTGACCGAGTTATTGGTCATGCCGGGCACAAGTAGCAGTAGTCCCGTCTCCGCCCCTGATACATACATATATATATATATATATATATACATATATATATATACATACATATATATATATATATATACATACATATATATATATATATATACATATATATATATATATATATATATATATACACATACATATATATATATATATATATACATACATATATGTATACATATATATATACATATATATGTATATATATGTATATATATTGGCCTATAGGGTAAAGTGTTTGCCCATGGTTTGGTTTAATATGGTTCATTTTTTCAATGGCATATCAGCTCTTTATGGGTTATTTAATGCCAAATTTGATTCATTTGTAAATGTTTGATTATAATCATAACTATTTATATTTTAATCATTCCACTGTAGTAATTTTTTCTATATTTGCTTTTTAAAAATTTTTCTTTCGTAATTGTTTGCGTTTATATTGTACACTCATTGTTTAATGGTTATTATCTGAGGAAATGGACCTGGTGAACCAATATATATATATATATATATATATATATATATATATATATATATATATATATATATATAAGTGTATAGAATATGGCAATATGAACGGATCAAGAAGAAAATATATAGACAGAAAATGTCTATTATGTTCAACAAAATTTGTATATATATATATATATATAAATATGTATATATATATATATATATATATATATATATATATATATATATATATATATATATATCTTGTTTTTATTTATTTTTTATTTACTTTTATTTGTTTTATTTTATTTCTATTTACTTTTTATTTTATCTAATTTTTATTTACTTCTATTTATTTTTTATTTTTCATTTACTTTTATTTATCTTCATCAATATATATATATATATATATATATATATATTGATAAAGATAAATAAAAGTAATTAAGAGAAGTGCAAATTGGAAGCACTAATATTGACTTTAAAGGTGAAATCAGCTATATTCATTTTGATGTCTTCCATGTCTTCATATCTTTTCTTTGTGATGAATTTCACTAAAAACTGCTGATCAAAAACTACTGAGAATTGACATAGACTTATCAAGCCATCAGTCTCGACAGTTAAACATCATGACTTTCTTATACAAGTTGCTCTGCTGTACGTGCATCTTCATTTGAATTTTGATGGTTTGGTTTAATATGGTTCATTTTTTCAATGGCATATCAGCTCTTTATGGGTTATTTAATGCCAAATTTGATTCATTTGTAAATGTTTGATTATAATCATAACAATTTATATTTTAATCATTCCACTGTAGTAATTTTTTCTATATTTGCTTTTTAAAAATTTTTCTTTCGTAATTGTTTGCATTTATATCGTACACTCATGGTTTAATGGTTATTATCTGAGGAAATGGACCTGGTGAACCAAGTTCAAATCCTAGTCAAGGCAGTTTGTATTTCACATAGCACTAATACCTTTGGAAAAGGTATGAATCCAAATATTCTCCCTCCTGCTCTGAGCAAATAGTAGGGTAGACTTTTTACATAGCCAGATATGAATACATGTAGTAGACATATCCATACCGGTATGCAAAACGTTCATAATGTCCATATATAAATAACATAGGAATCCTGAAACACAAAAAACACTTACAACTTCTTAGTTCAGGTACGAAACTTTTTATTACCTTTGAGTTAAAAGATTTTTTGACATAAGGAGAGAGGCACAATCTTTCTATGCTAACTTTTTCATCTGCCCCCCCCCCGATCATGTGCGACACCTGCCCAAGGCCTCGACGAGCAAGCAAAAGTCAACCTTCTTCTCCCAACCGCAAAACTCAACTGACTTTTCTCAAATCTCCCCAAATCCTCCACGCACACTTCTGGTGCATGACGTCATTCACATCCCCTGGTCACAATTTTCTATCTGGGATTTTTATTTTGACATCTGTGAACGACACATCCTCCCCGCACGCGTGTCAACACCTGCGCTCAAGTTTGCTCCTAACTAACCCATGCGCTAAGCAAAAGGTTCTCAGCTGAACTAAACCCAAAGGCAGGATATATAAAACAAAATCTCTCAGCCATTATATTACAGACTGGGCTCTTTAACTTTGGTAAGGTAACCAGTTTAGGAGAAGGAAAACTCTAAGTTCAAACCTGTTAAACTCAGCTTAAAAACTGACCTAATATTATATCCTGCTCATGCAGAGGGGTTAGGTGAATACATACCCAGGACACCACTTTTGGGTGAGTTTTTCATCTCTGTAGAGAAGGCATGCTTAGCCTAATAGTTATCATCGTAAGAAATGGAATCAGTACATGAGTTCAAATCCTAGATGAAGCAGTTATCATTTTCCTTCATGATGTTACCCTTGTGAACGGCCTTGATCCATCTGATCTCTCTTCAGCTAAATAGTAAGGCAGACTGTGAAGGTGCCCGTGGTGTAATGGGTATCGTCATAGGAAATGGACACGGCGATACGAGTTCAAATACCGGACAAGACTGATTGCATTTCACATCGCACTAATACCCTTGGGAAAGGTATGAATCCAATTATTCTCCCTCTAGCTATGGGTAAATAGTAGGGCAGACTAGACTCTTCAGCCTTGGTGAGGCAACTAGTCTAGGAGAAGGAAAACTCTGAATTCAAACCTGTTAAACTCTGCTTAAAAATTGACCTCGTGTCATATCCAGCCTGAATTGAGGGGTTGGTAAATATGATAATGCTGCATTGTCTGTTTTTTTTTGTTTTTTTTTTAAACCAATATTTCAATTATTAATCAGATTCTTTGGTCAGTTCCTAACCACTGTGTGTCATAGCCTGCCCGAGTGGAGGGGTTGGGTAAATATGGTAAGGCAGACTGGGTTCTTTAGCTTTGGTCAAGTAACCAGTCTTGGAAAAAAAAAACTCTGAATTCCAGCCAGCTTTACTCTGCTTAAGAATTGACATTGTGTCACATCCTTCTTGTGGTGGAGGGGTTGGATCAATAATCTCACTACCTTTTGAAAATATCTTGCAGATAGACGAATGCACAAAGCAAATTTTAAGAAATAAATGATTATAAGTAGAAATGAAACTTTACAAAACAACTAAGTGTCCCTGTCTGACGAAATATTTAGAAATCAAGTACATAACCATTCTATTCTCTAGGTACTAAGTTTAATCACCTGGTAGAGACTGACAACTGTCTCAAACATCCTGCTAGCTCCACTACACACAGTACATACAAGTGTTGTTTAGAAAGTTCTAAGCCTCTCAAAGAAAGAAGAGCCAAAAGAGATGAATAATTTCATTGTGGTAAGACACAACCATGCCTTATAAAACTAAAAAAAAAAAAATTCAGATTTCTGTCCTAATTTCTATGCAGGTGATGCCCATACAGTGTTGAGAAGTGGATGACAAATCTGAAGTTTGGGTGAGGTTTACGACTTTTTGAAGAATCCTCCAATATACACCAGGGTCATTCAATAAAAAATGAAATTTTTTTGGTAAAAAGCAAACTTTTTTTTTAGAATATTTTTTCCATAAATGTAAACTTTGTGTAGTTTGGAATTGGTCAATAGCAAAAATTATTTCATTCTTGCAAATATATTCATTTTGAGACGATTCAAAATGGCATTGAAACTAACAGATTGCTTCAAGCTTAAACAGAGGTGTGTCAGCAAACTTTTGGTGGTTGAGAATTACAAACCATGTGAAATTTACATAACAATGTGTGGTGTATATGAGAAGCATTTTTTAGTGAAAAAAAATGTTTACAAATGGGCTAAACTTGGGTTTGCCACTACAAGCCTGAGTCTCTGGTAAAGAAAAAGTTCCGGGTGCAGCATTCAATAAAGAAGGTCATACTGACAATCTTTTGGAACATGAAAAGACTCATCTCCATGGATTTCCTTAAAAATGGGGCAACTGTTAACAGTGCTTCTTATTGCCAACTCCTGGGGCAAAATTCACCTTATTTATTGAATGACATAGATATGCGTATTTTGATCTTGGCTTGAAAAATCTTGCAGGTCTAGCCACACTGAAGATTTGGGATACAACAAAACAGTCAGTCAGTAGATGACAATGTATTTGTTCCCCACCATGGGTTGAGCACTTGAGCGGGGAATTTGCCGGCTGCCACACTCACTGAAATGCAATGCTCTTCTCATAAATTGAGCACCCCAGTAGCTGATAACGTATATGTAAAAAGATATGCTAGCATTGAGATTGATGATGGTTCTGGAATAAGATTTCCAACTGATGTAGAGTCACCTTGATTTCAATCTCAGCTTGAAGCATCTCAGGGGTCTTACCTAAACTGAAGAGTTGTTATACAATGAAACAGTCTGTCTGTGGATGACAATATACATATATATACACATACATATAAAAGTGTATTATTGGAAACTTAAAAACTAATCTATCTTAAATTTTATTAAGTGAGTTACCTCAGTTTGATTTTTGTAGCTCCAGAGAGCAATAATAATACTTCAAAACAAATTAAATCATATATAGGTGTTTGCGATGCAATGGCGACTGTTGTAGGAAATATACTCGGCAACTTGTGCTCAAATCCTGGGCAATGTCATTTGCATTTCACCTAGCACTGATACTCTTGGAAAAAGAATGAATCTAAATATCCTCCCTCCAGCTATGAGTAAATAGGGCTGTTTAAACTTGGTATGATAACCAGTCAAGGAGAAGGAAAACTCTGAATTCAAACCTGTTAAAAACTGCCCTTGTGTTGCATCCTGCATGTGCAGTGAGGTAGGGAAAATACACACACACACACACACACACACACACACACACACACACACACACACACACATATATATATATATATATCTGGAGGTATGGTAGTGTAATGTTCCTCATCACATAAAATGGAATTGACAAGAGTCAAGTTAAAAATATGGCCTGGGCTGTTTGCATTCTCTTTGCACTAATCACTCTGTCAAAGGCATGACAATCTCTTTTCACTGGTCTTCTTCAGTCTAGGTAAAATAATATAACAGACTCAGTACTTTAGCCTTGGATAGGTAACCAGTGTAGATGGACAACTCTGAATTCATAACTAAAAGTGGGAATTCTTAAGACAAACAACATCATTTGAGCCTGAAATTTGGGTAATAAATTCAAAGATAATGTTCTCTATATTTACTCTAAAGTAAAACAAAAAATCTAAGCAAAAACACCAGGATAATCTTTTAATATTTTTCTCTACTTAGTTTAGTATAAAGTAACAAGGCTACAATTATGAGGCAACCAGTGAGGACTAAACAGAGTATACTAGAAATGATCAATATAATAAGTATGCTATATCTCTATAAAATTTTTACTGATGTTTCCTGAGCTTTGATTTAGAGTGGGTGATATAATGGTTATCATTACAGAAAATGGAGGTGCCCGTGGTGTAATGGTTATTGTCGTAGGAATTGGACACGACGATACAAGTTCAAATCCTGGATGAGACTGATTGCATTTCACATAGCACTAATACCCTTGGGAAAGGTATAAATCCAATTATTCTCCCTCCAGCTATGGATAAATAGTAGGACAGATTAGGTTCTCCAGCCTTGGTGAGGCAACTAGTCTAGGAGAACGAAAACTCTGAATTCAAACCTGTTAAACTCCGCTTAAAAAAATTGACCTTGTGTCATATCCTGCCCGAGCGGAGGGGTTGGGTAAATATGATCATTGCAGAAAATGGAATTGGTGAGATTACAAATTCTGCTCTCTTCACATTAATATCCTTAGTAAATGCTGAACTGATTATTTCTCTCCTCAGTTATTGGTAAGACAATAAGGAAGACTAGGCTGCCTGGTCTTGGTGGGCAACTAGTCTAGAAGATTGACAACTCTGAATCCAAAACTTGGAGGTGGAGTCCCACGGCAGTCCAACATAGTTGAAACTTTTCTTCTGTTAACTCTTGCAATAACACTGATACTGTATCAGCCTTTGATGTCCTCTTGGACAACATGAGTGGCACAGAGAGGGGAAACTTACTGCATAGGCAAATGCCAGTCTTCCATACAACCTTAACGGGAAACAGCTGAGATCTGGATCCAGTTTCATGGTCAAAAGAGATCAATGAATGTTATAAATAGAGTTTAGTACAATATAATACAATACAACAAGTGAGAGACAATCAGGCTAGAACTCCCTACAGTACAAATAATCTGTGATACTAGTATGCTAACCATTTCTCTGGGGAAACAAAGTACTAAAATAATCTACCAATCAATACCAAAAATAAAAGAAGAAACGGAAAAGTTACCTACTTATTTAGATATTTTATAGTATTTTATTTTGTTAATTTTTTCTTTTATTTTTTTTTGAGACCAGATTATTATTGTCACATTGAGACTCTATCTATCTGTTCTCTCACCAGCCATTGATAAAATAGTAGGGCAGACTAGCCAACCAGCTTAGGAGGAGAACAAATTTGAATTCAAAGCCAGAAGCTGGAATCCTTAGCTCCTGCTCTATTGCTTTGTTGTTTAGTCACAGAAGAGATGGTTGGTTGGTTGGTTGGTTTGTTGGGTTTTATGGCATATCAACCTTTGTAGGTTATTTAACGCCAAATCCATTTTTATGTAAATAATCTGTTCTATTTAAAACAATTCAGTGTAGCATAAGTACGCAGTTTAATGGTCAAAAACATTTCCATTTCTAACTATTCAAGCAGTTGTATGTAACAATTTGGTTAAGTGTAAATACAGTTTTAATGTCGAAAAACAGTTCTATTTCAAATAATTCAGTTAAGCATAGGCACGCAGTTTAAATGTAAGTACGGTTTAATTGTAAAAGTCATTTCTATTTCAAACTATTCAGTTTTACTCAAACAATTCATTTTAGCATAAGTATGCTGTTTATTCTATTTAACCCATAGATAGGACCCTATCAGGTGCTACCACTCCGGGCCAAAGTGGATCTGGAAGCAATGGCAATGAAGAGGTACTCCGCATTCCCCAAAGCTCCAGCATTGCTGGAACCTCACCATCAGATTGTTTAGTGTCATATCCAGGACACTCGTTAGGGGGGGTTACCCCTCTGCAGCGGTGCAGTCAGTGTATTCTACAGCCCCAGCTGACTGGGCAATCACAGAAGAGAGAAGGCAAAAGTAGGACAACACAAAACAAAGCATGATCCATCAATTGCGCATTTCAGGATTCTGTGTCATTAGAGTGAAATTGTTCATTTCAATATAATGTGACTCAGTTGGCTGGGGTGGCAGAATATGCTGGCTGCCATAAGGCCTTTTGCCTTCTTGTATTCATTACAAGAAATAAAAGAATATGCTGGCTGCATCTCTGCTGAAGGGTAAGACATTCACCCACCAACAAGTGTCTTGGATATGACATGAAACAATCTGATGGTAAGGCTCTAGTAATGCTGGAGGTTTGGGGAATGCGAAGTACTTCTTTATTGCCATCGCTCCCAGGTCTACTCTGGCCCAGAGTGGTAACCCCAGATCGGGTCCTATCTATGAGTCAAATAGAACTAAACTGTGTGCTTTTAGCCTAATCAGTAGAGTGTTTGCCACTGGTCTGGGAGACTTGGGATCAATCCCAGGTTGAGTCATACTAAAGACTCAAAAAATGGTACTTGATGCAGCCTTGCTTAACACTCAGCATTTTAAGGTACAGATCAAGGGTAAAGGAGTAGCACCCTCCTCTACACCTTGGTGTAATAGCTATTGAAAAGGGAGCCTTTAGGTCACCCTTGATTATATGTATAAAAATGGATTTGGCATTAAATAACCCACAATGGTTGATATGCCATAAGACCTAACAAAACTAAACTAAACCATATATATCTAATATATATGTATACAAAGGATTTGGCATTAAATAACCTACAATGGTTGATATTGATTTACTGGCTAACACACACACACACACACACACACACACACACACACACACACATACTTACATACACGCTCATACATACACACACATACATATGCATGAGTATCTACGTATGCAGAGTGTATGTGTTTGTATATATGAGTATTTCTTTATATTCATTTGTATCTCTCTTTGAGTGTGTATATACATATGTGTGTGTGTATGTGTGTGCTTCCTTCTCTTTTCTTTACATATATATATATATATATATATATATATATATATATATATATATATATAGTTTGTGTCTGTCTCTCTCTCTTTATACATGTGTGGATGTGTGTGTGCAGAGTGTGTGTACATTTTTATATCTGTATGTTTCTTTGTGTTTGTATCTCTCTTTCTATATATATATATATATATATATATATTTCTTTTACATATTATGTATGGGTCTCTTTTGAAAATGATGTATTCATAATTGTCTTTTACTTTACAGTAAATGTTATGATAACTGTAAAATAACTTAAATATAAGTCTATGCTCTTGGCAGCCAAGAAATGAGTTGTCTTTCCTTTAACTTTCAAATTAGTAAATATTAGTGAAAAATGTATCAAATCTCTTTTTTATTTTAGTCATTCTTTTTTTTTTTCTACTTACAACTTTACATATGATCAATTTTTTAATACATTATTTTAAAAGTATAATCAATAATATAAAAATTTTCAATCTTTAATTTGTTCTTGGTTTAATTGTTTGAAAAAATCCTTAAGAATATTTTTTAAAAGGTATAAAACATAGATTATGAAATAAATCTGTAATTCAACCAATAACTAAAATGTGTTTTTATATTCAATTTCTCCTATATTTGAAATATTTCTTTGGTTCATATTCCGAAATAATTTTTTGAATTGATTGGAAAATTAATCTATCAAAATATATATCACTAAAATCCATGAAAAAATTTGCTCAGGCGAATTTTTTTCCAGGTTAAAAACCAAAAATTGATTGGTGAGGGGTCATATTTAAAGAAAAAATTTCTTTTGAAATTGTGATCCTATGGGGAATAAATAGAATCTTAATAAAGTTAATAAAAGCTTGAAAATTAATAAATAAAATTTTGATAAAGTTAAGGGACCCCTAAATTTACTATTTACTTGGGATTGCTGTAAACAAAAATTCCTGGAAATTAGGGTTGTACAAAAACACATACTTGCTAATGTACCATTTTAAAAAATATTTCCGCAAATCAGTTAATTATTGGGTTTTAATAAAATGTTCAGTTAATCATTTTTAATAAAATGTTCAGTTAATTATTGGGTTTTAATAAAATGTTCAGTTATTAGGTTTTAATAAAATGTTCAGTTGATTATTGGGTTTTAATGTTCAGTTAATTATAGGGTTTTAATAAAATGTTCAGTTAATTATTGGGTTTTGATAAAATGTTCAGTTAATTATTTGGTTTTAATAAAATGTTCAGTTAATTATTGGGTTTTAATAAAATGTTCTGTTAATTATAGGGTTTTAATAAAATGTTCAGTATTTAAAGCCATAAAAGATGCGGTTTCTTTTAAAAGACATTTTTCCTCAAAATTTTGAAGATATGTTTTTTAAGTGTTTGATTATCATGCATCCGCCACCTCAATAATTTTATTAATTTGACACTCTTAATGATGGTGCATGTGAATGATTTTTACATGTTTTTAAGATAATTCTGCAGAGAATTAGATTTAGTTAACATTTTTTATAATGGTTTGTCTATTTTCTATGGATGCTTTATTTTTGAATTTAAAAAAATGGTAAAATAAGGTACAATATGGCTCTTCTGGGCATTTTCTTTTATTTTAATCATTTTCACAGCTTAATCTTCCAAGAATGTGGTTGATAAAAGAGAAAAAATTCAGTTCTTTTTAAAAATTGTTTTGTAAAGGTTTAAAATTGAAATCTATAGCTTAAATTCAACCACTCACTGAAGGCAACAGGGATTTTTTTAATTAAGGTAAAAATACTAAATAAATAAATTTGATTGATTAGTATTTTATCTGAATAACACATTTTTAGTCTTAGAATAGTTTTTCATGGGATGATAATTTTTCTATGGAGGCTCATAAGAGAACTAATATGAAAACATCATTTAAGGGAGATAAACCTTTGTGGAGAATTTATTAGCATAAAAACATGGATTATTATACTTTTATTCCCTATCCTTTAAAAAAAAATGATGTACCTTATCAGTTGTAAATCATAATATTGCCAGTAAAAATTGCACGTGTTTTTGTACATACTGTTATAGTAAATACATCAAATCTCTTCTGATTTACCCACTTAAATCTTCACACACC
This sequence comes from Sepioteuthis lessoniana, assembly GCA_963585895.1. NCBI lineage: Eukaryota > Metazoa > Mollusca > Cephalopoda > Myopsida > Loliginidae > Sepioteuthis > Sepioteuthis lessoniana. Next base: position 9,257,809 of record OY757911.1, read on the forward strand.
TAACTACTAAAACACACAAAACACAGACCCACAGACATCAACACTGTAGAAGAAAATAACAGCTACTGGATGTTGACCCAGCAACAACCAGTGTCAAACTGAGAAAATCATGGCTTCTGCACATAGGCTCCATGCATAGCCTATCCAAAATCCCCAGAAAATTCATAGTTATAAAAAAAGGTTTATTTTTCATTTATTTATCATTTTTTTTCCACAAGTAGTATTTTCTGGAGCCAGTGTTTGAAGTTGAGAATATATAAATAGGCCAAGCAGAGGTCATACGCCAGTTAAATCTCTGGCCGCCCTAAGAGCATCACCTGACAACACCATCCAACCAGATCAAAGCAACCGCTTGTTGCTGAACAGACAACCCTCCGCAAGCCGGCCAGATATTTCATCCGCTTGTTTATTTTATTTATTCAATAAACAAAATAAACTAAATCTTCTCGTCAGTCTTATTTTTCTTGCAACCACACGCTTGTATATAACAATACCAATTGGAAATAATTGTCTATTGCCCAAAACCTTAGTATTTGTACTACTTTGGTTATTTATTCTGAGAAACTGAAGAGTTCACGATGAAATTTGGCAGTGGAGACCCATACATTTTTGTTAATAATAACTTTTGAATGTGAGTGAGGAAACATTCTTTCGATCTGCAAAGTGATATCAACAATTTTAATGAAAAAGTGATTGATCATTTTGCAAAGTCCTGGACCTAAAAAATGGATTTTATATATAAACAAAAATCATTTCATCAATCAGTGAGTAAGTAACCATATCAAATCTTATCATTATGTAGATTATGTGTCAGTCTGTCTGTAACTGAAATGATATCACCATCGATATCACAGTTCTCTAAGTTATTTATGTCACCTTCTCCATGATTTTATTTTTTATGTGAATTTCAAATATTAAAAAAAAGTGTTTTATATTATTAATACTATTGGCTTGATCTGCGTACTAATAACATATACTAATAACAATTTATTTAGATATATAACTGAAAAGTAAATGAGAAGGTTAATTTGCAAATAGATCTTTAGGATTTGATATTTGTAAATATTTGCTTATTATCAATTTCTAATTGTTTGGTTTTATCTAAATAATTATGAGGAAAATTTTCTGTTGATACATCTTAAAAGAAATTTATTCACAAAAAGAAATAACTGTTGTAGGAAAATTTACCAATGAAAGTCAGAAGTGAGGGGAAGAGCTTGCATCCAAGCTGTTTTATTCTTGATTACACCCCACCCAATTTCAAATAAGTTTATTGTGTTGATTTAATTTTAAATAATATTAAATGCTATCTTTTGTTTTTTGCTTTGCCCAATATTAATATTATCAATGTTTATACACACATAAAACAATCTTAGATATAATTCTATAATTTTCTCTTTATATATATATATGTGTATGTGTGTGTGTACATTTCTATCTCTTAATATGAATGTTTGTGGTTATAATTAGTTCTATGTTTTAAAAAACATGGTATCAAATTCTGTGAAGTTGTGGGGTGTATGAGGCTTGAAGGTCAAGGGCAAAGGGCAAGGCTGTGTTGCCGTTAGATATCTGACTCCATATTTTTGGTTGATTTATTTTACCCCCACACGTGGGTTAGTCAGTGTAATGCCTTGCCCAAGAAAGTCCCAAAAAGAATTATACAAAAGAAAAGACAGCAACAGATAAGAGATGAAGACGTTTCTTTTATACTTTCCTTTATTCACTGGGTTCAACAACCATTCCATGGATGAGGGAGTTTTTCCTGAATACATTGAAATGGTTGAATCCCCCAGTTAAAGTGTCAAAAATATGTTAATTGTTTTCATGTATGTATGTGTCCACATTTGGTATTTTGGGCTTCCATAAGGGTTAGTTTTCTTTTAGAAGTTTGTCAAAGTCTGGTAAGGGTTAGTTAATTGTTCAGTTGTGGGTCTTGTATATTTCAGCATAATGCTGACTGAGAGAGAGCTGCTACTGGGAGAAAAGGGCTAACTAATGCTATGTCCAAAGACGTATGCGTGGTGCCCAGACACATCAGCAACGATGTTGTCTGAACGCTGGTCACTGCCTGAAAGAGAAAGAATGCCTGGTCCCCTTTGTCAAGAGGAATGCCTTTTTCTTTTACACATGGGTCATTCCCTTTTCCTGTTAGCGACCTCAGGGAGTTTCTGCAAATTCAATAGTTTTCTTTTTCTTTTTTTTTAATCTAATTTAAATTATTTTTATTTATTTATTCATTTCCAACAATCTGTCAAATATTTTCTATTAAGGAACTAAGCTTAAGAGATTGATATCATCAATACAATGTAAAGATATATGTACAATTAATTAATTAATGAACTTTCTGAGGACCTTGACTTGATGATATTCTCTTCTCTTCAAATTATAAAATAAACTAAAAAAATGAATTAGTTAATAACATAAGAATAAACAGAAAAGTAGTTCATATGCAACTGAATTGATAAGATATGCAATGTCAAATTGAAATTTCTTATATATTTTTACTACAATTTTAGATTTAACCTTTTGTTATATTAAGTATTCCTCTACAAATTAATTTTAAACAAGTACTCGTAGATAGAAAATCATATAAAATATTCTTTTCTATATTTTGTAATTCATTGTATCAATTAAGTTTATATATTTAATGGCTAATTTGTTTTCAATCCATGGAAATATGATATTCTCTTCGAATTTAAGTAAATATTTTGCTAGTGAAATAAGATTCTGTACACCTGTAATTTGCATGTGGACACAAAAACCACATATCCAGTTCTAAAGATTATTGTTATTTACTAACTTGAGCCTAGATTGGCACAAGATCAGAAGAATTGGATATCTTATGAGAATAGATGTAACATTTATCATCATAGGAAAAAAACTTGACATATCAACCGCTTATGGGTTTTTTTAATTGCAAAATTAGATTCATTGGTATGTACAAGGTGCATACGATAAGACTTTTTTTTCGTATGGGCACTTTTATTGATAGTACACGCATGAAACTCTAGTCCCCTTCAAAGTAATCTCCTCTGGCTGTAATGCACTTGTTGTGCCGTTCCAACAACTTCTTGAAGGCCCCATAGAAGTCCTCTTGTGTGAGCGTGTCAATGACCTTCGTCACAGCCTCTTTCATCTCCTCAATTATCTAATAATGACAGCCTCTGGGCTTAGGAAATAAGCAAAAGTCACAGGGAGCAAGATTTGGACAATAGGGATGGTGAGGAACTGTCTTGATGCCTATCTTGGTTGAATAGTCAGTGACAAGGATGGAGTTGTGGACTGGTGTATTATCCTGGAGGAAATGCCACTGACCTGATTTGAAGAGTGCTTGCCTCTTCTGACATAATCTCTTCCTGAACTCCTTTAAAACCTCAACATTGTAACCTTAACCCTAAGCCTAACCCTTTGGCCAATCAACTGTGGTGTATTGACTTCCTTACTCCTCCCACACTTCTCATCATCCCTCACAGACTCCCTACCTTCCTTGAATCTCTTATGCCATTCAAAAACTGATGCTCGATTCATGTAAGATGGTTGAAAAGCAGTCTGAAGCATTCCATACGTTTCTGTGGCATGTTTTCCAAGTTTAAAACAGAGTTTTATTGCATATAGTTCTTCTAAAGTGTCAGATTGGATTTTTGAAATCCCTTAGCTGTGACAATCAGGCTTTAGTAGAGTGTATTCCAATTGCTGCTGTAGCTGTTCATTTGAAGCTGAAATCATAAAAATTGGTCAGTCATCTCATAAGATGTATATCAATAACATACTTAATTTTCAAGAGTCTACAACAATTTTAAATGCCCATACAAAAAAGTCTGGAAACTTATTGTATACACTTTATAATTACCCAACCCTTTTGCCACAAGCAGAATGTAACATAAGGTCAGTTTTTGGTGGAGTAGAGCTGGTTTGAATTCAGAGTTAAACTTTTCCTTGAGCAATTGTTGTACCTAAGTTAAAGAGCCCTGTCTAGCATATTATTTTCCCACCACTGCAAAGGTGGGAGAGAAGAGATGGATCTATGCCTTTCCTATGGTCATTAGGGAAAAATGAAATGCAAGCAGTTTCGTCTATAATTTGAACTTAGTTTACTATGTAAATTTCCCAATATGAAAATAATTCTACCATATAATTCCTGGATTCGTTTCTAAATGTTTGCTTGTAATCATGACTAGATTTTCAATGTTTAATTGCATTTTTTAAAAATTGATCAATTTTTTTGCAAATTTCTGAGCTCTGGTACAAGATATATAATTGTCAAGAGGCAAATGATTGATTGATTTTAATGGCATGTCAACATGTCTTGGGCTGTTTTATACTGAGAGATTAGGGAATTGAGTACAATTTACATCTATATTTACATTTTTGTGTAGCATTTTTGAAAATACAGTCAAAACTATATTTTCAATGTTCCATAGGATTTTTAAAATTTGTATAATCTTTTGTTTGCACACAAAGGATATCAATTATTCCTATCTAACACATATAATTTACACATTTATATCATATCAATTATTGCTAACACATAGTTATATCAATTATTCCTATGTTAGACATACACTTTACACTGTTATATCATATAAATTATTCCTAACACATACAATATGCACAGTTGTATCATATTAATTATTCCTATTTAAAACATACAATTTACACATTTATATCATATCAATTATTCCTTATTTCAAGTGAAGAAACATACTGGCATCATATTTAAAGTTTCAGTTTTTGAAACATTCTGATGGACAAGGAAAAGTAGGCATTTTACAACAATAGATTTTACAACAACAGATTGATGCTACTAATTATGCCAAAACATAGTTTTCATCCCCAAAACATAATTCCATGTATATACAGGAAGTAGAAGTGAATTCTCAATTCTGAGCTTCTTCCAGAGAAGCAAATGTTTAATTTAATTTAAATAATATTTCATAATTAGAACAGCTGAAAGCAGCGACTAACAAATATCATCTGTAAAGAATTCAGAGTGGAAGATTTTGTTGATTAATGGATTTTAATGACGTTAACCTGTCTAGGGTTATTTTATGCATAGAGGTTAAGGAAATGCCTTCAGTGTACATTCATATTTACATTTTTTGTGTAGTTGTTTCTAAGAAGTTTTGTTTTGTCTATGGTCCAATCAAATATGAATGACTTTTAAACAGACCGATTTGACCCACTGATGGGACCCTATCTGAGATTCAGGGTAGATCTGGGGTTCTCTGCACTCCTCAGATTTTCAAAACTAGATACTCACTATTAAATTCAGTTTAGTATCATAACCAGGATGCCTCTGAAGGGGATATAGTCAGGGTATTCTAACCTCAACTGAGTGGAATATTTTATTACATTAGAATTTGACTGAACATTTCTTTGGTGACTCTGTAAAAATTGCAACATCTTGGTTGGGAGATTTTTACTTGTATTATTATTGCATAATCACTTTTTTACAGAATTTTCTCCATAAAAAAATTTTCAATTTCATACAAGACTGAAAAATGCACTTTGAAAAGTTCTTTGCTTTAAAAAATATTCTGGGAAGATAGAATTAGAAAGTTGGCTGAAAGATGGCTGTAGTGGAAGAATATGTTGTTCAATAAATAATATAAAAAACAAAATATTTATCTTTTATTTCCACTTAATAAATGAAAAGAACTTTTTTGGCTACCCAATAACAATATGATTTTTTTTCTGAAGATACTAACATAGAAGCAAATATATCTCAGACAATAAAGCACAAACATGGAATTTTTTTTTTTTAGAATCATTTAAGGTTTGTTTATATGACCTTTTTTTTATGGCAAACAGCCAAAACAGAAAAGCATCACTGTGCTCTTTTTCTCTCTCTAAAAACAAACAAACAAACAGTAAAAAAACAAAAAATCTACCACCTTGATCACCCTCATCCTTGCCCCATGATTAACGGAAGAGCAGAAGTTTTGCACTGACTGAGAAATAAAAAAATAAATAAATAAATAAAGCAAAAGGAAAAAACAAACAAAACAAAACAAAGGAAAAAGTTGCAATGTATTTTTTAAATTAATATTTCTGTTTATTTCTATTTAAGTTTGCTTTGGAATTTCTCTTCTATTTTTTAAAATCATTTTAGCCATTTTTTATTTTATTTTTTCCTTTAAGATTCTCACTAAATAAGATGAAATTCACTGCTATTCAGTAATAACATAATATGTCAATAAGATTTTGTAAATGAGCAGAAAAATAATTGGGGAATATGTATTTACCCAACCCATTTGCCACTAGTCATTTTTTAGCAGAATACATTTGGTTTGAATTCAGTTTTCCTTCTTCTAGAATGGTTGCCTAACTTAGACTAAAGAGCCCAGTTTGCCCTATTATTCATTCATAGCTATGGGGGGAGGATAACAGATGGATTCATGCCTTTCTTAAGGGCATTAGCAGGAAGTGAAACATCAATAGCTTTGTCCAGTATTTAAGCTTGGGTAACCAATTTTATTTCCAATGTTCATCTCCAGTTTGAATAATTGGAGAGTAGGGGATGAGTGAAGAAATAAATTTGAAATCATGGATGGACAAGAAGTGACAGAGACAACTAAGGACCAATAATTTATACCAAAGATATATATTAACCCATAGCCTTAAAGAGCAAAAGATCATAGGTTATTGGGATGCAGATTTTCTTGTACTTTCTGCTGCTGTTTGATTATCGGCTGAAAATAATCGCATTGAATTCAAGGGGAAGTAATCACAGTCCGCGATTAGCCTCATCCACGAGCTTATTGGGGCACAACCTTGGATACTTTTTGATTTTTGATTGATAGCATACCATTTCCATTGAAGTTACAAGGTGTATCCCATCAAAATGTAAAGCTTAATTTCTGAATAGTGAGTTCAATACTCATAAGCTATTGACAAGTCTAAGCTATGTTTGTTTTGTCAGAGAGAGTCTCACATAATATGATAATTATTTAGCCATTGTGAGTGAGTTTTATTTTTTTTACATTTCTTGTTTTGAATTGTCCTGTTGGCTGGGGTTGTAGAATACACTGCCTGTATCTCTCCAGACAGGTGAGACTCCTCCAAAGAGCGTCCTGATTATGACACTTAACAATGACAGTGAGACTTCAATAATGCTGGAGCTTTGGGGAGTGCTGAGTACCCCTTCATTGCCATCACTCCCAGGTCCACTCTGGCCTGAAGTGGTAGCACCTAATAGAACTAAACTGTGTATTTATGTGGATCAAATAGAACTAAACTGTGTATTTATGCTAAACTGAATTATTTGAAATAGAACTGTTTTTGGAGAGTGAAACTGTTTTTTTATGCTAAACTGGATTGTTTGAAATAGAATTGTTTATATGTATAAAAATTTATTTGGCATTAATAACCTACAGTGGTTGATATGCGATAAAACCAAACCAAACCAAACCAAACCAAAACTAACAGTGAAATCATCTTATAAAAAAAAAGAAGAAAAAAAAATTTTTTTGGGGCACCCTCTAAAAAACAAAAACAAAAACAAAACAAAACAAACTAGAAACACATTTTTTACTGGAAAAGGAAGCTGAAATATCAATCAGTTTGGACATGAAAATAAGTTTAAATTTATCAGCCCTTGAGCTATAATTCGCTCTTTCAATCCATTTTGGTTAGCACATTCAATTACAAGCAAAATCATTGATGTTTAAAGATACACTAATATTTTGGGCATGTATTCACCCAACCACTATGAACAGGTTGTGACACAAGGTCAGTTTTTTTAAGCAGCCCACATCTGGTCTGAATTCAGAGCTTTCCTTCTCCTGGCTGGTTGCATTACCAAGATAAAAGAACCTATTCTGCCCAATCCATAGCTAGAGAGAGAACTGATGGATTCATGCCTTTCCCAAGGGCATTAACAAGAAGTGAGACACAAACAACTTCATCTTGGGTATGTTTATTTACAAAAGAAAATGTTTCAATCCTCAAAATGGCTGAAGTGGATAATTCATTCAACAAATGAGACATGACTTTGAAAACTAAGCTCACTGTTGACATACTCCGTGAAAAAATTTTCACAAGTTAATTTAATGAGGTAGATATTGTTTCATGGAGATGTTAGTCCCACATTTCAGCTATTCTTGGGGGAGAAGCTGTATGGAATTAGCATCGACAATGAAAGAAAGCATAGATACTGAAGATCAAAACAGAAAGCATGGATACTGAAAGATCAAAACAGTTTAAAATGATCAATTGTTATTATCTATCAACTATAGCAATAATGTATGCTATGATTAAATGGCTCATTTTTAAAAGATAACTATGCATTGGATTTCTAAAATAATTGTTTTACTGTTGTAGGATTATACATTAGCCCTGACTATATCAGATAAATATTTTTACTCCATTAAACATGCTGAAAACCAAGAGGTTTATTATTATTTAGTCATTAAATAAATGCATAAGACAAGATAATTAATTAATTAATTAATTAACTAAGCAATTAATAAATGCATTTTTAGCAAGGGTAATTGTTAAGTTGTTATGTTAGTTCCTCGCTATATTTGAAGGTAAATAAAGGAGAGAGAAGATGAAGATGCAGTATGGTTTTGCAAAGGTTTTTAATGGCAGCAGGAATAAAGGGTACCTCTATACTGCAAGTCTCATTGGAAGAAAGGAAGGAAGGAAATAGTTATTGAGTTGAGAAGGAATTTTAGCAGCTAAATGCCTGAGCAGAATGTGCTTCACTTCAGTAAAGGCATTGTTGAATGTCTGAGTGAGATATGGTCGCCGTAGGTGTAGCAAAGGTTGTATTTGCTGGTTAAGGACAGGAATGATGTAGTGACCCATGAATGCGTGATCCTGGTTGTTGTAGGAGAGAAGCATGGAAGTCTCCAGAAAATGTTCCCCAGGGATGAAGTAGCTGGATGTCTGAGCAGAATTAAGCATCGTGGTAGACATAGCTCAGATTAGAGGCAAAATGAAGGTGTTCCTGTGTGTTGAGAGTAAAGAGTAGAGTCAAGCGGTCCATAAATTAGATGGTTTTCCTCATGGTTTTGTGATGCTGCTGCTATGAAGGGAGTGGACAATAAGTACGTCTGTCCTTTTCAAAAGGTTCTGAGGAAGAAATAGTTTGTTGGGCTTTCACAATTTTGGTGCTGCCCGGAAAAATGGTTTGGGCTAAATAGGATAAGTCATTATCATTGGATGAAAATATAAGTTGACTCTCACGGTCAAATTAATTTACACACCTGACAAAAATACAGAGTTCTTTCTGCTACACATTCATGATGCAATGTATTCAAACAAAGTGTATATAAAGTTAGTTCAAAATTAATTTATTATAGAAATGCGCTGAAAATTATTTTCTATTTATAAATGCATTGCCAATAATTGAATGATAGAAATACAGTAAGATTTTTGTTTAATTTTATGAAGTTAATATTGTTCTATGAAAAATTACACAGAATCTTTGAGAAAAATATTACTAAATTTCAGTGAGTAAACTCAAGATCTATTGGTTTTACCATTTTGTTTAGTGTAGAAAACCCATGAGAAATTTTGTAGAATGTTTTGAATCTAAAATAAATTCATACAACTTAACAAGATTTTTTGACAGAGAAAACAAAACAGAAAAGAGACTACATGAAGGAATGAAATTCAAAATGAGTGAATGAAAGTGTGTATGTAGAAAAGCCTTTAATGATACGATAAGTTTCCAGACTTTTTTTGTATGGGCATTTAAGAGAGTTGTAGACTCTTGAAAATTCAGTATGTTATTGATATACATCTTATGAGATGACTGACCAATTTTTATGATTTCAGCTTTAAATGAATAGCTACAGCAGCAATTGGAATACACCCTACTAAAGCCTGATTCTCACAGCTGGTGAATTTCAAAAATCCAAACTGACAATTTAGAAGAACGATATGCAAGTTTTAAACTCGGAAAAAATGCCACAGAAACGTATGGAATGCTTCAGACTGCTTTTGGAACATCTTGCATGAATCGAGCATCAGTTTTTGAGTGGCATAAGAGATTCAAGGAAGGTAGGGTGTCTGTGAGGGATAATGAAAGGTGTAGGAGGAGTAAGGAAGTCAATACAGCAGAGTTGATTGGCCAAAGGGTTAGGCTTAGGGTTACTATGTGGAGGTTTTAAGAGAGTTCAGCAAAAGATTCCATCGGAAGAGGCCAGCACTCTTCAAATCGGGTCAGTGTCATTTCCACTCGGATAATACACCAGTCCATAACTCCATCCTGGCCACAGACGGTTTGACCAAGATGGACATCAAGACAGTTCCTTAGCCTTCCTATTGTCCAGATCTTGCTCTCTGTAACTTTTGCTTATTCCCTAATCTCAGAGGCTATTGTTATGAGACAATTGAGGAGATGAAAGAGGCTATGACGAAGGTCATTGACACGCTCACACAAGAGGACTTGAATGGGGCCTTCCAGAAGTTGTAACAGTACAACAAGGGTATTGCAGCCGGAGGAGATTAAGTTTCTCACAAACTTTCATACATTTTCACCCATACATATGAGGTGTATATGATAAGTTTCCAGACTTTTTTCGTATGTGCACTTTTATTGATAGTACACACATGAAACTCTAGCCACCTTTGAAGTAATCTCCTCCGGCTGATTGATAGTTCAATAATAGGTAATTACATACTTTATTATTTCTACAGAAATCGCAAATTCTTGAAATACCTGCTGTTTGTGTAATGCTTGGTTTGGTTTGGTTGTTTAATGGCATATCAACCTTCTTGGGTTATTTCATGCTAAATCCATCCTTCTAGAAGGACAGTATAGTACTATTTAACCCCTAGCAGGGAGGATAAGGGGGTTCATACCTTTCCCAAGGATATTTGTCCGAAAGTGAAGGTAATAGTTCAGCACTTTAATTATTACATCATGGGGACACTCTACATTTGTGTAATCTTTGGTTTGGTTTGTTTGACCTTTGTTAGTTATTTAATGCCAAATACATTTTTATGCAAATAAACAGTTCTATTTCAAACAATTCAGTTTAGTATAAGTATAGTTTTTGGTACCCACAATCAAATGTCAAAACAGTTCTATTTCAAACAATTCAGTTTATTGTAAGTATACATTTTGGTACACACAATCAAATGTCAAAACAGTTCTATTTAAAACAATTCAGTTTAGTATAAGTATAGTTTCAATTTTGAAAACAGTTCCATTTCAAACAGTTCAGTTTAGCATAAGTACACAGTTTAAATGACAAAACAGTTCTATTTCAAGCAATTCAGTTTAGCTTATGTATGCATTTTAGTCCTATTTGACCCGTACTCCAGGCCAAAGTGGACTGGGAGTGATGGCAATGAAAGGGTACTCCACATTCCCCAAAATTCCAGCATTATTGCAACCTCACAATCAGATTGTTTAGTTTCATATCCAGAATACTTGTTAGGAGGGTCTTACTCCTTTGCAGAGATGCAGTCAGTGTATTCTATATCTCCAGCCGACTGTGCATTGTGTAATGTGTTCTATCAAAAGTAGGCATCATCAGACAAATACATTAAAACTTCTCTCAACCGATTATATATAGTGACATAGGAAATTCTGGTTGGAACTCAAAAAGAATGGATAGATTTTTTGTTGAAGTTTTTATCTTCCTCTCAGCTTAGTGAAATTTGGGCACCTCACATGGTATAATGGTTAGCAAGCTGGATTAACAGATCATTCTTAATCAGTTTGATTCTCATAGGTTAGCAGACCATTGTTTGTAAGTTTATCACTGGGTGCCCCATTCTTCTGGCCTTGTGCCACAACTAAGCCACCTAAATAATTAACCTTGTTATGCTGAAACTAAGCATCCAGGTGTGTAATGATCAGCAAGCTAAATTAACAGACCATTTTTAGTAAGTTGGATTTTCATTGGGTACTTCATACTTTGATGTTTCTGTAGTGTGAAAAAACCAAAGTGAAAGTACGTTCACCAGATGGAGACACAGAATACTTCAACATTGTAGCAGGAGTACTACAAAGGGACACACTAGCCCCATACCTCTTTATCATCTGTCTAGACTACATGCTTAGAACTTCGATTGATAAAATCAGAGAAAATTGCTTTGAGCTGAAAAAGAAAAGAAGCAGAAGGTACCCTGCAAAAATAATTACCTACGCTGACTACGCTGATGGCATAGTGATACTGGCAAATACACCCAACCAAGCCGAAACACTACTGCATAGTTTGGAACGAGCCGCAGCAGGCATTGGCCTCCATGTTAATGCACACAAAACGGAATATATATGCTATAATCAAACAGGCAACATTTCCACACTAGACGGAACCCCTCTGAAACTAGTAGACAAATTCACCTACCTAGGAAGCAGCGTCTCATCAACCGAAAAAGACATCAACACACAGCTTACGAAGGCATGGACAGCTATTAATAGGCTTTTGATCATATGGAAATCAGACCTGACTGATAAAATGAAACTCAGTTTCTTCCAGGCAGCGGTTGTATCGATACTGCTATATGGATGCACTACTTGGATGCTAACAAAATGGCTGGAGAAGAAACTAGACGGCAATTACGCAAGAATGTTATGAGCAATTTGGAACAAGTCCTGGAGGTAACACCCCATAAGGCACCAACTGTACGGCCACCTACCTCCTATCACGAAAACTATCAAAGTTAGATGAACCAGACATGCAGGACACTGCTGGAGAAGCAGTGATGAGCTCATAAGTGATGTACTCCTATTGACCCCAGCATATGGCTGAACAAAAGCAGGACGACCAGCTCGAACATACATACAGCAGTTATGTGAAGATATAGGATGTAGCCCTGAAGACCTTCCAGAGGCGATGAATGATCGGGAGAAGTGGTGAGAGAGGGTCTGGGATATCCGTGCTAGCGGCACAACATGATGATGATGATGACTTCACATTACACCACAAGCACCTTCGTAACTGTATGCAAATAAATAACAATTAACAAATAGAAATAATTGAAATCATATTATTTGTAGGAAATCCTATTATTCGATAGGAATACATAAAATGATACAGTTGTCTAGATTATTTCATGTAAATACATGCAAAAAACCTTTTAAGAAACAACTACACAAAAAATGTAAATATGAACGCAATGTCTTAACTTTTAGGCATAAAATAACTCTAGACAGGTTGATATGCCATTAATATCAATTAATCAAAACCAATATATTAAGACATTAAAATCAAGACATTAACTTAAAAAATATATATCAACTTGAAAATAACGTTTGGTGCTTTTAAAAATTTGTCTATGTTTTATTAGGTGAATTATTATATAAGTTCTTTAGATTAGAAATGATAAGATCTTTTTGATAATCTCACTGATGCAATCTTGAAATATTGATTTGTTTGAAGTTAAATGATTAAAGAATTCATGCTTATTTTGCTCTTTTTTGAAAAAAAATTCTTTATATTAAGTTGAAAATATGCTATATGCAATATAATCACCATAATTATTTATACATAAGACGTTATTTTCCCAGATTTTTTTGCCCAAAAGTTATGGGTGCATATTATTACGTGGGAATAATATATTTAATTTTTTGTCTGGCCACATGCCTCACCACATTTGCAATAGGATGACTGAAAGTAAGTCATATCTATAATCCAGTTTAATGTGTTTTATGGTGTTACATAGAAATATCCACTGGATTGTGTGTTTGTTTATAATTTTGTTTATAATTTGAGTTAATTTTTTTAACAAGCTTGTTACCTTTTTGTGTGAAAATGTCTATGTGTTTGCTTTAGATATTGTGTTTTAAGTCATATATTATATATATTATATATATATTGCTTTAGATATTGTATACATTTGGCCTAGCGGTTAGAGTGTTCGCCAATGGCCCGGGAGACCTGGATTCAATACCAGGTCGAGTCATACAAAAGACTCAAAAAATGGTACTTGATGCCTCCTTGCTTAACACTCAGCATTATAAGGTACGGATCAAGGGTAAAGTGGAGCAATCCAGGGAAAGGAGTCGTGCCCTCCCCTACACCTTGGTGTAGTAAGCTATCGAAAAGGGAGCCTTCGGGTCACCCTCGACTATGGTCGCCAACTTTACTTATATATATAATATATTATTTTTAATCATAATGAACCAATAAAAAGTTGAACAAATTCTAAATTCACATAAGATTTAGCTCCTAAAAATTCTAAAAAGTTCTTATATGCAAGATTTTTTATACAGAGTTTTATATTTCAAAGTTAAGGGGTGAATGTTTTACTTGAATGCATGTTATACACAAATAATTATGGTCGGTTCAAACAGGCAGAAGATCCTTTTCTTTTTTCTGGCTAATATATTTTGATTCAAGAAAATAAATATTTTGGGCAAAAATCATTTACTGGATAAAACCCAAAAGTTTATAGGAGTGGACATTGTACTTTTCTTTCCTCATATGTTTTGAAAATTATTTCTCACAATTGTAACTAATTCTACTTAGTTTATTGATTTTGGAAGGGTAAAAGGCAGGGATTTTCACAATGACGAGAAATTGAAAAATTTGTATTCAACAATCAATTAACAGAATCTTCTTAAGGTAACCAATCCTGTGTGAGCATAAAAAAGAGACTTCTTTTTTGTTTAGAAGAGAGACAAGATTTGAGAAACACGGCAACTTTTCATCAATCAAACCATTTTCACTTTGGTATATACAAATACAGTGAATGGTATTCCTGTATCTGAAAAGAAAAAGCATAAAACATTTAACATAAAATTTTGAGTTGTTTCTACACATGTTGTTAAAATTTGAGAACATGTGAACATGAATTAGTCATGTTATTAGATTACAAAATTATATCAATTTTTCTCAAATACCCTGTATATTAAATTATTGATTTTAGAAAGATAAAAGATTGAATTTCATGATCTGATAGAGGAAGTTGATGGACAAGAATTTAAAAATCAGATGATATAGATTTAAATTAAAAAATATTTACTCATTTGTTGTAGTAAGATCCTCAGAATATAGCAGGGCTTTTGTTTTTATGAGAAAGGGTTAAAAGAAATGTTTAATGTTGTCGGATTAAAAGCTTTCTATGAGATGCATAATTGTTATATTGTCGCAATGTTTTATGGGAGAAATGCATAACAAGTAAACCAAATTATATAATCAGTGACTACAGATTAAGCCATGCATTATTAACATAGAACTATATACTATGTCGAGTCAAAAGTATATTTTGGAACATGCTGGTTTGAGGTGCATATATCACATGATTGAAGCAGTTGAATCCATAGAAGATACCTGATGTGGATACTAGAACCATGGTAGTTGGTGCATTGACACATTGTGCATTACTTCATTCTGTATGAGATTTGAAAGCCATGCAGATAGATGTGCGATATAATCTAATTTGGGAATATACACTTTACAAGTTTGAACTGAGCCCTAAAATTGCGGAAGCAACACCAAAAACATTTATTGAGTGAAAGGTGAATGCGCAGTTGATCATAGAACAATAACTAGATGATTGAAGAAATTTCACTTTGGTTGTAAGAACCATGATCACTAGATAAGATCAGGTATGCTTAAAACCATGGATTCCTTGACAGAGCTCTAAGCCATTGAGGCAAATCCAGAGATTATCAGATGAACTTGGTATCTTACAATCTAGTATGAATATTCACCTTCACAACTTTGGCTAAAGCATCCAGAACCACAGAATTGTACCTTACATTATCAAAATATTGCAAAACTTTTGACTCACTATAGTATTTTTGTGTTTAGTTGCTGAGTATTTTTTTTTTTTATAAAAGTGGAAATCACTTTCTGATTAATCTTAACCGGTA
The DNA here is from genome assembly GCA_963585895.1 of Sepioteuthis lessoniana. Lineage (NCBI taxonomy): Eukaryota > Metazoa > Mollusca > Cephalopoda > Myopsida > Loliginidae > Sepioteuthis > Sepioteuthis lessoniana. The sequence goes on from OY757911.1 coordinate 9,273,596, forward strand.
CATTATATTCTGATCAGAAAGTAATTATAATTGATTCTTAGTAAGAGTTATAGTTTTTTATAAGCTAATTATAGGATATCACTAATTAGTTCCTTGTTAAGTATTTTCTCAGCAGTTGTAGTTAGTAGTATTTTAACTTATGATACATAATTTATTTTGTTAATATTTTTATAACCTTAAAAAATTCATCTAATTAATATTATTATAGTTTTTAGATTAAATTATGTACTAAAGAGAAAAATAAAATTATTTCCACCTCCTTCTCATTATTCTAATATTACATCTCCATAAAGAGTAAAAACATGAAATATTATTTATAAAGTCTTCTTGAAACAAATTAAGCTCAACTTCTATTCTGAATGCATAAAAACAAAAGGCTTATCAGTAGAATTGTTTTCTTTTGATATGTTACTATCTTTTTAAACTATATTTAATTAATTTGATTTGTATGATTGCTTTGTAAACCTCAAGTAGACAAAGATTACAAGTTGAAACATTCATTCCTTTAATAGAAAACTGTTTAGACAATATTGAAGAAAATTCTATTTTAAAACAAGCGAAAACCATCAGTTTAGAATCTGTAAAATCAATAACAACACTAGATTTGCAAATTTACAAAGAAAAAAAATTCAATTATTTTGATATATGGTCATTATTGTATATGATTAGTTCAGACTAATTTTGTCTTTATTTATTTTTTAATACAGGGTGGAACGATAAAATTGTCGTCCTAAAGAAAACAACACTACAGCTTTATTTTAAAACTTTTATTGAAAAAAATCAATTCAGGTAACTTGATTATGTAGTAGAGCTAACATTTATTCAATGTAGCCGCCTTCAGCTTCAATCACCGCCTTGATACGGATCCGGAACTGGGAGCATGCTTTTCCACAAGCACCGGCGGGAGCGCAGCAAATATTTGGCGGATGGCGGCGATCAGGCTAGCGTTGATGTTGTGGGAGGTCATGTTGGTGATGTTCTCAACGTATAACCAAACAAAGTAGTCCAGCGGGTTCAGGTCGGGGGAGGAGGGGGACCAGTGAGAGAAGGGTACAAAGTTGTAGCACTCCTTCTGAAACCAAGCCTTGGTCTCTTTGGACTTGTGGGCCAGTGCCAAGCCCTACTGCCACACTCAGGGTCTGCCACCAGCCACCTGATAGCACCAGGGGATCACCACACTCTTCAGCACATCCAGGTACACTTTGGTGTTGACTTTCAAGCTGACTTCGAAGATGTGAGGTGGCATTTATATCATTTCACCCTGTACTTTGGTCATAGGCTTCCGAAGAAATAGATCCATGACCTCACAAATATTGACAATCTGTAGAATCGTTGAAGGCATACAGGCAAAAAACCTACGAGCGACAATACTATTTGTTGACTTTACCAAGGTCTTCCATTCACAGAGCGAAGATGGAACAAATTCTATCTGCATACGTCATACCAAACGAGACTGTTGCGGCCATAATGATTCTCTATAGAAACACCAAAGTGAAAGTACGTTCTCCGGATGGAAACACAGACTACTCCGACATTGTAGCAGGAGTACTGCACAGGGGCACACTAGCCCCATACCTCTTTATCATTTGTCTTGACTACGTACTTAGAACATCGATTGATAAAATCAAAGAAAATGGTTTCGAGCTGACAAAGAAAAGAAGCAGAAGGTACTCCGCAAAAACAATAACCGACACCGACAACACCGATGACATAACTATTATGGCAAATGCATCCACCCAAACTGAAACACTACTGCATAGTCTGGAATGAGCCGCTGCTGGCATTGGCCTCCATGTCAATGCACATAAAATGGAATACATGTGCTTTAATCAAACAGGTGACATTTCCACACTAGCTCTCTGAAACTAGTTGACAAGTTCACCTACCTAAGAAGCAGTGTCTCATCAACTGAAAAAGACATCGAAATGTGACTAGCAAAGGTATGGACGGCTATCAATAGGCTATTAGACATATGGAAGTCAGACCTAACCGATAAAATGAAATGCAGTTTCTTCCAAGCAGTGGTTGTGTCAATACTGCTATATGGATGCACTACATGGATGCTGACTAAACGGATGGAGAAAAAGCTTGACGGTAACTACACAAGAATGCTGCAAGCAATATTGAACAAGTCCTGGAGGCAACACCCCACAAAGCAGCAGCTGTACGGCTACCACCCATCATGAAAACTATCAAAGTTAAATGAACCAGACATGCGGGACACAGCTGGAGAAGCCGGGATGAGCTCATAAGTGATGTTCTCCTATGGACCCTGCCTCATGGCTGAGCAAAAGCAGGGTGACCAGCTTGAACATACATACAGCGGCTCTGTGAGGATACGGGATGTAGCCCTGAGGACCTGCCAGAAGTGATGAACGATAGGGAGGAGTGGCGAGAGAGGGTCAGGGATATCCATGCTGGCGGCATGACAAGATGATGATGATGATGATGATAGTCATGTACTTTTCGGTTTCCTTGAGTGTCTATCATTTTTTAAATGCTGTAAAATTTTCTTCTGAAAGAGCTTGCACTTATGTTGCATTGAGTGCTTATGTTATATAGTCATATAATAAATATGCTTATATACATACTGACGCAATAATAAAGGACGAGGGAAGACTTCTTTAGAAAAATATGTACCTCTCACTTTATTTGTAACGTTTGCGTGTGAGAGGGAGTTGGAGACCGAACAGAACTGCAATATTTTGACCCCCACTCTTATGGCCGTCAACGTTGTGTCTTTCTCGTTCTCCAGGGCTGCTCAACCGGAGGCCCAGAGGCCCAGTCTGCTGGGTAATGGCTTTCTTTACTGCATCTTATCAGCAACTTTTCTCCAACTGTCTCCAACTTGTCCCCAACTATCTGACTTCTGTCTTGACTGTGTTATATAATAGTTCAATGCCCACTCAATCGCCTACTCGATCTTTGGAATGGCATGTTTGATCATCATTAAGCAGAAATAACTGTCATGCAGTTCAGAGGTCACTCTCTTCCGGTGTATCAGTCTACGAGTGTATCATGGGATTTTTTTCTAGTTTTTATATTATTGGTTCTTATGGTATTGTCCAAGGCTGCTATTAAGAGTGATTCAGTTTCTCTTTTTAGGTTGCTTCTGCATAGTCATGTTGAAATCATTTCTTGTGCAAATTCTTTTTCTTTCTTTTGTTCTTTTTTTATTCCTCCTTGTCCTCATCCTCTCATCCTCCTCTATCTTCTTCTTTTTCTTCTTCTTCTTCTTCTTCTTCTTCTTATTATTATTATTATTATTATTCCTTGAGACATTTTCAAACCAGATTTAACTGACATTTTTTTTCTCTGAACTATGAGTGAAAATAAGTCTCTTCAGGTCTCCAGTATTTTTAAAAAGTGTTTTAGCTAATTTTCACAGTCTGGATGGTCTTAATTCTTTCTTTGATCTCTAGTTTCCCAAGTCTTTTTTTCCAGGCCACTGAGAATCATTTCAAGACCACTGAGAACTATTTCAAGGGCACCAACTATAATTGATATCATTATCACATCATCTTCCATAGCTTTTTCAACTCTTTGGCAAGATCCAGGAATCTGTCTATCATTTTGTTTTCTTTCATTTCCACTCTATGTTCTGCTGGAATGGTAAAAATCCATTATATGGTAAGTTCTTTTTTTTTTATAGGTCTGGTCAGGATTGGGTGATCCTTTTATATCTCAACTCTAATGATGTTTTCAAAATCTGGAATAGAATTCTTTCTATTGATATAATTATTGGATTGATGAATAATAAGGTCTGTTTTTTTGGCATTGATTGGGCGACTTTACGCATTTCATTTTTCAAGAACTATCCTGGAATTTTGGTACTTAATCTATATACAATAGGTTAAAAATAAGTAATAAAGAGATTGTAATTGTCTTGCAATCAAGGTAAGAATTACCAATGGAATATGGCTGTTATAGGCATAATGGTCCGGGAGACCTGGGTTCAATCCCAGGTCGTGTCATACCAAAGACTCGATAAATGGTACTTGATACCACCTTGCTTAACACTCAGCAATATAAGGTACGTATCAAGGGTAGTGGAGCAATCAAGGGAAAGGAGTAGCGTGCTCCCCTACACCTTGGTGTAGTAGCTATTGAAAAGGTAGCCTTCTGGTCACCCTCGACAACGGTCGCCAACAACTATTATGTTTTACAAATGAAGTAAATGATATGCTTAGTAGTAATAAATTATATCATTCCAGGTTATATAATATACATACAGTTATTCTCCCTCAAGCTATGGGTAAATAGTAGGACAGACTGGGTTCTTCAGCCTTGGCTAGGCAACTAGTCTAAGAGAAGGAAAACTCTGAATTCAAACCTGTTAAACTCCGCTTAAAAAATTGACCTTGTGTCATATCCTGCCCGAGCGGAGGGGTTGGTAAATAGTATATAATATACATACAATATATCAAATATCAAATATACATTAGCAAGAGTGTAAAATATTTTGTTGAGAGCCAACAATTATCTCACTAAGAGAATGGGCATGTCTGCTGGGGGTCTCATGGAGTGTCCCATGACAATCTTAGAAATCCAATTTCAACCATTTAACAGTAGAGATGTTGTCTCTTACCCTGTCAGGGATTGGTGGAGATACATGATGTTATTTACTACACTCATCAAGTAGGCCTTTTTTCCATTTTGTACTCCTTCTACATACTGCTTGTTCATGGAACAATATGTGTATATCTTTATCTATTGGGAGACATTTATGTATTCTTTCTTTTAATACTACTGGTATATATATTGTATATATTAAATGTTTGATACTTTTTGTATATGTCTATGAGTTTATCTTTCAATTTATTCAGCGTTAGAATATCACAGATATACTAATACTAATATTGACCCTTGGTGAGCGGGGATTTGGCTAGATATCGTCCTAAGCACCAAGGATTCCCAATAGCTCTAAATAAACAAAGTTTACAAAAAAATCAAAAATGAATTTATCTGAATGTTTATCAAACATTGACATTTTAATTTAAAACAGCCATAATGGAGGCTACACTAAAGGAGAATATAATATAGAAATATAAAGAAATATCTATTCATAGTGTAGTTGATAACAGTGGTGTACACAACCAAAGCAGTTTAAAAAAACAAAACAGAATAACAATCATGAAGAAATTAATCTGAACCAAATTCCTCATCTTACAAAATTTATCTTAGTATTAAAAACAACTTCAATCAATGCAGTTTTATCTTTTGTTCTGTTTTGTAATTCTGTCACAAAATTATTCCAATGAACAAAGATAAAATTCAGTTTTAAATAAATGATTAAAAGGTTCAACATTTCTCTTTGTAATTATTTACAGTATTTGTTGTTTGATTGAAATCAAAATATTAAGATATAATGTATCAACTAAAATATAAATGAAACATATTAAATCATAAAATATGAATTTTAAATTTATATATAAAAATACACAGAATATTAATCATACCTAAAATGTAAATGATTTATTATTGTTTTTTCAAATTTTCATCAAATAAACATTTCATTTCATTTTTGGATACATTTCATTTTTAAAATATATAAATTACAAAGTACAAGATCTTTATGTAAGCTGTAATACAATGAATGGAATTTATATAAGTTTGGCCAAAACCGTTATCTACATTCATGCTTATATATATATATATATATATATATATATATCAAAGCTGTTCTAACGAATTTAGCACTCTGGTATCCGACACTGCAAAATGTAAATAAATGAAAGCTACTACATATGCGTTATAATCCCTGAGCAGAGGTATGTCACTAAAATGGCTGAGCAGTTAGATGCCATCTCTAGCGTAAAGTTAGGTGGGTTTCGAACCCATTCTCAAGCGTCCTGCGTATCTAGCCACACTTAAGAGTTGTGATACAATGAAACAATCTGTGGATGCCAACATATCAAGTTATTTTAAAAAGCTTTGCTTAGTTCTGACACAAGGCTGGAAGAATGAGGCAGCCAGTGAGAAAGAAACTCACAAACAATAGTCTGCTACTCTAGCTTGGTAGTGATTGCACCAAGGTGATATATATATATATATATATATATATATACGAGGATCATTAAATAAGTTTCCAGACTTTTTTTTGTATGGGCACTTTTATTGATAGTATGATCATAAGAATTGATCAGTGATCTCATAAGATGTATATCAATAACATACTGAATTTTCAAAAGTCTATGACAATTCTAAATGCCTGTACAAAAAGTCTGGAAACTTATTGAATGCACCACGTATATATATATATATATATATATATATATATATATATATATATATATATATAGCAAATGTTAAATTCATTGGAAGGACATAAGTATATATATATATATATATATAGCAAATGTTAAATGCATTGGAAGGACATAAGTAGATGTTTATATATGAAATAGTCTGCATAGATGGATGTTGCCTATATTAGGACATCAGTGTTCCATGCCAAAAATCCCTCTTTCTCACATCTGTCATGACAATGGGATTTACTTGGCTGGACCCATTTCCTCACCAAGAAACAGATTGTATTGAATTACATTTTACCAGTAGTAACAGATGATTATTATCCAAAGATAGATAGCCTTTTTCAAAGCTGAAGGGCCCTAAATGCCCTGCTATTTACCTATAGGTATAAGGAGTAGTTGATTCATGCCTTAGCCAATGATAATAACGTAAAGTAAATGAAAACACATCCTGCAGGAGTTTCAAATCATCTTGTGAATTCCATTCCACATGCCATTTGCATGTTAGTTATCATTGTAGGAAATAGAATTTAGCATTTTAACTTGTGCTAATGCCCTTAAGGAAAGCATGAATCTATCTTTTCTCTCCCAGCCTATAGGAAAATAGTTGGGCAGACTGGGTTCTTTAGCCTTTGTCAGACAACCAGTCTTGGAGAAGAAAGCCTTGAGCACTGAAACATTCATGCTATCCCACATATTCTTCCTGCTGTTCAATACACTTGACACAATGTTACTTAAGATTTTAAACTCTTTAAAAAAGACTGAATAAAGATAATATCCTTCTAATTATCTTATTGCAGAAATAAATAACAAGAGATGTTATTATTGCGAAGCATTGAGAATGAGGAAGAAACAGATTTTCATGATAATACTCACTCAATAAATACTAAATTCACATATATTGACATAAAGCGAATCTCAACATTTTCATAACATATAAAATGCATAAACCAGGCATAGGCAACCTTTTTTGAGAAGCAGGTTCTATGAAACAAGGCTCCTCATCAGGCAGGTGACATGAGACATAGCTCATTATCAGTCGGGTCACATGAGACACAGTTCATCATCAGGTGGGTCACATGAGACATAGCTCATTATTAGGTGGGTCACATGTGACATAACTCATTATCAGGTGGGTCCCATGAGAGATAACTCATTATCAGGTGGGTCACATGAGACATGGCTTGCTATCATGTGAATCACACAACTAAAACATTCAAGGTAACTTTTTTGTTGAAGGTACCTCAGCCATTTTCACTTGAGAAGACCATCTGCATTAGCATCTGCCTTCAGTAGCATCATCATCAAGTCATGCTGATAGATTTAGTTCCCTTGACTCTCTCTCTTCATCTGTCCCTATCATTCATCCCTCCAGGCAGGTCTTCTAAACCATGAACTGATGTTCGAAAATCTTTGCTGGTCAGCTAGTACTGGTTTGTTCATGTTTAGGAGTCCATAGGACAAGGCCACGTATTTTTCCTTACTTCTCCAGCACTGTCTAACATGTCCTGTCCATAGAAAAAAGTTGATTTTTTTCTCTTTGGTCAAAATATCTTTTCTAAAGAGAATTGGTTTTAGGCAGGCAGTTCAGAAAGCACAGTAAGGTGCATGTAGCTCATGGGCTACAGTTTGCTAATGACAGGCGTAAACAGTTATAGTAAATATAATAATATGATTTTTAAAAAGTTTATAATTTAATATTAATCTATGTCCTGAAAGAAAGCTGTTTGAGGTTTGAAAGTTTGGTTCTCCATACAGAAGAATTTGTAATGGTCCACTCTTGGTGAGTTTTTGGTGTTGATGGAAAAAGTTCATATTCATGAATTATGAATTAATGATGATTTTCATGTTTGTGCTTAAAATGTTTGTTTGCTTGAGTTTTATGGCATATCAACCTTTGTAGGTTATTTAACGCCAAATCTATTTTCCTACAAATAAACAGTTATATTTAAAACAATTCAGTTTAGCATAAGTACACAGTTTAATTGTCAAAAACATTTCTATTTCAAGCTATTCAGTTTAGTCAAACAGTTCTAATTCAAACAGTTTAGTGTAAGTATAGTTTTTGTTTACACACAGTTAAATGTCAAAACAGTTTTCTTTTGAATAATTTAATTTAGCAGAGTACAGTTTCATTGTCAAAAGCAGTTCTATTTCAAACAATTCAGTTTAACATAAATATGCAGATTAGTTCTATTTAACCCATAGATCAGGTATGACCTCTTCAGGCCAGAATGGACCTAGAAGCAATGGCAATGAAGGGGTGCTCTGCATTCCCCAAAGCATTACTGGAATCTCACCATCAGATTGTTTATTGTCATATCCAGGTCTTACCCCACTGCAGAGGTGCAGTCAGTGTATTCTACAGCTCCAGCCGACTGGACTATTGTACTTTAAAGTGAAATTTTATATTGGCAAATTTTACCTGGAATTTGTAGATGCAGGTGTTGGAATTCAGCTATAATACTGAAAATGAAAAAAGAAGAAGAATCAAAATTCAGAATTTAAAGCAAGAATTATGAATATAATACAGTTATTATATGTAATTATTATGTTGAAGCAATATTTTACTTTGCAAATACATTGCTTATGAAGAAGTTGAGATGATTGGTTATCAGGATTTAGATTATATATTACTTATGTTGTGCATTCAATAACTTTCCAGACTTTTTTGTACAGGCATTTAAAATTGTCATAAACTCTTGAAAATTCACTATATTATTACTATACATCTTATGAGATGACTGACCAATGTTTAGGATTTCAGGTTCAAATGAACATCTACAGCAGCAATTGGAATACACCCTACTAAAGCTTGATTGTCACAGCTGGTGAATTTCAAAAATCCAATCTGACACTTTAGAAGAACGATATGCAATAAAATTCTGTTTTAAACTTGGAAAAAAGGCCACAGAAACGTATGGAATACTTCAGACTGCTTTTTGACCATCTTGCATGAATTGAGCATCAGTTTTTGAGTGGCATAAGAGATTCAAGGAAGGTAGGGAGTCTGTGAGGGATGATGAGAGTTGTGAGAGGAGTAAGGAAGTCAATACAGCAGAGTTGATTGGCCAAAGGGTTAGGGTTAGAGTTAGGGTTACTATGTTGAGGTTTTAAAGGAGTTCAGGAAGAGATTCCGTCAGAGGCCAGCACTCTTCAAATCAGGTCAGTGGCATTTCCACCAAAGCAATGCACCAGTCCATAACTCCATCCTTGTCAAAGACTATTTGACCAAGATGGGCATCAAAACAGTTCGTCACTCTCCCTATTGTTCAGACCTTGCATCCTGTGACTTTTGCTTATTCCCTAAGCTCAGAGGCTACCGTTATGAGACAATTGAGAAGATGAAATAGGCTGTGACGAAGGTCATTGACATGCTCACACAAGAGGACTTCGATGGGGCCTACCAGAAGTTGTTGTAATGGTACAACAAGTGCATTGCAGTTGGAGGAGATTATGTACTTTGAAGAGGACTAGAGTTTAATGTGTGTACTATCAATAAAAGTGCCCATAGGAAAAAATCTGGAAACTTGTTTAATGATCTTCGTATATAGAGTCAGGTTATTATATTATATATTATTATATTATATTATATGTTATTATTATATTATATATTATTAGTGTATACAAAATTAAATAAGTACACCCCTAACAATTCTTTAAAAAAAATCATTTTCTTCTGAACCAATGATATCAGGACTTTATTATATTGAGTAGAACTTTATAGAATCAAAACAGATTTAATTTAGTACTGTTAGTCAACCTTAGTTGAGGGCGACCCAAAAGCTACTTTTTCAATAACTTCTACAAAGAGTTGTAGGGGAGGGCACTACTCCATTCCCTGGATTGCTCCACTTTATCCTTAATATGTACCCAATAATGCTGAGTGTTAACCAAGGCGGCATCAAGTACCATTTTTTGAGTCAACCTGGGATTGAACGCTGGTCTCCCAAACCATTGGCAAACACTCTACTTATTAGGCCAAAGTATTGCTCATTAATAAGTGCATCCCAAACAGGGGAAATGGTATAGTGGCTAACATGCTTAATTGCAACGTCATAGTGAATTTGAACTCTATTCTCACTATTTCATTCATTTTCAGACTAATGTCCTTTGGAAAAGTATGAATAGGTTAAATAGTACCACAACTGATATTCTTTGAGGATGGTGTTGACATTAAATAACCCATGAAGATTGATATGCAATTTAACAAAGAAACAAAATCAAACCAAAAACTCAAGACAATTTCTTTATAAAAGATTTTTCCTTCCAAATTAAAAATATCAGGATTTTATTATTTCTAGTAAAACATTATTCAATCAAAATGGATATTAATAGATATTATTTATTAAAATTTTACAGCACTGAAAGTCTGTAATCAAAAATAAAACAGCATATATATATATATAAGATGCATATTTATTCTTGGACTTCTACATATTTGTATGTTTTATAATAGAATTTCAATGCTAAAGAGTTTAATAATAAATGATATCTAATAAATTCCATTTTGATTGCATTGTGTTCTACTAGAAATAATAAATTTGTATCTTTGATTTAGAAGAAAAATTAACTTTTTATAAAAAGAAATTGTTAGGTTTGGTTTGGTTTTATGGCATATCAACCATTGGAGGTTATTTAATGCCAAATCTATTTTATACCTATAAATAGTTATATTTCAAACAATTCAGTTTAGAATAAGTATGCAGTTTAAATATCAAAACAGTTTTATTTGAAACAATTCAGTTTAGCATGAGTACAGTTTTTTGTATACACACAGATGTAAAAACAGTTCTATTTCAAACAATTCAGTTTAGCATAAGTGCACTGTTTAATTCTATTTAATTTATAGAGTGATGGTAATAAAGAGGTACCCCACATTCCCCAAACCGCCAGCATTAATGGGGCCTTACCATCAGATTGTTTATTGACAAACCCAGAACACACAATGAGTAGGCTTACTCCTCTGCAGAGATGCAGTTGGTTTATTCTACTGTGCCAGTTGACTCGGGTAAATTGTTAAGGTGTGCTTATTTATGGGTGAGACCGTACATGTAAACATGAATATAAAATAATGACTAAAATATAACGTTAAATAAACTAAATTAACTACACAATCAAAAATGAATTCAGTTGGATGTTTATCAAACATTGACATTTTAATTTAAAATAGCAAAAAGAGAGGCTATATTGAAGAACATTTTAAGGAAAAATAAATTACTTTTAAAAAGACATCAGAGCAAAAATGTTGAACAAATTAAAAAAAAAAGCCTGGAAATATTTTAAGATAAATTATCTTTTGATAATGAGTAAAAGTTGCTTAAAATGTCAGCAGTCTCAAACATTGGAAATGTCATCAAAATTGTAATAAAAGCAGAAGTTAAGAAAAGAGTATTTCTATGAGTGATACCAAAACTGCTGAAGATGCTAGTTAATGAGATAGTTATCAATATGAAAACTGGAATAAGAAAATAGTGAATTTGATTGATTTTAATAGCATTTCAACCTGTCCAAGGATATTCAAAGCTTACAGGCAAAGGAATCATATTCACTGTATATGCTATAGAAATGTACCATTGTTTATTTGACTTTTTTTTTTCATACAACCCTTTAGAATACAATTGATTTTTAAAAGATCTATTTGACCCATAGATGAGATCTGACAAATACTATTATAGGTCCGAGTGAACCTAAGAGTAATAGCCATGAAGGGATATTCCACACTTGCTAGGTCATCAGAACTGGAGCATCACCATCAGATGCAAATTAGTGTCGTAAAAGAACACCTCTTTTTGTCATTTTGAATTTTAACTGAGACTGCTTATGTTCACTTAGCCCATCACTTTTAAGAATACACTTTTCCCGGTGTTCTTTCCTCTGATCAGATGAATTGTTGCTGTTGTGTCATGATTGGAAGACTGGGAAGAAGGTTGATGAAGAAGCACTTGGGCAAATCATTCTCTTGTAACAATTTTACTGCCAAAAAAGTAAAAAAGCTGTTATAACCATTGTCAGTCTTTACAGGAGCAAGTATCTCTCTCTGTCTTTTGCCGACACACATCATGATCATCATCACCATCATCAAGTCATGCTGATAGCACAGATTCTCTCTCATCACCAGTACCTATTGGTCATTGCACTTGGTAGGTCCTCCAGACTACATCCAGTTAGATATAGACTTATTCATATCTATATTGAATGGTGCAGAATTAGCAGGGTATTCAATTCAAACCTAATATTAAGGTGGGTCAAAGGTTTTACTGTAATTTGATTTGTGCTAGTTTGTGGCACATTTATCAAGTGACTGAATATACCCAAAATACTCCTTTTTTGACCAGATGTTTTTGGCTAGGCCGTCTTGGTTGGAATTGATTGCGGTTTGCAGTATTAAGTTGGTCAGACTGCTTGGTGTGACTGTCGGGAAAGCCGAGCAGTCACAGCTTGCGGGCTAGACGGACTCCTTCCTCAAGCCTTAGCGGGTCATCACTCCAGGCTCTAACCCACCTAAGTTGGGCTAGGTTTATTGCCTGGTGTCTGAGGCACCCACTTATGGGGAATGCCGACAGGGCCCGAAATATTTTTGTGCCTACCAGGTGTGTCTAGGCTATGAGTTTGCCCCTTGACCCACTTAAAAAATGGCCTTGTGCCATATTTATGCGTTAGTTGGGTGCTCATTAAATAGAGTTAAATAGCTATATCACTAGACTGAAGCAGTTCAAGCTGTAGTAAATACCTGACATGGTCAGTAATATTGCAGTAGTTGATATACATTGCTTCACTCTGTATATAATAAAAAAGCTGCACAGATAGTTTAATTCAGGAACTTATGCTTTACAAGTTCAAACTGGGCCATGATGCCAAAGAAGCAACTAAAACGTTTTATTATGTGAAAGATGACGGCGCAGTTAATCATAGTACACTAACAATGTTATATATTGACCCTCGACTGAGCCATCAATCAAGAGATGCACCTGAGTAAATAAGTGGAAGAACAATGGAAGCAGGTGGGTGTGAGACAATAATATAACCAGGTGCCCGGGGCGGTTCGAGTTAGTTAGGGATAAAATGCCGAAGTAAGAGCCAGCGGCAGACAGAGGGCTTTGGGGCCTCAGTGACCCACGGTTGAGCAACCCAGCCAAGATGCGAAAGAAGTGCTGCTATGGTCAGAAGAACTTGGGTCAAAATAACAGTCCGTCCTTGTCTCCACTCACCTCTCACACACAAGAAACATCACCCTTTCAAGAATAAAGTGTGAGAGATATATTTTTATAAAGAAGTGTGTTTGTTTGTTCATTGAAGTCCATCATTATGTTTGATTATGTTCTGCATATATTTGTATATGTATGTGGCTATACAACTGTTGGGTATCACCCACCTTTTTCCACACAATGAACTAGTCCATTTGCCATATATTGCAGTAGCTACTAATACCAGGGCAGACTAGAAGGCGAAGAGCAGCTTCTTATCGGAATAGTATTAGAGCGTTGGAGACTGGAGATCACACTAGATCACCTTACTTGCTATCGTAATAACGGAAGCCAATACTATTGTTGGACTATATCTTTATTCTGTATTCACTAATCCTATGTTCTTGTCCACTAATAGTCTCTCTATTGTATATACTTTTTCCTGAGAATATATCTCTATTTCCTCTCATATCGTGGTTTGTCCTTTATTCAATATTACAAGCGTACACTAACCAGAATGCAGCAACAACAAGAGAGATCAAAACATTTTGCTTAGGTTTCAAGAACCTCAATCATCAGACAAGGTTAGGTACACATAATATTGTGGATTCTAGGGCCATGCTTCAAGCCATAGAAGAAAATCTGGTGAGTAGTACTTGAAGAGTATCAGGCGAGCTAAGCATTGCACAGTTCAGTGTTGTTCATCAACTTCATGAACTTGGCAAAAGCATCGGAAGTTGCGAAATTGTCCCTTAAGTTAGCAAAAAAACTTTCGACTCACCCTAGTATTACTAGCCTAGTAATCCTTACTCTGCTTTTTACACTCACACACACATACACACACACACATGGTCTAATTGTTATCGTCGTAGAAAATGGACATAGCGACATGAGTTCAAATCCTGGACTAGACTGATTGCATTTCACATAGCACTAATACCCTTGGGAAAGGTATGAATCCAATTATTCTCCCTCCAGCTATGGGTAAATAGTAGGGCAGACTGAATTCTACAGCCTTAGTGTGGCAACTAGTCTAGGAGATGGAAAACTCTGAATTCAAACCTGTTAAACTCCACTTAAAAATTTGACCTTATGACATATCCTACCAAAGCAGAGGGGTTGGTAAATATATATATATATATATATATATATATATTGTCCAAAGCCAAGTCAGTTGATGGTGGGAATAATTCTATTTTAGGATTTTCTTTCTTCAATATCCATGTAATTCAAAATCAAATCGAGAGTTCAATGTAAAATAATAATAAATTGAAATACAGAAAAAATAATTCCATATAAAACAAAAACATAAAAATCACTCATATTTGTTTATGGTAATATTTATTTCAGCACACCCTTTATTTTTGCAATATTAGATCTGCATCTTCAGACTAAGAAATGATAAGAAATTTCTTATGAAAATTTAGAAAAATTCCATAAAAATCCAGACACCCTATCTCCTTAACTGAAATATTTCATATATATATATATATATATATATATACACAATGAATATAAATTTATTTTGTACACACACACACATGCACACATATATATATATATATATATATATATTTAGAAGACTGAACAGGATTTTGAATAAGTAGTACATGCTCTCATTCATACATGTATGCATAAACATACATTTGCTGTTTTTTTTATATATATGTGCATTATATATATATATATATATATATGTAAACACAAAATTTAAATGTCACTTTCTTAGGTTGTTCCTTGACTAAAAGTTGCAAGATTTTTGTATTGAAGGGAAAACATAGGATTAGTTTGGTTGGATTTCTTTGTTTAATGGCATATCAACCTTCATGGGTTATTCAATGTCAAAGGCATTCTCACCAAAGAATAGAAGCAATACTATTTAACCTTAAATTATAATGACTCCAAGATCCAAACAGACCTGCAGTGATAATACATGTTCAGCTTCAGTCAATGGGTGAAACAGATTTGTTTTAAAACTAATTGTATTCAATAAGACAGTGTCCAACAATTTTTTTAAGACACAACAACATGAAAATTTAAATAAAAACGTACAATTGATGCTATTTCCAAGCTCTAGGCATAAAATAAAACGAGACGAGTTGGTGTGCCATAAAAACCATCAACCAATTACATTCAGTACTCTAAGTTCTTTTACTCTATTATCTACGGTGACAGCAAAACCTTCCAACATACATTTTCTTCTTAACTTTTATAAAAACAGGGTTTCTCAAAATTGAAACAGAAAAGATATATTTTTAGGCTCAGAAGAAACTAAAAATTGCTGTAATATATCAATTCTTAAGAGACAATTACTTGTTCAATATTATGTCATTTTCTATTTCATTATTGAACTGAGTTTCCTTCTTTATGGCTTATGTTTCTGGAGAGAATAGATCAAACTCAATCATTATGATTTCCAGACTTTTTTCATATGGGCACTTTTATTGATAGTACACACATGAAACTCTAGTCCCCTTCAAAGTAATCACCGGCTGCAATGCACTTGTTGTACCATTACAACTTCTTGAATGCCCCATGGAAGTCCTCTTGTGTGAGCGTGTCAATCACCTTTGTCACAGCCTCTTTCATCTCCTCAATTGTCTCATAATGACAGCCTGTGAGCTTAGGGAATAACCAAAAGTCACAGGATGCAAGGTCTGGACTATAGGGAGGCTGAGGAACTGTCTTGATGCCCATCTTGGTCAAATAGTCTATGACAAGGATAGAGTTGTGGACTGGTGCATTGTCCTTGTGGAAATGCCATTGACCCTATTTGATGAGTGCTGGCCTCTTACGACGGAATCTCTTCCTGAATTCCCTTAAAACCTCAACATAGTAACCCTAACCCTTCGGCCAATCAGCTCTGGTGTATTGACTTCCTTACTCCTCCCACACCTCTCATCATCCCTCACAGACTATGTGCCTTCCTTGAATCTCTTATGCCACTCAAAAAAAAATTTCTTTAGAGTCTATTCATTAGAGTGGTCAATCAAACAGATTGCTTCAGGCTTGAACAGAAGTCTGTTATCAAATTTTTGGTTGAGAAGGGAAAACCATGTGAAATTTATAGAAGACATTTGATATGTATGAAGAAGTATGTTTAAGTAAAAACAAAATTGTTCATTACTAGACTAAACATGGATTTACCATTATGAGCTTGAGTCGAAATTCACATGGTATTTTGGAAACAAACTGCAGGATATAAATTTTGCTTGTATCGATGAATTTTGCTTTACAGAATCAGAGATCTTACAGATCTTAGCAGAGTTGTAAACAGGTTTTAGCATGTATTTGCAGTTAAATCTGAAGAAGTTGCTGTGGTCCGATATATGTGATTAGACATTAAAAAAAAATGGTGAGAATATTAAACTTGGACTCAATGAACATGTAAAGAAATTAAAATATATTCCAGTAAAAGAGGCAATATCCATAACAGAAATTATTGAAACAAGGCAAATTATTGGCCAACATTCTTAGCCATCCAAACCAGACCTGATCTAAGTTATTAAGTTAGTGCCTTAAGCTCTATGCTAAAACAAGAAAATCTAGAATATATAAAACAAGTTAAGTAGTTAAGAAAGCAAACAAAAAAAATACCCAGATAGATATTCCAGACCTGGGGAAACCCTGACCATTTAAAAATTGTTGCATTTAGCGATGCTTCTTTTGCTAATTTAACAGGTGGGGGATCCCAAGTTGTCGATATACTCTTTTTGGTTGTAAGTAATAATAGATATATGCCATTACTTGGCCATCCAAGTGTGTTAGAAAATATTTCAAAAGTACACTGGCTGCTGAAACATTAGCCATGGTTGACATGTCAGAAGTCTGCCTATCTTACAGAAAACTACTATTGGAACTACTACAGATAAAAGATAAAACTGAGAACATTAAAATCATATGCAAAACAGACAATTCCTGTCTTTATGACTCAGCACATTAATCAACATAGATTTTGGACCAGAGACTTTGCTATGAGATTGCCATTTTAAGAGAAATGATTGACAGAGAAGAAATTGCTGGTATCTCTTGGATACCAAGTGATGTACAAATCGAAGAATCCTTAACAAAGAAAATAATGAATTTACATTCTTTAATTATCTTTTTTTCGAAAAACATAATGGTCACCTGAAAGAAAAAAGAAAGGGAAGAATAATTAATCCACATGAGTTGTGCCCCTTGGATGCTCTCTGAATGTAAGGTACAATCTTACCCAGAAGTGATATTCTATTTACCATGTGATAAGCTATATTCTCTTTACAAGCTGGTCAAATAAACATATTCTCTTGATATAATTTTGTTGGAGTCTTTCGTTTATATTTACACATTTCATATGAAGTAAAGAAAAGAAATTTCCACTCATCTTAGCTACAAAAAACCTTCCTTTTTCTTTCTTTTTCTCTCTAGCTAGATACCTGCATATACATTAATGTGAACTGCATTCTGAGGCCTCTCAAGACTTATATGTTTACTTTGGGGAGATGGACAAAATCATATAAAAATGAGAACATACGGATTCAGTAAAGTTAATCTATAGGTGGAAAATCTTGTTCTACTTGTTCACCCTATCTGCAGGAGCTTAGAATACACTGATTGTATCTTCCGTTGGGTGGGGGTGTCCTGATTATGACACTGAACTGCATCTGATAGTGAGGTTCTTGTACTGGAGACCTGAAGAATGTGGAGTATTCGTTCAATATTATTACTCCTAGGTCCACTCTAACACAGAGTGATAGTGTCTGTTAGAATACTATATATAGTGCTTATCTGAAAGGAAAGAAAAAAAGGGAAAAAATTATTAATCCTCTTGCATTGCATCCATCAGATGTTCCTTCATAGTAACAAAGAATCTTATCCAGAAGTTAAATGGTAGCCGTTTATTTGTCGCTGCCTCCCACCAGACACGACTTGACACAAGGTCAGAAGCCTGAAGCCCAATTAAAGTGAGGATAAAGGGAAGGGGAGGTCGGGAACGAGCCGAGACTCGAACCCTACTGGTCTGCGCTGCTCATCGGCTCACTTAGTGCAATCTGAGCCTGATGAGGCAAGCAGTTTCACGAACCCAAATGTGAGTCTGAGCACGTATGCCAGTTTACGGCTTAAACTAGACGCTTGGTCTAGTGCCGTACATAGGTGACAAAGGAGACAAAAGTGCAGCTTGCCCACCCGAAGGTAGCCTAGTCGAAACTAGGTGCCTAATTAAAGGCTCCAAGTCTGCCATTGTTCCTTTTGCAGAGCCACGCTCCGTTTATTTGTCGCTGCCTCCCACCAGACATGACTTGACACAAGGTCAGAAGCCCGAAGGCCGATTAAAGTGGGGATAAAGTTGAGGGGAGAGTGGGAACGAGCCGAGACTCGAACCCTGCTGGTCAATGCTGCTCATCGGCTCACTTAGTGCAATCTGAGCCTGATGAGGCAAGCAGTTTCACGAACCCAAATGTGGGTCCGGGCACGTATGCCAATTTACGGCTTAAACTAGACGCTTGGTCTAGTGCAGTACATGGGTGACAAAGGAGACAAAAGTGCAGCTCGCCCACCCGAAGGTAGCCTAGTCGAAACTAGGTGCCTAATTAAAGGCCCCAAGTCTGCCATTGTTCCTTTTCCAGAGCCACGCTCCGTTTATTTGTCGCTGCCTCCCACCAGACCGACGTCCAGAACAGGCCCCGGGGTCTCGCAAAAAGCTAAAAGCCGAGTGCGTGCCACAGAAGTTAAATGGTAGCCATACAATTATCATCATGCGGTGATCAGAGTAATCTAATAAATCCTTTCTTCTGATATATTTCTTGCTAGAGTTTCTTTATTTGCATTTTATAAAATGAAAAGATAATAGTAATAATAACAAATAAAACACTTTAGAAAGTAATTTTAATGGCAAATGAGAACTGATTTTCTACGTCTAAATATAATTTAGTGATATGCTAAAATAAATGAATGAATTCAAATAGTAATATTTCTTTTAATCTTTCTTTAGACAACAATACAAGTGGTGAAGTGGAACTTTACCGATTGAGAGTTTTAAAGGAAAGAAGTGAAGAAAGAGAACAATAATTCAGTAAAAGAATTAACATTTAAAAGTTCAAAATAAAGATGCATAAAAAGATCATTATTTAGTTCAATTACTTTAACCAGAATACAAAAAAAAAAATGTTAAAATTGTCTTTCAATATAATTTTTCTTTAAATGAAAATCTGAATTAAAATGAGTATTTTAAGGTCCCTATTTCTTTGATGCTAACAATGTCAATGAATTTCAGAATTAAAAATGATATAATTATGCTGTGGAAAGTAGACTCCTATTTGAATTCTGAAGTTTCTTTGGATCTTTGAAGTTAAAAAAAGGAATACAAAAAGTTATTTTTGTATAAGATGACAATGACCAAATAAAAATAATTGTAAAACACTTACTTCCCTCTGTATTTGTAAGCTCTTTGCTTCATCACTAATTTTAATTTAATAGTTGTAAATAAAGTAAAAGATGTTTGATACAAGAGGCAGAGAAATAGATTTATTACTTACAAGGGTCATTCAATAAATAAGGTGAATTTTTCAATAGGATGCACTGATTACAGTTGCATCTTTTCAACAAAATTAATAGTCATAGGTCTCCTAATATCCCAAAATTTTTTCTTTATCAGAAAGTCCAGGTATTTTAACTCCATGAACTGTCTTTTTGACTCTGACTTGTATTGGCAAAACCATCTCATTTGTAAACAATTTTTTGACTAAAACATGCTTTTCCGTACACATTACACATTTTCTGTAAATATCACAACGTTTTCACTTCTCAGCCACCAATCATTTGATTATAGATCTCTGTTCAAGCCTGGAACACTCTGATTTGCTATCATTTTGCATAGCCACAAAACAAATACTCCTGTGAGATTAAACCAATGCCTAATAATGTAGAGATTACATTTATGCAAAAATTATCTGAAAAAGAAGAATTATTTTGTTTTTTCCAAAAGATTCCCCTTATCTATTGAACGAGGCTTGTATATATAATATACTAATGTCCCGAGTATGTTCAATTTGGTTGATATTTTTCTGATAATTAAATAAAAATTTTTACATATCTGATATATCAACAATTGTACAAGAATACATTTCCCATGCTAAATACCCCACGTTTTTATATAAGTTGATTATTTATGCATAAAATAATCTTTATTCATTAATTCTGTCAATTCATTTAGAACTTAAAATGGGTAAACTTATCTCAGGTTACCTGCTTGCTTATAGAAGCCATTTTTGAAAACAGAGTTGTGTTATATAGTCATCTACAGCATCACAACGACACAATAATTAAGATGCAGTGACAAAGACTGATGCAGTAATAAACGACGCAGGAAGACTTCTTTATAAAAATATATACCTCTCACTTTATTGCAAGGGTTCGAAAGGGTTGTTCAAGGTTTGCGTGTGAGAGGGAGCTGGATATCAAACATAACTGAAATATTTTGACCCCTCACTCTTATGGCCGTCACGTTGTGTCTTTCTTGTTCTCTTGATGCTCAACCAGAGGCCTAGGGGCTCACTCTGCTGGGTGCTGGCTTCCTTTACTGCATCTTATCAGCAACTTCTCTGGACCCCAACTCATCAGGGCCCCAAGTCCCTTCGGTCTGGTGTGGCTTTCCCTACCCCATCTCCTCTCCAACTGCCTGCCTGCAATTCAACTGGCTCATCGAACTCAACTGTTATATAATCGTTCGACACCCACTCGATCTTTGAATTCGAATGTTTAATCGTCATCAAGCAGAAATAACTGCCATGCAGTTCAGAGGTCACTCTCTTCCGGTGCATCACTCTGTAGTGGCACAGTGGGACCTTCACCTTGTCCCATATTATCAGCCTTAATCCGCCCACACGATTTCTTTCAATTACTGGCCATTGGAATGTGTCACTTCCTTCCGGTGCATCACCTTGGAATAGCATTTTTGGGCCGGGTTGAACATCAAAATATTACAGTTGGATTTATCTGCATTGAGAAGATTCATCACCCAAATTGACATCTATCTGTTTGACAAGCTATTGACTATATGGGTGACCAAGGTTAAGAAACTTTAGAGTCAATATCAAAGACTTAAGTTTAGACAATTCTTCGTTTGCCTTTTGAAGCATCTTCACATTAGGATATTTCTTTTTATTGTTCATTAAACTTATTCTTGTGGCTCAAACAACTTGTGAAATAATGATTCTTCACAAAATTACAAACAGTATCAATAATGAAAGTCTAACTCCTTATATAGTTAAATAATTACACACTCTGACTTAAAATACATACATACATATATGTGGGTGTATAGATAAATACATATATATATATATATATATATATATATATATATATATATATATATATAGGGTGCAATGGGTAAACTATTGTGTAAATTAGACAAAAATGAAAATAATTGCTCTATCAGATTTATTCATCCAAATTATATAAAAATATCTTGAAATATTATTGATTAAATTTATTCAAAGAAATCACCATTGACTTCAACCACAACCTTTAGATGGTTTCAGAATCTCTTGAGAGTCTTTCTGACGGTCTCCTTGTTTAAATTGTTAAATGCTGCCATTATTCTTGCCTTCAGTTAATCTTTGATGTTGCATGGAGCTTTGTTGGTCTCTTGCTCAACTGTGCCCAACACATTATAATCAAAGAGATTTGTATTCTGGGGAGTTAGACCGCCAGATATTAGGAGTGATGTGGTTGCAGAAATTTTCTCATAGCCAAAACTGAGTTTTCTCATAGCCAAAACTGAGTTGTCCTGTTCCCAGATGAAAGGTATTCTAGCAGCTAATCCCTTGATCCAAAGCAGCCCTAGTCACTTGATGTAGGCCTTCATGTTGAGTCTGAGGTCATGTAAGAAGATGAAGTATAATGTCACCATTGCTAGTTACCGCCCTGAACACCATGTTATGGATTTGGGTTTTATCAAGAGAATATGAGTCTGTTCTCAAATTGATAGCTACACTATGAGTCTGTCGTCCAATTGATGCCTACACACTCTGAAATCTTAGTATATAGGCTTTTGGCATGAATACCAAGCAGTAACATATACTGTTTTCAAATTTCTTGAGGAGATAATTGCCTCATGGTGCTGCTTTTCTCACAGATAGTGTCCAACTGTCTCTTGTTGCTGCACCATTGACAAAACTGGAAACAAATAAAATACATGTGCAAAATAAACAATTTAAAATAGCAAATATTTAACCATTGCATCCTGTATTGTGCTTTTAAGCCTCAGAAATTGATCGGAAATGAGGCAATTTGAAAATACATTTAATTGTTAATATATTTGGTTTGGTTTTGGTTTAATGGCATATCAACCTTTGTAGGTTATTTTAATGCCAAAGCCATTCTGCTAGAAGAACAGTCATCATCATCATCATATCTCACTGGTAGCACGGATATCCCTGACCCTCTCTCGCCACTCCTCCCTATCGTTCATCGCCCTATGTAGGTCTTCAGGACAACATCCTGTATCCTCACATAGCTGCTGAATGTACGTTCGAGCTGGTCGTCCTGCTTTTGCGCGGCCATGTGTGGGGATCCATAAGAGTACATCTCTTATGAGTTCATCTCAGCTTCTCCAGCAGTGTCCTGCATGTCTGGTTCGTCTAACTTGAATAGTTTTCGTGATAGGGGGCAGGTGGCCGTACAGTTGGTGTCTTGTGGGGTGTTGCTGCCAGGACTTGTTCAGGATTGCACGCAGCATTCTTGTGTAATTGCCATCTAGCTTCTTCTCCAGTCGTTTTGTTAGCGTCCATGTAGTGCATCCATATAGCAGTATCGATGTGACCGCTGCCTGGAAGAAACTGCGTTTCATTTTATCGGTTAGGTCTGATTTCCATATAATCGATAGCCTATTGATAGCTGTCCATGCTTTCGTTAACCTTGTTTCGATGTCCTTTTCGGTTGATTCGACGCTGCTTCCTAGGTACGTGAATTTGTCTACTAGTTTAAGTGGGGTTCCTTAGTGGTACTATTTAACCCATAGCTGGGAGGATATGGGGGTTCATACCTTTCTCAAGGGTATTTGCCCGAAAGTGAACGTAATAGCGCGACTGGAGTGCGAACTCGCTTACTACGATTCTGCAGTCCATCGCTTTAACCATTACACCATGAGGACACCCCCAATTGTTAATATAGAATGTATATATACATCTATATGTGTGTGTATATATATATATATATATATATATAAAACATGTGTAAAAAATATTTATATATATATATATATATGTACTCATCAGCATCATCATCAAGTCCTGTGGGATTTCTTTGACTCTATCTCCCCATTCGTCTCTTTAATCATCACTCTTGATTCTCTAAATGGCATCAAGTGTCTGCACAGAGGGGATGAATGAACGTTTTGGAAGGTTGGCCAACACTGTTTTTTGTCCAAGTGTAGAAGTCCACAGAAAAATGTAGCTCATGAATTTATCATAATTTCTCTATTTGTACTCAGCATGTCTCATTCATCTTGGATGGTTGGTAAGATAGGAGTTGTCTAACTTTTCAGAATGTTTCCTAATAGTTCAAGTGGGACACCCATGCATGACTATAAATTGGAAGAATTCTCCTTTTAATTTTTTAGAGAGATCAGCTTTTCATATGGCAAATAACTTGTTTTCAGTAGATGAGAAATTGTTCTTGATGTATATGAACTGGGCTACTGATTTCAGAGGCTCGTCATTTAATGAAGAGATGGCACCATCTTATTTAAAATGCATGTTTTTATCTGAGCTTACTGTGCCATGGCCGAGAGAAAGCCGCAAAAGGTGTACATAAATATATATATATATATATATATATAAATAAAACAAACGTGTATATATATAGTAAATAAAGTTGGCGACCTTAGTTGAGGGTGACCTGAAGGCTCCCTTTTCTATAGCTACTACACCGAGGTGTAGAGGAGGGCACTATTCCTTTCCCTGGATGACTCCTCTTTACCCTTGATACATACCTTATATTGCTGAGGGTTAAGCAGGGAGGCACCAAGTACCATTTTTAAAGCCTTTGGTATGATGCCACCTGCGATTGAACAAAGGTCTCCAGACAAGTGGCAAACACTCTACCTACTAGGCCAATGAGCTGGTATGATGTATATATATATATATATAAATATATATATAAGCTAAACATAAGATGCTAAGTAGACCAAAATGTAAATACCTATGGACTAGGTGGGAAAACACCAAGGACAGGACTATCACATGGAGCAACATTGGGCAAATGGAGCCTAAACAATTAGGTTTCCTCATTAAGGCAGTTTACGACATTTTACCAACACTAGTAAATTTAAAACTTTGGGGGTTAAGTAGATCTAACCTTTGTAAAACATGTGGGAAGATTGCTAACCTCAAACACCTCCTAACTGGATGTCAGTATTCCCTAAGAAGCTACACATGGACACATAATGAAATCTTAGGGATTATTACTGAGATTGCAAAAATATGTCGTGAAACTGTCAATGAAATTCCATGTAAAAAGACAAATATACAATTTGTTAAAGAAGGAAACATTTCAAAAACTCCACATAGAAATAATAGGCACAAATCAACATTGCTTGATGGTTGCATGGACTGGTGTGTTATTGCTGACGTAGACGACAACTCGCTTTTCCAACGGAAATAACATCAACTGGACAGTGTCCAGATCTCCTCATTTGGTCAGTTAATTCAAAAAAGTTATAATTGCAGAATTAACGATCCCTTTTGAGACCAACATCGACTGGGTGCATCAGCGGAAATTGGAAAAGTACAAAGACCTACGTGAACAGTGTACTAAGAATGACTGGTCAACAGACATATTTCCTCTTGAGATTGGATGTCAAGGTTTTATTTCAAATGCAACCTTTACATTTTTAACCAAAATTGGACTTACACCAGCAAAGAAGAGGGAATATACAAAAAAGATCCAAAACAAGGCTGTAACTGCATCTGAATGGATATGGAATTCGTACAGATTAAACGCCATCCAATAAAGTCTGGTAGTATTGTGAGATATTGCTGGGGCGCTCTGGGTTAGTGGTAATGATGCTTTGGCCCTGAAACCATGCCTGAACCCAGGGTCATCATCTGATGAAGACTTTACTGGAAGCAAAACTGCTTCTTAGGCAGCAGTTTTCGTATATAATTTTTACTTTTTAATTTTTTATATATATCATCATCATAATGTCATGCCACTAGCATGGATATCCCTGACCCTCTCTTGCCCCTTCTCTCTATCATTCATCACCTCTGGCAGGTCTTCAGGGCTACATCCATCATCCTTACAAAGCTGCTGTATGTATGTTCAAGCAGGAGGTTCTGCTTTTGCTCAATCATATGTGGGGGTCCATACAAGTACATCGCTTATGAGCTCGTCCTTGCTTCTCCAGCAGTATTCTGCATGTCTGGTTCATCTAACTTGGATAGTTTTCATGATATGTATGTAGAAATATTCTTCATCTGGGTGATTGGCAAAGTTTTTGAGGAATTAATGATAGAAAATAAATGTTCAGAAATCTATTTTGCTTGGATGTTGTGAGTTGAAATCAGCCCAAAATGTTATTCTTAATTGATTCAATTGATATGAAAGAATTTTATTTTACTACCTTAAATGGATTTTTTTATTAAAAGTAACAAATGAGATGTTGCCATTGTGCTTGAAGACATTTTAAAAATGGCTGAAGTCTCTATTGGTGGAGTCCAAACATGGGTAGGTAAGTAAAGTTGGCAGCCATAGTTGAGAACAACCCGAAGGCTCCCTTTTTGATAGTTACTACACCAAGGTGTAGGGGAGGGCGCTACTTCTTTCCCTGGATTGCTCCACTTTACCCTTGATATGTGCGAGGATCATTAAATAAGTTTCCAGACTTTTTTCCTATGGGCACTTTTATTGATAGTACACACATGAAACACTAGTCCCCTTTGAAGTAATCTCCTCCAGCTGTAATGCACTTGTTGTACCATTCCAACAAATTCTGGAAGGCCTCATGGAAGTCCTCTTGTGTGAGCATGTCAATGACCTTCATCACAGCCTCTTTCATCTCCTCAATTGTCTCATAATGACAGCTTCTGAGCTTAGGGAAGAACCAAAAGTCACAGGGAGCTAGGTCTGGACAATAGGGAGGCTGCGGAACTGTCTTGATGCCCATCTTGCTCAAATAGTCCGTGACAAGGATGGAGTTGTGGACTAGTGCATTGTTCTGGTGGAAATGCCATTGACCCAATTTAAAGAGTGCTGGCCTCTTTCCAAGGAATCTCTTCCTGAACTTCCTTAAAACCTCAACAAAGTAACCCTAACCCTAACCGTTTGGCCAATCAAGTCTGGTGTACTGACTACCTTACTCCTCTCACACCTCTCATCATCCCTCACTGACTATGTGCCTTCCTTGAATCTCTTATGCCACTCAAAAACTCATGCTCGATTCATGCAAGATGGTCGAAAAGCAGTCTGAAGCATTCTATAGGTTTCTGTGGCCTTTTTTCCAAGTTTAAAACACAATTTTAATGCATATCGTTCTTCTAAAGTGTCCTCATGTCCAGATTGCATTTTTGAAATTCCCCAGCTGTGACAATCAGGCTTTAGTAGGGTGTATTTCAATTGCTGCCATAGCTGTTCATTTGAAACTGAAATCATAAAAATTGGTCAGTCATCTCATAAAATGTATAGCAATAACATAGTGAATTTTCAAGAGTCTACTATAATTTTTAATGCCCATACAAAAAAGTCTGGAAACTTATTGAAGGTACCACATACCTGATAATACTGAGTGTTAAGCAAGAAGGTATCAAGTACCATTTATTGTTTTTGAGTCTTTGGTATGACTCAACCTAGGATTGAACCCCAGTCTCTCACCCCATTGGCAAACACTCAACCCGATATTTGTCGCTGCCTCCCACCAGACACGACTTGACACAAGGTCAAAAGCCCGAAGGCCGATTAAAGTGGGGATAAAGGGGAGGGGAGGTCGGGAATGAGCCGAGACTCGAACCCTGCTTGTCTGTGCTGCTCAACGGCTCACTTAGTGCAATGTGAGCCTGATGAGGCAAGCAGTTTCACGAACCCAAATGTGGGTCCGGGCACGTATGCCAGTTTGCGGCTTAAACTAGACGAATGGTCTAGTGCCGTACAAGGGGGACAAAGGAGACAAAAGTGCAGCTCGCCCACCCGAAGGTAGCCTAGTCGAAACTAGGTGCCTAATTAAAGGCCCCAAGTCTGCCATTGTTCCTTTTCCAGAGCCACGCTCCGGACCGAAGTCCAGAACAGGCCCCGGGGCTTCGCCAGGAGCACGCCCTGGCAAACACTCAACCCAATTGGCCAATAAGCCAGTTCTATATATATATATATACACAAGGCAATAACTAGTTACAAAGTAATTAGCATATGCATAAGATGATGGAATACGAATATGCACAAGGCAATGTATTCAGTATCGGATATAAAAAAATGTAATTAGTGCATACACAATGTAAAATAATAAATGTATTTACATAAATGTATAGTAGAACTTTCAAGTACTGCTACCAGTAATGTAACATGCTGGGCCATATTTACAACTTGTCTGTGGTAAGTTCAAATTCTCAGCAAGAATGTTTACATTCCTCATTATACTAATACCTTTGATAAAGGTATGAATCCAACTATTCTTCCTCTTCAGTGATGGATAAATAGTCAGACAGCTTGACTCTTTAATCTTGGTATGACAATCAGTCTAGTAGAAGGAAAGCTCTGAATTCAAACCATTTGTAGACCTGTTGAGAGATGGGATGTACCAGGATATTCCCAATATACATGAAAAGAGTAGCACAACTGTAACCGAACCAGTTTAAAAGACCAGTGTGTATATTCTTAAATAAATTGGCTATAAGTCTATCTTCAATGTCTTTTAATGTTTTACGTATCAAGTAAAGACAGTACAGACCCTTGAAATAAAAGCAAGTATGATTGATAGATTGAATAGTATGTCAATCTTTCGAGGGTTATTTTTATACCAGAGATTTGAGAATCACATTCATTGTATGTTCATATTATAATTTTTTGTATAATTGTTTCTATAATTTTTTTTCCATAATTGTAGGGTAGCACACATTTTAACCTTAGCTTACAACTACCTAAATTTTTTTTTTTCAAATTGAATATGAATAATTTTTAAAGAGATCTATTTGACCTATAGATGGCACCCTACCAAGTACTATCCCTCAAGGTCAGAGTTGATTTGGAAGTAATAACAATGAAAGGGTACACCACATTCCTTAAAGCTCCAAGACTAGAGCCTCCTCATCAGATTGTTTAATGTCATACCTAGGACATCCTGGGTGGGGGATCTTAGTCCTTTGCAGAGAAAATAGTCAGTATATTCTAAGCTCCACTGACACGTTGTGAAGTGACAAGAAGTGAATAAAGAAGAGAGTAATTAAAAACAGTATGGAGATGAGAATTATTGATTATTCTCTTGTTAATTATGGCTTTAATCATTTGTTTGGTAAAACAATGCATCATAAAGAGAGCTTTTCAATTCTTTGATGGTATAAATGTGGTTAAAATGGAGGGATATTATTCTGTGTATTTATTTGGGTATCAATTACACTAGTGAACTAATTAAACAATAGTTTTTTGTTGTTTTGCATTTTAACTCTGATTCCAGGTATATTCATTCCATTGAATAAGTATATAACCTTTGTTTCTTTAAGTAGCACAAGTTTTTGAGATGATGCACTTATAAATAAATGTTCACTGAATGTTGTATTTCCCATTTGTAAGTGATAACATGAAAGTGTTTGAATAATCCAGATTCTTTTTGCTACATTTTTGGAAAGTACACTTTCATGAAACAGAGAAAATCAATATTTGATGAAGTGGAAAAAGTATGCATAAGCTATTTCAAAATAAAACAAGAGGGCCAAGATAAAACACAAGTTCTATTCCGTGTCAGTAAAACTTGTGTTGAGCACATTCCCTTGTGGGGTAATGGTAAGAGTGTTGCATAGTGACCCTTGACCAGGCTGTCAATCAAAGATGCCCGTGGTGTAATGGTTATCGTCATGGGAAATGAACACGGGGATACGAGTTCAAATCCTGGACGAGGCTGATTGCATTTCACATAGCACTAATACCCTTGGGAAAGGTATCAATCCAATTATTCTCCCTCCAGCTATGGGTAAATAGTAGGGCAGACTAGGTTCTTCAGCCTTGGTGAGGCAACTAGTCTAGGAGAAGGAAAACTCTGAATTCAAACCTGTTAAACTCCGCTTAAAAATTTGACCTTGTGTCATATCCTGCCCGCGCAGAGGGGTTGGTAAATAGGATCAAAGATGCACCAGCATTAATAAGCAGAAACAGTCATGTGATTTATCAGAAGGCATGAGCATTATAAAATGATATAAGGAGGTGCCCGTGGTGTAATGGTTATCATTGTAGGAAAGGGACACGGCAACACGAGTTCAAATCCTGGACGAGGTTGGTTGCATTTCACATAGCACTAATACCCTTGGGAAAGGTATGAATCCAATTATTCTCCCTCTAGCTATGGGTAAATAGTAGGGCAGACTAGGTTCTTCAGCCTTGGTGAGGCAACTAGTCTAGGAGAAGGAAAACTCTGAATTCAAACCTGTTAAACTTCGCTTAAAAAATTTGACCTTGTGTCATATCCTGCCCGTGCGGAGGGGTTGGTAAATATCATAAAATGATATAAGCAAATGCTGTGTGTCAGTCCATGCCAGCTTGCAATCACTGAGAGTGCCCATTGGAGCAGCAGTCCACAGAACCTCCGGTTGAGTACCCCTGGCTGAGAAGCAGAATATGTGCTAAGTAGGGTCTTGAGCATGCTATGGTCAAGAGAAGAAGTTATAGGTTAATATAGCAATCTGTCTTTGTCTCCTAGTCTCCGTCTGTCTCTCTCACACACCACAAAAGCTTTGACTTCAAGAAGAATAAAGAGAGTTATATCTTCATAAAGAAGTGTTGTGGTTTGTCCCTCATTATGGCTATATAGTAAGTAAAGTAAAGTTGTCTCCCTTTAGTCGAGGGCAACCAGAAGGCTCCCTTTTCAATAGCTACTACACCGAGGTGTAGGGGAGGGTGCTATTCCTTTCCTGGATTGCTCCACTTTACCCTTGATATGTACCTTATATTGCTGAGTGTTAAGCAAGAAGGTATCAAGTACCATTTTTATAGTCTTTGGTATGACTCGAGCTGGGATTGAATCCAGGTCTCCCAGACCATTGGCAGACACTCTAACCACTCTCGAGAAAATGTTTGAAGTTTGGCATACCTTTGATCTGAAAAGAACGGAGGAACAACAGTGAAGACTTTTACTTTTTTCTGGTTAATATAAAAAGTAAATAGATATATCCTGACCTAGAGTTGGTAAAATGACCTGTTGTACTTGTAGAAGTTCCTGTCCTATCATTCTTTATTGAAGAGCTCTCTGAAATTGATGAATTCTCTTCTTCAGGTGTAGACAATACTCAAGTAATTGTGATTTTGAAAGAACCTCATCAGTCGCATTACTTTTTAGTCCGCCAGAGCTGAATGGTCTAATAAGGGAGTTAAATCTCTTGAAGAATTCAGCAGAACTGTCGGTATCCAGACAAGCAGAAAAGAACTAATTACAACCGGGAACCAAAATCACATGCTATCACCAAAGAGAAATAGATTTACTGCCCTTCTCAAGGAAAAGGGATTTTGTTTTTTGAAACAATGTTTAAGGCCTACTAATGAAAATGGCTATATCAAAATATGTACCTGGTGAATTGTACTTGTTCATAGATAGTTGTAAGCTATGTGTGCTTCCATACAATGGCAAAAAATATGGGTCAATGCTAATTGTTCACTCAACTAAGATGACTGAAGAGCAAAAAACCATCACCCTACTGAAGATATACCACAATCACTTGTGGTTAATCTGAGTGAATCTGAAGATGGCGAATTTCCTACTGGGTCAGCAAAATGAATACACCACTGTTTTATCTGCCTCTCAAATAGTGGATCTAAAGATGAGTACTGGATTAAAAAATAATGGTTTCTGAGATTTAAAAAAATACTAGTAAGAGAAACCAATGTAACTGCAAATGCATTTGACAATAGAGATATGGCCATTTTTACCACCATTGCACATCAAACTAGATTTAATGAAAGAGTTTACGAAGGCACTTAAAGAAGAGGGTTGCTTTGACTACATATGCAGAGAATTTTCAATTGAAGGTAGGAGAACTAAAGGCAGGTATTTTTGACAGGCAGCAAATCAAGGAACTCATGAAAGATCCACATTAACAAGATTCTATGAACAACAAGGCAGATGCATGATTTTCATTCTCTTTGGTTGTAAGGAATTTTCTTGGGAACTAACTATAAAGCAGATAATTACTCTAAACGATGCAATCTTCTTTCTGTCAACTTGGCTGTAAAATGAGCATCAAAGTGCATTATTTCTACAGCCACTTGGATCATTTCCCAGAAAACCTTGGAGACCTAAATGAGGAACAGGGTGAATGATTCCACCAAGATTTAAGAACTTTGGAAGAAATATACCAGGGACACTGTGATACCTGTATGATGGCAGATTACTGCTGGTCTATTCAACATAATTGTCCTGAAGCAGCTCACCACAGGAAGTCTTTGAAACACCACTCTGATGAGTAAATGGATTGCATATAAATGATAACTTTCAAGGTTTCTTTCACTGTTATCTGATTCTATGATGTAATTTCATCATAAATAAATTCTTCCCGTATGAAACTGTTTTATTGATTAAAAAGGCAATAATAATAATTTTTAGACATTAATCCTTGTACCAAATCATTTGTATGCCTAAGAGTTAGGGGCATATCATATCTTAGAAAAGAGAGCTGATGAAAAAAAAAACTGATGGCATGTTTAGAATCTGAAACTAAAATATACCTCAAAAAGCACTGACATCTCAGGCGCCAAATTTTATGTTGCTCTGGGTTATCTTTGCTGCAATAGCTCTCAAACAATATCATTGTTGATATTTTCCCTAAATTTTCCATAGTTAATAGAATAAGGGATCTAATTTTTTTCATTTGTCCCATAAATTGGTTTGGTTGTTGGGGTATAACTCATATAGCATGTCTTAGGCAGGAATAACCTGGTGGAGTCCATCTTTCTTCAGGTATACAACTAGTTTGAATTCACCTTTTAGACTGGTTGCTATACCACGGTTCAAAAGATCAGTCTGCCCTGCAATTTACCCAAGGCTGGAGGAAGAATAGTTGCATTCAAACCCCTACCAAAAGTATTAGCATTATGTGAAATGCAAACAGCCTCACTGGGGTTTGAACTCAGGTAGTCAAGTCCACTGGAAACAATCTTAATAGTTACATTACAAGTACCATTTTTTTACTGCCCGACAAATGTTTAAAGATATTCTCTGTGTCTTAGATGTAAAGTTGAGGTAGACTTCTCATATGTTTTTTTAATTTCATATTTTTATTTCAATATTTGTGTTGGAGGCTCTGGGGCTGTAGTGATTATGATTCAATTTGAAAGCTATGGGTTGCCTGGTCAGCTGGGGCTGTAGAATACACTGACTGCACCTCTACAGAGGGGTAAGACCCCCTCCAAACGAGTGTCCTGGATATGACACTAAACAATTTGATGGTGAGGTTCCAGCAGTGCTGGAGCTTTGGGGAATGCGAAGTACCCCTTCATTGCCATTGCTCCCAGGTCCACTCTGGCCTGGAGTGGTAGCACCTGACAGGGCCCTATCTATGGGTTAAATAGAACTAACAGCATACTTATGCTGGAATGAATTGTTTGATTAAACTGAATAGCTTGAAATAGAAATGTTTTTGACAATTAAACTGTACTTACATTTAAACTACGTGATTATGCTTAACTGAATTATTTGAAATAGAACTGTTTTTTGACATTAAAACTGTATTTACAATTAACTGAATTGTTACATATAACTGCTTGAATAGTTTGAAATAGAAATGTTTTTGACAAACTGTGTACTTATGCTTAACTGAATTGTTTTAAATAGAACAGATTATTCACATAAAAATGGATTTGGTGTTAAATAACCTACAAAGATTGATATGCCATAAAACCCAACAAACCCAAACCCAAAGCTATGAGGAGCATGGAGTCATTCCTTTATTGTTAGTACTTCCTGACTTGGAGTGGAAACATTTGTAAAAGACCCATCTATGAGGAAAATAATTTAATGACATATCAACCTTTGTGGGTTATTCAATACCAAAGTTATCCTTGTAGAAAAACAGTAATGGTATTATTTAACCCATAGCTGGGATGATAAGAGAGTTCATACCTTTACCGGGGATATTAGTCAGAGAGTGAATGTTTGGTTTGGTTTGGTTTGGTTTTATGGGATATCAAACATTACAGGTTATTTAATGCCAAATCCTTTTTATACATATATACTAAATATATGATTTCTAAACACATTTTGTAGATATTTTTAAATAGGACTGAGCTCATTTTTTTTTGGCACAAAGTTAAATGGTTTCCCTCATTTATATTCAATAGGAACAATTCTATTTAGTATTAATTGTTTCTTTGAATGTTTTGAAGGATTTAACACTAACAATTCAATTAAACATCAGTCATTTACATACACACAGTTAAATAACCAAACAGTTCTATTTCAAGCAATTCATTTTAGAATAAGTACATAATTTAAATATCAAACAGTTCTATCACTCCCAGACAGAGAGGATCTGGGAGTAATGACAATGAATGGGCACTCTGCATTCCTCAAAGCTCCATCATTACAAAAGCCTCAACATCAGATTGTTAAGTGTCATACCCAGGACACTCATTGGGAGAGTCTTACCCCTCCGCAGAGATGCAGTTGGTGTATTCTACTGGTCCAGCCAACTGGGTCAAGAAAGTGAATGTAATAGTATGACTGAAGTTTGAATTTGCTTACCATGATGTCACAGTCCAGAATATTAACCACTCCACCATGGGGACTAGCACTAAAATATTGATATTTCAGCTAAGTATGTATAGCTTACCTGTTTAAGATGATTGTGAACTAGATATGGTTATTCATATTTCACCATGCTATAATACTCTAAGAAAAGGCATGAATGAATTGTTTTCTGCTCCTAACTCTGACTAAATAGTAACATAGACTTGGCTCTCAAGCTCGGGTAGGGACAACCAGTTTAGGAGAATGAAAACACTGAATTCAAACCCTCTATCTAAGTGGCAGACAAACTAACCTTGAAGGAGCAGTAATAAGTAAAAAAATTTGCTTTGCTTTTTGTTAAAAAATCTTCCTATTGATTGAATAAACCTTGTATATACAGGATGACTGCCTCATCTTGACAGATGATAGCCATCTTTATTACTGAAATCATTATTCAAACATCCTGATTAATGAGTAATCCCTGTTCTTGAGCCCTCAAGAGACTCTTCAGCCCAGCTTCTTACTTCAAAGACTTAAGGCAAATATGACACTTGGGGCATGAATTTTGTACAGGGTTAAAGTGATCCACCTGTAGAATATCATTTTATGAATCCTCATTATTTTTTTTTAAATCCAGGATATGATTTGCATACTTTACCACAAGCAACTCATGTATTACCATGAGGACGAGGCGGCAATGAAAGTTTATCAGTCTTTTGAGTTAGTCAATTAATATGTAAATTGACAAGGTTAACATATCCAGCTTTTAACATTGAAAAGAGGAAAATACAGTATGCAGAACTGAAGCGGGTTTTACATTAGAGTGATTCATATATGAATCTGTCATGTGTATCTGAGAATTGGGAACATGAATTCTGCCATTGTTACCTGGATATGTTAACCACATCAAATATACATCCATCCATCCATTCATCCATATATACATATATATAGATAAGTTTGTTTACATCTCTCTCTTTCTCTCTCTCTCTCTCTATATATATATATTTACACAATAAATATTGAATATAAAAACTCACAGAGTTTTCCTACTTCTTGAATTTCATGAATGTCAATCCTTAGGTAGGCAGCAAAATCAAATAAAAAAGAATGTAAATATTTTCCTTGAAGTATTTTACTGTTTTTTCATGTGATACAAACATTTATGTAGCTTGTATATGTTAAAATGTTTGTTGCCTATTCAAAAG
Organism: Sepioteuthis lessoniana; assembly: GCA_963585895.1. NCBI lineage: Eukaryota > Metazoa > Mollusca > Cephalopoda > Myopsida > Loliginidae > Sepioteuthis > Sepioteuthis lessoniana. Next base: position 9,309,138 of record OY757911.1, read on the forward strand.
TATTATATTAAAATGATATATATATATATATATATATATATATATTGTAATTATTTGTGTATTAGACATACTTTTTTCCAGAGTTTTCACCCCAAAAGTTTGTGGGGTGCTTATACAAGTTTGTGGGGTGCTGAAACGGACTGATGAGCTCAACAGCCAAATTGCTGTGACTATTATAACAGAGATGAAGGCTACTCAAAGTACACCAGTGAGTTATAGCATTATTATTAGTATTAGAGTTTTTCACATCAGTGTTAGCTGATGGTTTTTCACGGGAGTCTGAGTGACAGCAAGTGTCCTCAAGTCTCCAGGACTCCTCTCAGTATTCTGGCTGTTCTCAGCAATGCTGTCATTTGGATAGTCTCTACCCGTCTGCCAACTTCCAAGTCCTCCTGGTCTTTTAATAATTCTTTTGTTATTGTGCCTAAAGCACCACTCACAATTGGTACAATTGTTACTTTCATGTTACACAGCTTTTTCAATTCTCTAGCAATTATTATAATTATTATTATTATTATTATTATGCTACTTGCAAGTTTTTCACCTCAGTATTCACTGGTAGTTTTCACTGAAATCTGAGAGACAGCAAGTTTCCTCAGCTCTCCAGGACTCTTCTAAGTATTTTGGTTGATATCAGCAGTGCTATGGCCAGAACAGTTATAATTCTACCTCATATTTTCTGTTCTTGTGGGTTGTTCCATAATTTTTCAAACTCTCCAGCGAGGTCCAGATATCTATCTAGCTTTTTTACTTTATGCTTTACTTCTCTGATGTAAAAAAAAGTAATATTTGGTATACTGTTTCTTCTTCTTCTTCTTCTTCTTCTTCTTCTTCTTCTTCTTCTTCTTCTTCTTCTTCTTCTTCTTCTTCTTCTTCTTCTTCTTCTTCTTCTTCTTCTTCTTCTTCTTCTAAATAATATCTAATAGCTCTCACTAAGGACCATTAATATTACAGAGTGGAATGATAAAATTTTCGCCCTAGAAAAGACGACATGATTCCATTTCTGTTTAATGAAAACCGGTTTTCTTTTTTTGTTGCAGACCATCTACTAGTTGGCCAGTTGAGTACAAATTCCAAGAGCGATAGGAGCCTTCTATCATGTCTGAAAGTGACTGTTTGGTATCACCTACCTTTTCAGCATAATGAGCAGTTCCATCTGCCATATATGGCAGTAGCGGAGATCAATCTGAGAATAAGCCTACAAGTCAGACCAGAAGAGCCGTTCCTATTGTTGAAGTACATCATTACTCTATCACGAATCCTATGTTCTTATTACTAACAGTCTCTCTCTTGTAAATACTCTTTCCTGTAAATATAACTATTTTCCTCACATATCGTGGTTTGTCTTATTATTACTTCTACTTGTGTTCACTAACCAGAACACAACAGTGACACAATGTTCAACGAGCAAGATTGGAGATGCACCGCTGTACAACTCATGCTCTCTACTAATCCAAGTTATGACAACAGGACCATTGCCAGTACCCTTGCTGGATTGCCATGAATAACAGGGACGTGCCCAGTGTGATGAAAACAAAATTTCCGGCTACGGTTATGATCTTTGGTGTGGTTTCAAGTGAGGGCCACTTCACATCTTCGAAGTCGGCTTGAAAGTCAACACCAAAGTGTACCTGGATGTGCTGAAGAGTGTGGTGATCCCCTGGTGCAATCAGGTGGCTGGTGGCAGACCCTGGGTGTGGCAGCAGGACTCGACGCCAGCCCACAAATCCAAAGAGACTCAGGCTTGGCTTCAGAAGGACTTTGTACCCTTCTCTCATTGGCCCCCTTCCTCCCCCGACCTGAACCCGCTGGATTACTTCGTTTGGTCATATGACAAGAACATCACCAACATGACCTCCTACAACACTAAAGCCAGCCTGATCGCCGCCATCTGCCGAGTATTCACTGAGCTCCCACCGGTGCTTGTAGAAAAGGCATACTCCCAGTTCCAGATCCATATTGAGGCAGTGATTGAGGCTGAAGGTGGTGGCTACATTGAATAGATGTCAGCTCTACTACATAATCAAGTTACCTGAATTGATTTTTTCAATAAAAGTTTTAAAATAAAGTTGTTGTTTTCTTTAGGACGACAATTTTATCATTCCACCCTGTATTATTGATAGTTATTTGTAGTATTTGGTTATTACTGTCTGGATAAGCATTTTATGTAGTAATTATTATAAATGAGAATACAGAATTGACATTATAATCCAATGTGAAAATACAGCTAATAATCATAGCAGCTATTATTACTTAGAATAATATTCTTTTAATGTTGTTATATTTTCTATTGTTGGTAATAAATCCCACTTCAGAGAATTCAATTTGGGAAATCTATTGATTTCTTCATGTCCGATATTATTGGTAAATATTGTTCTCTCAAGCAAATTTCCATCATAAATTCTATAATTCTTTTATTTTCTCTCTTCTTATTTCTCCCCTTTACATCAAATATGTCTTCAGGTTTTCTGCATAAAGCTCTTTAAAAAAGTTTCCTCGGTTATTGTACAAGAAGGAATAGAAATAGAATTATTTTACTACTATTGAATATATAAACAAAAGCAAGTGACACTCACTGAACACAGTATATACCATCATTGGTCTTTTCAAAAATTGGATGTTACATTTAATATTTCTGCCAGGCTGGATTTAAGATTCACTTGAATTGGTGATTTCTTGATGTTGGAACTGATAAATGTAACGGTTAAAAGTTTTAGAACAGATAGAAATATATTTGCTAGATCAGAACTGACAGAAAAGCCATGTGTAAGAATGGAACTGATAACAATTCAATGTATGTAAGATCAGAAGTGATAGAAACATCAAGTATTGAATTGGAATTTTGGAAATAGCAGGCAAAGAATCAGAATTAATAAAAATCTAGGAAGAGTTGTTTTCTTCTCCCAGTCTACACGAAAATATTACCAAGTCCCTACACAACGATTAAAGCTGCAAATAGTAGTGAACTATATATATATATATATATATATATGTGTGTGTGTGGGGGGCATTCAATAAGTTTCCAGACGTTTTTTGTACAGGCATTTAGAATTGTCATAGGCTCTTGAAAATTCACTATGTTATTGCTATACATCTTATGAGATGACTGACCAATTTTTAGGATTTCAGCTTCAAATCAACAGCTACAGCAGCAATTGGAATACACCCTATTAAAGCCTGATTGTCACAGCTGGTGAATTTCAAAAATCCAATCTGGATGTGAGGACACTTTAGAAGAACAATATGCAATAAAATTGTGTTTTAAACTTGGAAAAAATGCTACAAAAACGTATGGAATGCTTCAGACTGCATTTGGAGCATCTTGCATGAATCAAGCATCAGTTTTTGAGTGGCATAAGAGATTCAAAGGAGGCACGGAGTCTGTGAGGGATGATGAGAGGTATGGCAGGAGTAAGGAAGCCAATACACCAGACTTGATTGGCCAAAGAGTTAGGGTTACTATGTTGAGGTTTTAAGGGAGTTCAGCAAGAGATTCCATCGGAAGAGGTCAGCACTCTTCAAATCGGGTCAGTGGCGTTACAACCAGGACAATGCACCAGTCCACAACTCCATCCTTGTCACTGACTATTTGACCAAGATGGGCATCAAGACAATTCCTCAGCCTCCCTATAGTCCAGACCTTGCTCCCTGTGACTTTTACTTATTCCCTAAGCTCACAGGCTGTCGTTATGAGACAATTGAGGAGATGAAAGAGGCTGTGACGAAGGTCATTGACACGCTTACACAAAAGGACTTCCATGGGACCTTCCAGAAGTTGTAACGGTACAACAAGTGCATTGCAACCGGCGGAAATTACTTCGAAGGAGATTAGAGTTTCATGTGTGTACTATCAATAAAAGTTCCAATATGAAAAAAGTCTGGAAACTTATTTAATGATCCTCGTATATATATATATATATATATATTGAGATTGAGAGAAAGAGAGAGAGAGAGAGAGAGATCAGGGATGAAGGGTTTATGCATGCACTGCATTCACTGCCAACCTTACATTTTTTTCCTGGATGAATATTTTTTAGGTATATATAAAATCAGTTACTGATAATTTTCACTATCCTCTTTGTACTTGTATTTGTGGAGTTTGAAGATTTTTGAAGGTCAGGGGCTAAGGGCAAGGCTGTGTGTTGCCGTAAGATATCTGACTCCATATTTTGGTTACACTGTTTCACCCCATGTTGACTGGCCGGCGCAATGCCTTGTCCAAAGAAAGTCCCAAAAGAAATGTACAAAAAGAAAAGGCTGAAACAGATAAGAGACGAAAACATTTCTTCCATACTTTTCTTTATTTACTTGGTGAAGGGACTAACCAACGCTACGTCCCAAGAGGTAGCGTGGTGCCCAAAACACCAGACAGCAAAATGGTGTTGTTGGTTCGACGGACACTGCCTGAAAGAGAAAGAATACTTTGCTCCCTTTCTCAAGAGGAAATCTTTTTTTCTTTTTACGCATGCGTCATCGCCTTTTCCGTTAGAGACCTCTGGGAGTTTCTTCAAATTTAATAGTTTTCTTTTTATCTATTTATTTTTTTTTTTAAATTTATTTTTTATTTATTTATTCGTTCCCTACATATTTTTTTGGATTTGCCATTCCTTCATTTCTTAGGATAATTGTTACAAGCGATATTATTTAGGTAGTATAAGTAAAGAAAAAGTTCGTTGGTTTAGCGACAAAAGATAAAAGTAAAAACAATGAATTTAGTAGCTTCCCTGTTGCTTTTAGTTGGGAGCATGAGAGAAAGGACATAATTGTAAGTGGGTGAAAGAGAGATAGTCAGAGAAAAGCAAAACTATTTTTGCTTGCGTTATGGTCATTGTTAGAAATGACAGTAGCTTAAGTCTTCCCTGTTTTATTATTCCCTTACAGCTTGGTGCATGTAAAAGGAACAGAATAATAAAGCGGGGGGTCACAGAGAGAAAGACACGAAAAAAACAGAAATTCTTTTACTTGCTTTTCAGCCGTATTAACAGATTATGTTTTTATTGAGCTGAAATTAAAGACTTGCCTGCTCAAAAGACTTATATTCGGGCATATTTAGACATATAGCGGTTTCGGGAAATTGTTAATTTCCCTAACACTATATTTTTTAAGGCAACACAAATGAATTACGAAACTTTGCTTTAACAACACAACAACGAAAGTTCTTTATTTGCCGCTTTGAATATTTGGTTTGCTTTTGGTGCTGCAAGACTCGTGGAGTTTAGGCTTGTTAGTGTTGGAGACGAAATGGCTTAGCGGGATGTTGAGATGACAGCGTGTTACTGGACGTGTGAGGGATTGTGTTTAGAGTCACCGTGATTTTTGTGTGTCTGGTATTTTTGGGGAGAGTATGCGTTTTCTCCATTCATATTGACCAGAAGTGAAAAGGTGACTAGTGTGTCGAGAGCGGAGTTACGCTCGGATCGACATAACCAATTTTTGGGGTGACGTGAAGTAGTGCCTGTGGAAAGCATGCTGAATGCATCCAATTCATATTCAACTGGGATTCCTTGTAAGAAATCCATAAATTAGATGGTTCCCTCGTTGAGTGTCCATGTTGCTGCTGCTAGTGTTAAAATCACAGTGAGATGTCCACACTGGGTGGCTTGTCTAGCTAAAAAACATCGCTAAGTCGGGACGGTCAGAGGAATGTCTGTTCTGGTCGCCGTCTCACGCCGAAGAGACTGGGTTTGGCCGCTCACCCGTTTTGCTAGCCGGAAATGAAGGTCCGGGCTGAATTGGATAAGTCATCCTGATTGGGTGAAATTCAGTGTTGAATTGAATTGCGCGCCAAAACAAAATACGAGATTTTCCTCTTCTCTACAGACAACAAATTCGGCGCGGAACAACATTTCGGATGAAGTTATTGTTCATGTTGATTAAAGATTAAAACAATGGAAGCGTTTAGATTTGTTGAATTGTTAAATTCGAAGCTTTTTCATACTTACGAAAAAAAAATTCTGATGGAAACTTTGGATGTATATTAAAATGTATTGGCAAGTTGAAATCAGTTTATGCTGCAGATTATGCAGCATAAAAGAAGTTACAAAGATTATACGGGAGCATAAACTAAACCAAACTCTGGCAGAAGTAACCAAATTAATACGTCTGATTCTGACGATACCTGCCACATCAGCTTCCTGTGAGAGATTGTCTTCTTCACCTAAGCATGTAAAGAATTATTCGAAGAATTCCCAAAGTGAAGACCGATTGAATAATTACGTTTTCATTTGCATGAAAAAGATGAAGGTAAAGTGTAGTGCTAATACTATTTACAAAAAAGTGATCGATGAATTTGACAAAAAGAAATAAAGAATTGAATAATAATAATAAATTTTGATAATTCACTATTTGTCGATTTTATTATTTTCTTTCATAATCAGTAGCTGTCATCATCGTCACAAGAGTCCCCGAACTTGCCACCCAATGGGTTCAAAAACAAAGGAAGGGAGTTTAATAAAGCCTTGAATGTTGCTGTTTAAGACTATAATAAAGCAAGAATCTTCTTAGGAAAGGGAAGAGAAAGAAAAGTAATAAAAAAAGCATATAAGAACAGGGGAGGGAAATGGATTCTCGACTGCAAGCATACAAAACCAACTATATTTCAGAGACGAACAAATGCTTCTATGTACTTGTCTTTAATTGGAATCATTTTGAGATGAGGCTTTTAATCTGAGAATTGATTTATTTATTGCGGACTTTCCCCCCTCATCTTGGTAGTTTTCGTGTTGTTTCTTCTTTCACTACGTTTCGGCCAAATTTCACCTCTGGCCTTCTTCAGGTGATTTACCGCGACCTCGGATAGGAATTACTTGGTCAAAAACGTGGTGCGATAGACAACAACTATGAAAGGCAGTAATTACTGGGGATACGGTTACAAGACTCAGCATTCCTATCCGAGGTCGCGGTAAATCACCTGAAGAAGGACAGAGGTGAAATTTGGCCGAAACGTAGTGAAAGAAGAAACAACACGAAAACTACCAAGATGAGGGGAAAAAGTCCGCAATAAATAAATTAATTCTCAAATGCTTCTATCTTTTATAATTTATTTCAAAGGAAATAGATTTAACACATACGTTTCCTTCGACATTGCACAAATTCGCCGCACAAAGTTGAACAAAAATACCCACCTTTGATTTAACCCAAAAAGATAAAATGAAATAAAAGGACCAAATTGGAAATTCAACTGGACTTATTCACCGTTGGACCGAAACATAGAAAACTGGTACAAAAACAATTTTTTTACTGAAATTCAAAGCTGTCACTTTTTTGTTTCAGATTTCTGGCACTTGATTGTCTCAAGCCTGGAATAATCTTCTTCCCTTTCTCTTTTTTTCTTTTGATTCAAATATCTGGAACTTGGTTTTCTTCACTCTTCCAGTTAGATGTATCCTTTCCTCCGTGGCTCTCAAGACAATTTTTGGTGCCCTGGGGAATTTAATCTTTTTCGTTAAATTTCTTGCACTGTCCTTTCTTTTTTTTTAAAGAAATGTCGCCCAACACCTACATTGTATAGGGAGACAGCAACTTTTCTGTTTCTTTCGGAAAGAAACAAAGTCTAGGCTTCCCTTCAACCGTGGAACCCAATTAACTCTCACTTGTTAATCGTAAATTTCACTCCGTTCCTTATGGAACAGAGGAACCTAAGAAAAGGCAGACTTTACTTTCAACTTTTCTCAAAATGACTGGCTGACTGGCTAATTGGCCAGTCGTTTAGATATCCAAGAAGGGATAGTAACGGTCCAACTTTGAAATAAGCCAATAACATATAAGCTAATTTTAACTGCCGATTTGCAAATTCCAAAAACATATAAGGAAGTGAGGACATCAAAACCAGTGCAGAGTAGTATCAAGTTTGAAACGGGGACTGTTAGTAGAAGTGTATATTCTTACGTTAAAATTAGTTCACTTCACATTCACTGATGGGGGTGGGGCAAATAATTTTCCGGGGTACAGAAAGTAATACTCTTCTTTTCCCTTTCTACCAGCATACTGACTGCATGTCCTGATTCCTAAGTCTCCTTTCGGTACTGATATATATATATATATATATATATATATATATATATGTGTGTGTGTGTGTGTGTGTGTGTGATAGTAATTTTTATTCAGTGAATAGGTATGCTACGTTACCAGTTCATTTTTATCACTCATTTTATCAGTTATCAACTATTTCAAAAATAATTTTAAAAATCATTTTGAAAATACTTTTCTTTAAAAGACCATTTCTCCGGATGATTAAAACTAGTTAAGAAAAATCAAAAAATAAACAAATACAATGATATATTCCTATCTGTCCTTTCACTTTTGTTTATTTCTCTCACATTTTCACTCTCTCTCTCTCTCTATATATATATATGTGTGTGTGTATGTGTGTGTGTGCATGTGTGCGTTTTGTTTATACCTAGTGTAACGAAATATGGTAAGTTATAAAGAAAATGAAAGGCTAATTTCTAAGGAAGGAGAGAGAGAGAGAGAAGAAAAAAAATCAAAAGAAAAAAAGCAGATATGGAAGTAGGTAGTTGACCTCTAAGAGACTAAGGCTAGGGCAGTCGTGAGTCAGTTGGTCACAAAGAATGACTGTGTTAGTTGAGGATGACTTGAGAAAACTGGAGCTCCCAAGCTCCTGTGCGCATGCATGGAGCCAGAGGAAGTGGATGTTCCTCTGGCCAACACCAAGCAGTAGGGAATGGATGACTCATTTTTGGGTGAGTAGTCTGTGAGACGTGATGAGGTAAAAATACTCAGCTGAACACAAGCCACAAAGATTTGGGGAGACGAAAGTTTGCGGGCCCCATTTTTGGGGGTAGACTCTAAAAGGGGCTTTACACATTGAAAGCAATCAAGCATGTTAGAAATACAACAGAAAACCAGGTAGAAAATTCAAGGTCTTTGTCTCCTCTCTCTTTCTCACCATGATATGTTGCTTCTCTTTGCTTAGTTAATGTTGTCTCAGTTTCCATACTCTCTTTCTTTCTCCTGATGACTACTTACAAGCTGTAGTTTTAAATAAACCATTTGGGTAGTTAAACAGAGTTTCTTGCATTCATCAACTTTTACCTTGGTAGGGTCACAACAGGGTCTTAGAGGTACAAATGTCTATTTGGTGCCCTTATGGTACCCTAGCAAAGATCAAGTTTAATTTATGAGTTAGGCACATTAAGATATCAGCTACAATGACTAACAATAAATTTGAATGATTATAATAACATAATAAATGTAATATAATTGACGGATTTTCAAACTTACTTTAGTTCTAAGCAAACTCAACATACAATTTTATTTCCTTATTAAGTCAAAAAGTTTGCCATCTTCACTTAAAGGAAACACTTTTTTGATTCCTTTTTTCATATTTATACTGCCAGTTTCAGACGGATGTTGTGGAGATGAGCCTCCATGGCGGAGTGGTTAATGTGCTGAATTGAGACAACATAATAAGTGGGTTCAAAATCCAGTCCTGTTATTATTTTCACTTTCTGTCTAATACCCTTAGAAAAGGTATAAACCCCTTTATCGCCCCAGTTATGGGTTAAATAGTAACACAACTGTTCTACATGGATTGCTTTGGCATTAAATAACCCATAAAAATTAATATACCATTAAGCAGCCAAACCAAACTGCCTGTTTCACTACTCTTGCATTTCTTTTTACCATTAATATATAAAACTATGAGTTACTAAAACTGAAGATTCGAATTAAGGAGAAATAACTGCATTATTTAACAATTTCCTTTTTTCTGTTTGGGGGTGTCCTCGTGGCGTAATGATTAAAGTGATAGACTGCGGAATTGTAGTAAGCGAGTTTGTATTCCAGTCGCGATATTACGTTCACTTTCGGGCAAATACCCTTGGGAAAGGTATGAACCCCCTTATCCTCCCAGCTATGGGTTAAATAGTACCACAACTGTTCTTCTCGAAGAATGGCTTTGGCATTAAATAACCTACAAAGGTTGATATGCCATTAAACAAAGAAACCAAAACCAAAGCTTTTTTCTGTTTGTTTTTTTTTTCTTATCATTTAAAAATATCATTAAAAAGTTAAAATAGTGGTGAATTGTGAACTGAAAAATAAAACTAATAAATTTTTCTTCCATTTTTATTGTCCCTTTTTATGATAATACTCCAGTTGTTACATTCTTCAACCATTAAGCTTTTGTGATCAAAGTTTATGTTTATTGCAGTGGCCAGTTTTTATGCTTTTTACTAAAACTATAAATCTGTACAAAAAGAGAATGATAGCACGAGAAATATCAAATATAATTCATTGATCTTTTTTAACCAATCAAATGTCTATTGAATAAATGGACGACACTTTAAAGTCTTTCTTTAAGAGCCACTCACAATCTCATATAAATATTCAGTTTCCTGCTGAAAACTTGAGTATTTGGACTGTCTTTAGCCAAGAGATATCATATCATTATAATTCAAAATGCATGCCATGAGTTAATTGTTTCCAAAGAGACAATATGAACCTTAACTTACTCATTATTTTCTTGGCACATAACTCTTCTGATTGCGTGTCTTGGGTATGACACTAAACTGCATCCAGTAATAAGACACTAGTTCTCAAGCTCTGGGGAGAGGGAAGAATCACTTAGGGTCCTCACAGGTTTACTCTGTCCCAAATTTATTGTACTTGTTCGAGTCTCATCTATTGGTAAAATATATTTGTTTCAGATAATGGTTAAAAGGATTTTGAATAACACATGCTCTAAAAGCAATGATATTGCAACTAAGCATGAAGTGTGTACCTGTTTAAAATGATTGAACTTTATAAATAGATTGACCCTTAAAACAATGATATTGTAATTTGATAAAAATAGATAATTAAAAATGTTTGATTGCAAGTAAATCATTATCATGTTGATATGCTAATGTTGTATATTGACCTATGACCCGGCCAGGCTGTCAAAATAGGAAATGCATCAGTGTAAATAACAGGTGCATCCGGTTGAGGAATAGCAGAGTATAACCTTGACCGTGGATGGGTTGAATGAATACAATTTGTGATGCCCACAGGAAGAAGGTGGGCGTTGAACTATTATATAACTCAGTGCACAGGAAATTCAATCATTTGGAGACAAGATGCAGTAGAGAAAGCCAGCACCCAGCAGAGGGAGCACTCAGGCCTCTGATTAATCAGTTGGGGATTAGACCAGTTGGAGATAAGATGCTGGATTGAGGAACATGTCCCTTAGAGGCTGGGCCCCCAGGCCCCCAGTTGAGCAGCCCAGGAGAATGGGAAAGAAACGCGGTTATGGCCAATAGAGTGGGGGTCAATATGCTGCAGTTCTGTTTGGTCTCCAACTTCCTCTCACACACAACCCTTTCAATAAAGTGAGAGGTATATTTTTCTAAAGACCTGTGTCGCTCGTCTTTATTGTGTCATTGTTATGATTCTGCACATATGTAGATGTATATGTATTATCTGTTTGTATGGTTGGTCGTGGTCATGGCTATACAACACTAAGCATAACAGTAATTATTGAAGGAAATGGAATTGGTGACAAGTTTTCAATACTTGAACAAAGCTGTTTGTATTTCCCTTCATACTAATATCTTTAGGAAAGAGACAAATGCATTTGTTCAGCACTCAGCTATTGGTAAATAGTGGGTCATACTGGCTTCTTTAGCCTTAGTTTGGCAACCACTCAAGGAGAAGGAAAACTGTGAATTCAAACCAGTTTTACACTGCTTAAAAATTGACCTGCTGTTATATTACTCCTGGTGATTTTTCACTCTAATTTTAGCTGATGGTTTTTCACAGGAGTCCAAGCGACAGCAAGTCTCCTCAAGTCACCAGAGCTCTTCTTAATATTCCGGCCGATCTTAGTAATGCTGTAGTTTTGATGGTCTTGGTTCGTCCTCCAATTTCAAACTCCTCCAGTTCCCTTACCAAGCTTTTGGGGACCATTCCAAGTGCACCAATTAAAATTGGTATCACCATCACTTTCATGTTCCATAAGTTTTTTAGTTCTCTAACAAGATTATAATCATTATTATTATTACGTATTATCATCACGTATTATTATTATATAGGATTATTAGAGCTTTTCACATCAGCGTAAGCTGATTGTTTTTCACTGGAGTCTGAGTGACAGCAAGTCTCCTCAAGTCTCCAGGACACTTCTCAATATTCTGGTTGTTCTCAATAATGCTGTCGTTTGGATGGCTTCCATCCATCTGCCAACTTCCAAGTCCTCCAGTCATTTTAGTAATCCTTTAGTTACTGTTCAAAACGCACTAATTACAGGGTGAAACGATAAAATTGTCGTCCTAAAGAACACTACAGCTTTATTTTAAAACTTTTATTGAAAAAATCAATTCAGCTAACTTGATTATGCAGTTGAGCTGACATCTATTCAATGTAGCTGCCTTCAGCCTCAATCACCACCTCAATACGGATCCGGAACTGGGAGCATGCCTTTTCCACAAACGCTGGCGGGAACTCTGTAAATACTCAGCAGATGGTGGCAATCAGGCTGGCTTTGGTGTTGTGGGAGGTCATGTTGGTGATGTTCTCGACATATGACCAAATGAAGTAGTCCAGCGGGTTCAGGTTGGGGGAGAAGGAGGGCCAGTGAGAGAAGGGTACAAAGTCGTAGCACTTCTTCTGAAGCCAAGTCCGGGTCTCTTTGGATTTGTGGGCCAGCGCCGAGTCCTGCTGCCACACTCAGGGTCTGCCATCGGCCACCTGATTGCACCAGGGGATCACCACACTCTTCAGCACATCCAGGTACACTTTGGTGTTGACTTTCAAGCCAACTTCAAAGATGTGAAGTGGCATGATGTGGCCCTCACTTGAAACCACACCAAAGACCATAACCGTAGCTGGAAACTTTGTTTTTATCACCCTGGGCATGTTGAGCCATCCAGATTTGCATTTTGAGGGTGCTGGCAATGGTCCTTTTGTCATAACTTGGATCGGTAGAGAGCATGAGTTGTACAGCGGTGCATCTTCGATCTTGCTCGTTGAATATTGTGTCACTTTCAGACATGATAGAAGGCTCCTATCACTCTTGGGATTTTTGTACACAACTGGCCAACTAGTAGATGGTCTGCAACAAAAAAAGAAAACTGGTTTTCATTAAACGGAAATGGAATCATGTCATCTTTTCTAGGGCGACAATTTTATCGTTCCACCCTGTACAATTGGTATAATTGTCACCTGCATGTTCCATAGTTTTTTCATTTCCCTAGAAAGGTCAAGGTTATTCTATATTATTATTATTACTTTGAATTACTATCATATTATTATTATTACATATTATCATTATTATTATCATTTTTACAGAGGATTATTATTTCCTGGTTCCATGCTAGGTGGGTGAGAAAATGATATTGACTTATTTTTAGAGGGCCTTCCCCACCGGCAATACCTGCTTACCTGTGCTGAGTTAATTCTTTGGCACCAGAGGAACCCAAAAAGGGAAATGCTGATGGGACTAAGCACTTTTTTGTAAGGGCTGTACATGAATTTTAATTTGTGTGTGGCTCTCCACAATAAAAGAATTTCATATGAAATCTGATTTAGTGGGAAGTTGGATGAATATCTATATTATTATTACATATCATTATTATTTAGGATTATCATTATATTATCATTACATATCATTGTTACTCCTTGTTGAGTTTTTCACTCCAGCGCTAGCCAACAGTATCTCACTGGAGTTTGAGTGACAGCAAGTCTCCTCAAGTTACCAGGACTCTTTTCAGTATTGTGGCCAAATTCGATAATACTGTTGTTTGGATGGTCTCCATTTGTTCTCTTATTTTCAAGTCCCCCAGTTCTTGTACCAATTCTTTGGTGACTGTACCAAAAGCACCAATTACAATTGGTATAACCATCACTTTCATATTCCACAATTTTTCCATTCCCTAGCACGGTTCAGGTACTTTTCCCTTTTTTTCAATTTTACTCTGTGGTCAGCCAGGACAGCAAAGTCTACAATTTGGCAACATTATTATTATTATTATCATTATTTTTATTATTATTTTTAATTAGGATTGGTTACTTGAAATCAAAAAACTGTGTGTAAATTATTTGTAATCAGAATGGTTACATGATACTAAAATCATCATTTTCGTCATTAAGGTATACTGACTGTAGGGATTCGTTTGACTCCTTCTCTCTTTCTCTCTCTCTCTCTCTCTCTCTCTCACCATCCCTATTGACCATTGCTCTTTATAATACCTCTAGTCAGTGTTCAGTCTCTACACAAAGCTGATACATGTAAGTTATGGCTAGTCTGCCAATACTAGTGTGTCCGAGTGTAGGAGTCCATTGAATAACTTTGCCTATGAGTTTCTTCCTACTTCCTCAACTGTGCCCAGCTTGTTTTGCTCCTCTTACTTGGATAGTTTGCAAGATGAGAGGTAAGTGGCCATATTTCTGTTGTTTTGCTGGCTGCTGTTTCCTAAAGTGCAGTTCCCATTAAGCATTTTCCTCCCAATCATTTTGTTAGAGTTCGAGTGAAGTAACCACACAGTAGTACTAACATGGCCATAGCTTAGAAGAAGAATGATGAAGCTATGATTATTTAGAGATGATTTATTGACTTGAAGAACTTACTTGAAACCATATAAGTAAGTAAGTAAAGTTGGCAACTATAGCCGAGGGTGACCAGAAGGCTCCCTTTTCAATAGCTACTACACCGAGGAATAGGGGAGAGCGCTACTCCTTTCCCTGGATTGCTCCACTTTACCCTCGATACATACCTTATATTGCTGGGTGTTAAGCAAGGAGGTATCAAGTACCATTTTAAAAGTCTTTGGTATGACACAACCTGGGATTGAATCCTGGTCTCCCGGATCATTGGTGAACACTCTACCGACTGGGCTAATGAGCCGGTTCAAGCAAGTTTTGACATGCCATAAAACCAACCACCCAACCAACTAACCAATTTTCTGATTGTAGAAATATTCCTAATGTTTCAAAGACAGTATAAAACAGACTGTTAAACTGACCAAAATTTCAACTTGAATGCTTTTCCTCCCCATCTTTTGGACTGAAAAGAAACGCTGAACGCATTTCAAAGAATAATCTCTTATTACAGCTTCATATCTTTCTCAAATCAGGAAAGTATTCAGAATACAAATTTGCATCACAAATTCAAGTTAATGCATCAAATTTCAGCCAACATTAGTTTCATTCAACGCTGATTTTATAAATTACTCCTACTATGAACTTTCACATACATAAAAGCATATTAAATGTTCATATCTTCATTTATACACTAAAGTAACAAAGTGAAATAACTCTGTTCTACAATGATAAATACTATAAGAAGCTACTTAACTGCTAAAACATAGTTGCTAATATAGATGGATTTTCCCAGACATGTCTTTCATTTAGTTCTCAAAATCTAAGTCGCAGTTTATATATGTTTATATATTAATATAATGTAAACATGTAAAATTAATTATCTCATTTGCTTCAGGGATATACAGCACTAAAGTTTGTGCATCTGGCAGGGACAGTATGTCTTCGGAAGTACGCTCTTTTATTTGAATATTTAGATATAGAAATGTTTTGCTGACAGGAGCTAAAAAATAGGAGAGGTTTACCATTCATTTTCACAGAAACTATAACATATAAATGTTGTATCGTTGGTTCAATAAAGGTATTCCACAGGTACAAGCTGAAGAGTTGGCAAGTCTATCAGAGAGCGATTAATGCTTTTTCCCTGAAGTAGTCAGACACCGTCCATTTATATCTTTACTAAAATACTAAAAGGAGTCACTGAGTGTATAGTTCCGGTATAACAATAAAGAAAACATATTATTAGATAAAGTTAAGTTTCAGCAACAAAACTCTATTTTAGTATTTAGTCATCATGAATGGTAACCCATTTTCACCAGTGATAAACAAGTGTCAACATGTCACTCTCATTTAGGGGTCACTCAGATAGTAATGCTTCATATGATATTATGATATCCCACAACATCAAAGGTGGTTATTTGACAGATGGTTGGAGGGGTTGAACCTAACCATTGATGTTGGTGATTATATAGTAAAATAGTGTTTTGTATTTGAAAACTTGTTTTATCCAAAAATACTATTGAGCACTCTGTAACTGTTGTAGTTTCCATGGAAATGAAGGCACCGATATTATGTGGTGCCTTCAATAAGTTTCTAGACTTTTTTGTACAGGCATTTAGAATTGTCGTAGATTCTTGAAAATTCACTATGTTATTGCTATACATCTTATGAGATGAGTGACCAATTTTTAGGATTTCAGCTTCAAATGAACAGCTACAGCAGGAATTGGAATACACCCTACTAAAGCCTGATTGTCACTGCTGGTGAATTTCAAAAATGTAATCTGGACATGAAAACACTTTAGAAGAACGATATGCAATAAAATTGTGTTTTAAACTCGGAAAAAATGCTACAGAAACCTATGGAATGCTTCAGACTACTTTTCGACCATCTTGCATGTGTATATTTTCTTTCAGTGCAACTTGTATGTATATTATGTATATATTAAAATTATCAGTGAATGCAAATGAGCTTATCTTGTTTTCCTTCTGTTGTGTACAGTGTTAGTATATCACGGCTATACTAATGATAATAGTGGTCCTTCATGAGTGAGGACTCAACTAAATATTTTCCTTAGCTCCAAGCATAACAGTAGCTTTTTTCAAATTGACTATATTCAGAGCCAGTTTTAAGCCAATTTGACAGTTTTATTCAAATTTCATGCTCACGTGAACGAATTTGTTCCAAATTAAAACTGATTAAAACATACCAATGGTCAACAATTTCACGATAAAGACTAAATAATTAGGTGAAGCTATCTATAGAAAAGGACATTACAAAAACAATTAAATTTGAAATGATTTTGTTGAGTTGAGGGCCACTTACCTCCCATCAATCAAACTGTCAAAGTAAGACAAGCAAGATATACTGGGCACTTGAAGAACAAACTCGTAAAACTCATATGTTCTTCTATGGACTCCTACACATGGACACACCAGAGTTGGCTGACCAGCAATAACTTACATGTATCAGCTCTGTGCAGACACTTGATACTATCTAGAGGGATTACCAAGAGTGATAGTTGATTGGGATGGATGGCAAGAAAGTGTCGAGGGAATATGTGCTGTCAGCCAGCCTTCATGATTGTGATGATGATTAAGTCAAATGCAATCTAGTTCTCAAAAATGGTCTACCCAACCGAGAACCATGAATACGATGAAAAGTGTTTTTTTACACTTAGAACACAAAAAGAAGATATCTTGCTTTAATTAGAGAAATAATTATTACCTACCATTTATAAAGATAAATAGATAATTAAATGTCCATATCTAGTGTGTGTACTATGCTTTCTTTAGAAACACATTTCATCTTGTTAGACATTGCTATGACAAAATATCTATGAAAAAAAAATGTGTAGATATTGCTTGGTATTAAACATTTTATGATCACCATGATACTACACTTTGTTTAATAAACTCTGTCTGGTAGACTGTGCAATTTTATGTCAAGCACAGTTGAACTATTACAAACCAGGTGAACATGATTGGTAGTTTGTTTCTTTGAACACTTGATTAACTATCACTGTACTTGTGTTTGACTTCCCCATCACTAATAAAATGGTGTCCAATAACAAATGAAATCTTTATTGGTTCGCTAGTCTCATTGTATTTACAAACTATAGTTTGATTGTTACTCGGTGATTTGGTATCTTTACAGCAATTATCTTCAGACACACAGTAAATGCCAACAGAACTAAAACTAACAAAGTAAAGAAAAATTGTGACATTTAAAAAAAAAGTTAAATGCAAGTAGTAATAACTATGTATTTAATATAAAAGATATAAGATACCTTCAGTTTTGATTGTTTGAAATGTCATGTCAACCTGTTTAGGGTTATTTTAGGCCAAAAATTTAGGGAATTGAGTACATTTTACATTTATGCTTATATTTTTGTGAAGGAGATTCTTAAGAGATTTTTTTTTTGTACACAGTTATATGATTTCAAGTATCACTATCTAATACAAATTATTTGCAAATAGTTGTATGGTTTCGCGTATTCTGATTTAATACTGATAATTGATTGGGTTTCAAATAATAATCTCTATTTAATAATAATAACCATAGCTTTGCACACATGTTTCAAATGAATAATAATAATCCTTAGTTCATAATAATAACTAAGTAACTATTCTTAATACAAATAATTGACAGTTATATGGTATCAAGTATTCCTATCTAATACTAATAATTTTTAAACAGATCTATTTGACTCATAAATGGGGCCCTAACAAGTACTATCACTTCAAAAAGACCTGAGAGAAGTGGCAATGAAAAGGTACTCTATACTCTACACTCCCCAAATCTCCAGAAGTGAAGCCTTACCAGTTTAGTATCTTACCCAGAACGTGTCTTTCTAAGGAGGGTGTCTTACTCCACTGTAATGTATACCGTCAACATATTCTAAGCCCTGCAGACAGGTTGATCCTGCGGTTTTGGATTTCAGAAAAGATAATTTTTCAGATCATTAAAAATAAAAGCAAAACTGGAAATTTTATCTTCAATCCTCCTTTTCCTTAACTTATAGCATTCTCATAAATATCCTCCACAGTCTGAAATTTTAAACTTTATTTTAACAGTGATTTAAGTTTTAAGTATTGCAAGAAATTGCAAGAAACCAATTATGAATGGTGGTGGTGGTGGTGGTGGTTACGTATTATTTCCACACTTTTTTTGTACAGGCATTTAAAATTGTCGTAGACCCTTGAATATTCAGTATGTTCTTGCTATACATCAAGATGACTGACCAATTTTTAGGATATTAGCTTCAAAGGAACAGCTACAGCAGCAATTGGAATACACCCTACTAAAACCTGATTGTCACAGCTGAGGAATTTCAAAAATGCAATCTGGACTTTAGAAGAATGATATGGAATGAAATTATATTTTAAACTTGGAAAAAATGCCATATGATGAAAGCTGGATTTACTGCTATGACCTAGAGACCAAGAGTTCCCAGCGGAAGCATGCTGGCTCTCCCAGACCCAAGAAGGCCAGACAGAGCAAATCCATCCAAAAACTTTTGATGATCCCTTTTTTTGACAGCACTGGCATGATCTACATGCACTGGGTTCCCACTGGACAGACAGTCAACAAGGAATAAATACTATGTTGAGGTTTTAAGGGAGTTCAGGAAGAGATTCCGTCAGAAGAGGCAAGCACTCTTCAAATCGGCTCAGTGGCATTTCCACCAGGACAATGCACCAGTCCACAACTCCATCCTTGTCACAGACTATTTGACCAAGATGGGCATCAAAACAGTTCGTCACTGTCCCTATAGTCCAGACCTTGCTCCCTATAACTTTTAGTTATTCCCTAAGCTCAAGGAAAAACTTAGAGGCTGTCGTTATGAGACAATTGAGGAGATGAAAGAGGCTGTGACGAAGGTCACTGACACAAGAGGACTTCCATGGGGCCTTCCAGAAGTTGTTGGAACAGTACAAGTGCATTACATCTGGATGAGATAACTTCAAAGGAGACTAGTTTCATGTGTGTACAATCAATAAAAGTGCCGATATGAAAAAAGTCTGGAAACTTATTTAATGATCCTCATATTTCGATGTGACAGACCTGATGATGCAATGTTTTTCAAAAAATATCTCTGTCCCAGACTAGTTGAAGATTTTCAGATGACTCTCTTGCTGAACAATTTTGGTTACTGTTAATAGATTCCTAACCAAGTTTGAAGCATCAATATCAAAATTTTATCTACACTTGGTCCATTTAATTATAATTAAATGGACCAAGTGCAGATAAAATCATGCCACTCAAAAGCTGATGCTCGATTCATGCAAGATGGTTGAAAACAGTCTGAAGCATTCCATACGTTTCTGTGGCATTTTTTCCAAGTTTAAAATATAATTTTATTCCATATCGTTCTTCTAAAGTGTCCCCACGTCTAGGTTGCATTTTTGAAATTCACCAGCAGTGACAATCAGGCTTTAGTAGGGTGTATTTCAATTGCTGCTGTAGCTGTTCATTTGAATCTGAAATCCTGAAAATTGGTCAGTCATCTCATAAGATGTATAGCAATAACATAGTGAATTTCCAAGAGTGTATGCCAATTTTAACTGCCTGTACAAAAAAGTCTGGAAACTTATTGAAGTCACCAAATATGCCATTTAACAAAGAAATCAAGCAAAACCAAAATTATAATCTCTGTCCAGTTACTCATGTAAATGTGTATCTGTGTCTGAGTCTCCACATATATCTGTAATCAGATAGGAAACTTAAGTGATTGATTATAATAATTATTCTTGAAAACAATCTTAATTATTCACAGTGTTTTTCCTGATAGTGAAACTCCAGATTTTAAGTAAAAATTATTGTATATTTGCTGATCTACTAGCTCATTGTGAATGTGACAGTAATACAATACACATATTCTTTCAATGGCATTTTACTGCCACCCGAATCGCTACCTGGGTGAGTGTCTGTTTATGCATTATGCAGGAAGGTCCTTTCTTATAAGTTGCCAGGTTATATCAAGACCACACAACTAATTACTGAAATATACCAATATGGTTCAATACTTTCTGGACAGATCTCAATAAATTGACACATTGATTTTTCCTTTTGTTCTGCATTATACTTGACAACTGTTTTTGAAAAATGCCCATCTTAAAAATCATGTCAGAAAAAAGGAGAAAACTGAGAAAAAATAAAAGTGTAACATTCATGTACTTCAGAACAGTTTCGAACAATCTCTTTTGAGTGTAGGATCACAGTAGAAAGTAGATTTTTACGGGGCAGAGTTGCTTGTCCCAAACCATCTCATTTTGCAATTGAGTTTTTTCCTTTGACTGGACTGATTAGCCTATCTACAAGGGTAGAGAGCCCAAGCTTCTCTACTGTTTACAAATAACTGTTAGGGTAGTGGGGAGAAGAGACGTATTTGTGTCTTTATCAAAAGCATTTGTATGAACTGAAATAAAAATAATAATTTTTGGCCCATTGAGTCTATTTTCTGTGATTATAATCATTATACTACTTAGTTTCATTTATAAGCCCAAATTTTCTGGAAATAATATTTGATATTTCTTTAATCTTTTGACTGTTAATAAAACTTAAGATTGTTTATATTGATTGTGAAAGCAGATAAATTCAAAGGGAAATACTTTTTCTTTCTGATTAAGTTATGGTAACTAAGCTGAACTGTTATTTATATCTCTTTGGAATTTGTGTGTATGCATATAGGTTAGTGTGTGTGTGTGTGTGTGTGTGTGTGTGTGTGAGTATGTGTGTGCACTTAAGCATTTTATATATGTATTGGGAAGTGTACTGAGGTGTATATATATATGTGAAGGTTTATCTGTATGCTTACACACACACACACACACACACACACACACACACACACACACACACACACACACACACATATATATATGTATAAATGTGATAGTGTGTGTGTGTGTATGTGCATTCACACATATAAATGTGTGTATAAATGTGTGTATATAATTATATATATATATATATATGCAATATATATATATATATATATTTGTGCAATTGTGTATATATATATATACACATATACATATATGTGTACATTTATATGTATATACATATGTAGCTGAGTATATATTTGTAGATATACATATACATATATGTGTGCATATATATATATACACATATAATTATTTATATGTCAATGCAACGCCACCTGATGATTAGCCATATGAAACTCAGGCATTACTTTTTACCTAGTTCAGTTTTATCAAATTATTGAAATATTGTGATATTGCTCTGTATTTACGTCCATAGAGCACTGTATTCTACTGATTTAAAATGCTTTTAACTGTAAATCTTAACTATAATTGTGTGTGTGTGTGTGTGTGTGTGTGTGTGTGTGTGTGTGCAAGTGTTTGTGTGCATATATATATATATATATATATATATATTATTGATTTAAAGAGAAATTATGCATAGTTTAGATATGGCACAGGACTGCAATTCACAACCCAGTAGCAGTAGATTTGCTAGATAGATTGCTAATCATTACACTATGGCAAGGTGCTCAATTAGACTTCACAAATATATGGCTATGCATATACATATTTGTATATGCATTTGTGTAACATGTTTTATAAATATATATGAAAATATATCTATGGGAGTAGCATAATTAGTCTATGAGAAAGAATATATTTTTTCGGATTCTTAAGATTAAAGTATTTACACTATGTGAGTTGTTGAAATAACTGATTGTAAACTAACAGAAGTTCTGCTTGCTATATTATTCAATTACACTAAGTCCAAAAATAAGTACACCAATTATTTTGGTCATGAACTACAAAATTCTACTCCTGCCAACCCACTGGACAGCATGTGCTTATGCAGTTTCCCAAAACCAGCAGTTAATACTTGGTAACTTTTATAATAATAATTCAATTTTGGAGGGGCCCTTGGTGTAATGGTTATCGTTGTAGAAAATGGATACGGCAACACGGGTTCAAATCCTGGATTTCACATCGCACTAATACCCTTGGGAAAGGTATGAATCCAATTATTCTCCCTCCAGCTATGGGTAAATAGTAGGGCAGACTGGGTTCTTCAGCCTTGGTGAGGCAACTAGTCTCGGAGAAGGAAAGCTCTGAATTCAAACCTGTTAAAATCCGCTTAAAACAATTGACCTTGTGTCATATCCTGCCCGAGCGGAGGGGTTGGTAAATAGGATAATAATAATTCATGGGTTTAATAGAAAAAAACTCTCCCTCCAGAGAAACGTATAATGTCTTTTAATTTCTTCTATGTAAACTATAATAGAAAGGCACTGAATCTTCACCAGTAATGAACAAGAACCTGTATGTTGTAATGTTTCCTAGTGTATCATGTGACCCTATGGGCACCCAGTAAGGATCAAACTCATTAATGAGCAGTATACCAACTATTTTTCCATATCACAGTGCATCACTCTCTATTTTATCCTTTGCATATTCATGTCTTTCTTTTTCTTCTTTTTCCCTCTTTGAAAAAAAAAACATTTATTAAGCTTTACACAACATGTGGTTAAACGAGTACAACCACAATCTTCAAAATGATGAAGGTCTGTCAGCCTAGATAATCAGCATTCACAGCTTTTACTTGAGTTTGAACTCCAACATTTTGTGCAGTAAACTGTATTAGCTCCAAAGCAAGACTGACTTAAAGTAATATAAAAATAAAATGATAAGCAATTTTAATATTTTCACTGAAAATATATTTAATCTCTCTAAGGAAACATGGTTAGCACAATGGTTACAATTGTAGGAAATGGAATCAGCAACCTGAGTTCAAATCCTGGACAAGGCAGGTTGCATTTCATTTTATGTTAATGCTTTTGGGAAAGGTATGGATCCATTTTTTCAACCCCAAAATATTGGTAAATAGTGGGGCTAACAAGGTAATCTAGCCTTGGTATGGCAACCAGTCTAAGAGAAGGAAAGCCTTGAATTCAAAATGTTCTGAGTATGACACCAAACTGCATCTGATCCGGAGGCTCCAGTTCTGGAGATCTGGGGAGTATGGAGTATTCCTTCATTGCCATGACTTCCAGGTCCACTTCGACCCAAAATGGTAATATTTCTTAGTCCCATCTATGAGTTAAATTGATTTGTTTATAAATCATTCATTTCCATAGAAATATTCAATGCCCTATAACAGTAAATTATTTGTATTAAGAATAGTTACTTTAAGCTATAATTGATTATTATAACCAGGCCATTGGCCTAATGAATAGAGTGTTTGCCAATGGTCCGGGAGACCAGGGTTCAATCCCAGGTCGAGTCATGCCAAAGACTCAAAAAATGGTACTTGATACCTCCTTGCTTAACATTTAGCATTATAAGGTACGTTTCAAGGGTAAAGTGGAGCAATCCAGGGAAAAGAGTTGCATCCTCCCCTACACCTTGGTGTTGTAGCTATTGAAAAGGGAGCCTTCAGGTCACCCTCGACTAAGGTCACGAACTTAATAACTGATTATTATTTGTAACTTAATAACTGATTATTATTTGTAATTAATTAATTAATTATTATTTGTAACTTAATAACTGATTATTTGTAACTTAATAACTGATTATTATTATTATTATTTGTAACTGAATAACTGATTATTATTCGTAACTTAAAACCATGTAACTGTGAACTAACAAATGACTTTTATTAGATAGAAATAATTACTTGAAACCATATAATTATAAATATTAGATAGTGAATACCTGCTACCAACAACTGTGTGCAAATTATTTGTATTACTGAGAAATGATTGATATTATATAACTATATGCAAAAATCTCTTCAGAAACAATTACAGAAAAATGTACACAATAATGTACAGTGAATGCAATTCTCTAAGCTCTAGGCATAAGATAACCCTATACAGGTTGTCATGCCATTAAGATTAATTAACTAATCAATCTGAATTCAAGCCAACTTTATTCCATTAAAAACTTTTCCTTGTATCACATCCTGCCAGTGGTGGAGGAGTTGAGTAAATACAAATACTTAATCACTTTTTTTTTTTGTGGGGGTGTCTTCTTGATGTAATTGTTAAAGTGATGGACTGCAGAATCGTAGTAAGCAAATTTGTACTCCAGTCATGATATTACATTCACTTTCAGGCAAATATCCTTGGGAAAGGTATGAAACCCCATATCCTCCCAGCTATGGGTTAAATAGTACCACTACTGTTCTTCTAGGAGAATGGCTTTGGCATTAAATAACCTAAAAAAGGTTGATATGCCATTAAAACAAACGAAACCAAACCTTAATCACTTTTTTAAGATGAAGCAAAAAGAACAATGATTGTTTAAATCATAGCGTTTAATAACAGATATCATCAACATGTTTTGGTTCAAAAATAAATAATTCATTGTGTTGTTAAAGTAGCTATCAATTTTCAACCTCAACTCATGCTTTCATGGTGTCAACCAAATACCAGGCAACGGAATTCTAGTCATGATCACAAATCTTTATTTTTCTTTCTTTGAAACCTTTGAATCTCACAAGTAGGTTACAAGAAGTAGGTTTCAAAGTATTTGTACCAACTTATAAGTGAGGCAACAAAAGATGTTTTTCTAAAAGGACATTGTTGCCAACTGACTTTTTAAGCTTGTAACTTGCAGGGGGCAGTAGTTAGTCGTTGAGTCTTGTTAACTGTTATTTTTAGCAATACCTGTCTGCACCATTATATTGTTTTGTGGATGTATTTATTTATATTACCTTAGGTATATATTTACTAAATATGTAATAAATATATTACTTTGTATATATATCTATTTATATATCTAATATATATATATATATTATCTTTGTTTATATATCTATTTATCTATCTAATATATTACCTTGTCTATATATTCATTTAATATGTATTTAATATATTGCCTTGTCGAGATATTTTTTATTATGTATTTAATATATTACTATTGTATCTTCATGATCTTGTTCTCAGAGAATGGTTAATCCTTCTTTGCC
Source organism: Sepioteuthis lessoniana (assembly GCA_963585895.1). NCBI lineage: Eukaryota > Metazoa > Mollusca > Cephalopoda > Myopsida > Loliginidae > Sepioteuthis > Sepioteuthis lessoniana. The sequence goes on from OY757911.1 coordinate 9,334,629, forward strand.
ACTCTCTACTATTCTATTTTCTCGGCTGAGATGAATAACTATGACAACATCTTTTGTGTATATGTGTGCACTTCTTTTACCTACTTCAAACATCTTTTATTTACCAGGAATTATGGAATGACAACTGAGGCATTCAGTAGTTTTGAGCTAAGTGATTTAAAGTTAAAATCTAATTTTGAACTTCAAGAATTGTTGTCACCTGACTTTACAAACCTCTAATGATAACCCAACTTTCAACTAACCGATGGGGTCACTATTTGTTGCTCAAACTTACTTGACTATAACAGCTTCTGAGTACAACCATTTAATTCTTCGTCTGTATATATATGTATACACAAAACACTCCTTTTTTGACCTTCCATTTTAGTTGGCAGTCTTAGTTGGAATAGGTTGTGGTTGGTGGTATTCAGTCAAGGCTGCTTTATGCAGAACTTCTGTTAGTTTACAATCAGTTATTTCAACAACTCACATATTGCAAATACTTTAATCTTAAGAATCCAAAAAAATATATTCTTTCTCATAGACTAATTATGCTACTCATATAGATATATTTTCATATATATTTATAAAACATGTTACACAAATGCATATACAAATATGTATATGTTGTGGCTCATAGGCACGACTAACTCACTCCTTGAGCCTTAAGACACCACCTCTCCAGGCTCTAACCCACCTAGGTAGGGCTAGGTTCATCGCCTTGTGTCTGAGGCACTTCTTCAGGGTAATGCTGACTGGGCCTGAGAGTGTGTCTGGGCTATGGCCCAGCACCTGGACCCACAGAAAATATGACCTAGTGTCATTTGACCTTGATCCTGTCTGCTGGGATGCAGAGACAAATATAACCATTTTTAAATTAATACACTTCATACGGCATGAAATATTTAACCCATTTATTATTGAACATAACCTTGTGTATATATTTATCTAATATATATCTAATATATTACGTTGCCTATATATTTAGTATTTTACCCTCTGTGTATATTTTTATTGTCTTGTGTATGCTGCAATTTTCTTGTGTACATATCATATTGCCTTGTGAGATTATTTACTACATTGCTTGAGTGCACATTTCTTATATCATATTCTATAGGTATGTGCTAGTGAGGAAGCCTTAGTTCCAGAGTTTTGAAGAATATGGAGTCACCTTTCTGTTGTTATTACTTCCACTTCCAATATGGCTGAGTGTCATAGTACCTGTTAGCAGCAGAGTATCAGACTGGAAAAATCACATCTGACACGTTATTGAATTCCTTCATATGGAAAAAATTGCACCAATTGATATCCATCAGTGCTTGCTGAATGTTTATGGAAACCAATTGGCCTTGGATGGGAGCACAGTTAGGTGGTAGGTAATGCATTTCAACAGAAGCAATAGCTGCCAACTTATAAAATGAAGGAAACTTCAATTAGCTTGTCTATCAGTGTATCAGGCTGATGAGAGATGGTCAATGATAAAGGAATATAAAAATGAACCAGTTGGTGTGGTTCATATATTGTTTACAGATAAGTTGGTCAATAATGGACAAGGATGCATATAGATATATATATATAGATCTATATATATGTTGCTACTTTGTTGCATGTCTTAAAATATACAAAAGTTCACTAATTATTTAGGAAAATAGAGATATTGTTTAATATTGACTAAAAGACGACTTAGATACTATTGAATTCTAGCTGTTTTGAAACTAAATAAAAACATACAAATAAAATTCTTTTATTGCTAGGAAAAACAATTGGTCACAAAAAACGTTTTTCATAAATTCTTTTTAAATCTATAATTATGTTTAATCTCTCAAAGCAAAATGCATTTAGGATATTTCTATTGCCGAATTTATAGTTATGCATTATGATAGACTTATATGATCTAAAGAAAAGTTATAAAAAATAAACTGTCCAATCAATAAATTTCCCTTATTATTTAAGACTTTCAATTTTATAAATGTCATTTTGTACCAGCTTTTACTGAGATCAATCAGACATTACGAGATCTCCAGATTCCAGCCTGAGCCAATCAAATTGCAAAATCAAATAATTTAAATGTTTCAGTTTTAATACTAAGCAGCCAATCAAATTTAAGATAATTGACTTTTGCATCATATGTGATTGATTGCAAAAATGAGCAAAGGAATTAAAGAATCTTCGTCATTTCTTGGCTTCTTTTTCGTTTATATATTTTTGACAAAGTTGAGCCTCAGAAATTTAATTTTGCAATAAATGACAAAAAATTATGAAATAAACAGTGATTTTCACTGACCTGAATAATTGAATGAATTAAAGAATTAAGAAAAATTTTAAAATTATTATCAAATCTTTTATTGGCCTAATGGAACTAGCATTCTGGATTTGTTATTCTTCAGATTGTTATATTTTGACTGCGCTGAACCCCATAACCCACCCATCAACCAAATATTTTCAAAATTCTAGGATTACAATCATGAAAAGTGTAAGAAAATTAGGCATAATTTCAAGATTAATCTGAAGCTGAATAAACAAATTGATAATAAAACTCAAATTTAACAAAGAAGAAAAAATGACAATTTGCTTCTTTTTATACTACAGTGAATTTATTTAATGTATATACAAGAAGAGATTTAAGAATAAAAATGAGTTTCTTATCAGACTCTGTAAATGGCACCTTTTATTATTAAAGCACTCTGCAAGTCAAATATGGAGAAAATTTGGTGCTGTAATAGAGAAGTTATTATAACTAACACATCTTGATATCTCCTATAGCAGTTGAGGAATGGAATATTGCATTTTTATGTGAAGATGCTATTTCCAACAACAGACTTTGGTAAACTATTATTGGTTATGTTGGTGCAAGGGACAGCATATTTAGTCGAGTCACCTCTCACCAAGATCTAATATTAGCATTAGTTTATCAAATGATACTCTAACACAGAATATGCTGAAGGAAAAACAAAATAAGCATATATAGGAATATTTAATACATATATAATTAACATACAAGAAGTATTTAATGTGTGCACTTATTGTTCTATGAACAAGCAGTATACCAAAAAGAGTACAAAAACAATAAAAATTCTTCATTGATGGGCAAAGCTGTGTGGCTTTATGATTCAATGCCAACATAAGACAAAATCTGTTCAGTGAAAAGAGATAAAAAGGTCTTTCTTAACAGTTCAAACAATCGAGAACGCCACAGTTTTACCATTCAAACAATGGGTAACATGATATGGATTATAAGATCATCATATGTTCAATGGATATACCCACCAAATACAAGGATGATATTTATTGTCTCCCTACAGTATCAAAAACTGTTTATGAATACTTTAAAGAATGTATTATGTCAATACTAGATTTGTATTAGCAAGTGTGTATATAATAACTTCATGCAAGATATTTGCTAGATTCTTTGACTAAATGGAGTTAACAATTTATGCATTTTCACTAGCAACCATTACAAATAAGAATTTGATTTGCATTGCAATTTGGTTTTTGAGTTTTAAGAAACCAGTTCTGGCATTGTGTAAGGAAAATTGAAGAACATCTTCTGCTATTATAAAAAGATGGTATAACTCAATTCAATAGACAAACCTTGGTCAACAGTGTAATATACATTAAAGAATGTGTTAATTAAGACAATAGATATCTAAATGAGATATATCTTGGCTACACTGAGTTAAAAAAGAAAATTTCATGAGATATTTAATCAGTTGTTCCCAAGTGCTTATTGATCATTTTTAATGCAGAACTCTTTTTTTCATATTTAGTATATTTTTGTGGTACTATAGCTTCACGACACCTAGTTGGCCGCTGGTTTCGTGATTACCACATGTGTCGACTGGTCTTTCTCTGTTTCTTTCCACGCCCACGTTGCTTTCAGATCCGAGGAAAGAGAAGATGGTTGAGGTCCAGTCGATGAAGGTTGGAATTCGTGTTGGAGAGATGAAAAAGTTGCCAAGCAAATTTTAAAAATGACGAAAATAAGGCGTTTGTTATAAACAGTAACAAACGTTTATTTACACAGTTGTTTAGATAATTTTTAGTCAAACACCACAAACTGGGAGTGAAAGTAGTTGACTGGCGGAGTTTTAACTGCAATTAGGCAGTGCAATGGCAACGGATTTGGTTCTTTTAGCGGCGAATTCCTGAACCAACTCAATTTTTCGCTTTGGGTGTCCTCCATTTATGGGCCCGAATCCCGAATAATCAGTTTCTGATTGGTCAGCCAATGGGGACTGCCGACCAATGGCTATCATCGTAACAATCCCCCCGGTTTGCCCCTGATTGGTTTAGACAATCGGCCAATCAGCCACAGTCATTGGGAGGGGCCACAAGGAGCAGTCCCGTGGTTAGCTGACCAATGATTTAGTGATTCAAGGCCTTGTGCCAAACTTGGTGACACCAACCCAAATTGTCCGCTATTTTAAAAATACATCTTTTTGTTTAAAGTTTGAAATCCGATGGCTGTCTTGACAGCTTTTTGCAGTTGTGCGGATGTTTATTTTTTGGTGACAGATTTATAGGTCAACAAGCCCTGATCGGATCTCAAACTTTTTCGTACTTAATCACTTGATATTTATTTTATACACGGTTCTCAAAAAATACTTGGACACCCAAAAATGAATTTATTTTTAATAAAATACTTATTATCATGATTTGATAAAATTAATTAATTTCCTTTAATTAATTTCGCCAGCCAACTCCTTGACACTTAAATGAAAGTGTCATATTTTCAGCACTTATGAATTTTATTATCCAATATACTATTGTCTCGCTCATAGCTGAAACCACCAACAAGTAACAGGTGATGTTGAATGAGCTTAACAATTGAAGTTTGGCTGTCAGCCTCAAGATGAATTACACGAAAACTAAATCCATGCTTTCTGAATATATACCTCAGAGCTGTATAGTGGTAAGAAGTGATGTAATTGAATAGGTGATAGAGTACGTCTGCTTAGGATGGATGATGAATATATGCTGAGATATGGATGTAGAAATCTTGTGAGGAATAAGATCAGGATGGAAGGTATTTGCTAAAATAAAAGATGTGCTTAAACAAAGCTAGACAAGACCCTAGATGCCAATTTCGTCAATTGAACCTTTTTGCCTGTGATGTTATATGCAAGCAAAATGGGAGCTTACATAAAGAAGGAAGAACAGAGATTGATTATTGCATAGACAACTATTGGAAGATTCATGCTGGGAATATCCCTGCTTGAGTACATCCACCGTGAAGTAATTTGAGAGTGGTGCAGAATGAATAGCATGATTATGGAGTACCAAAACCAGAAGTTCCACTGAGCTGGACATGTTGAAAGGTGAAACGATGGAGTTGTTGAGGGATATCCAAGAGATTAGAAACTAGCAATTGGAAGACCTTTACTATGATGGGAAGATGAATTTATAAAGCTATTTAGACTAACATAGAGAAAAAAGTGAGAGGGAGAATAAGATAGAAATACTTTGTGAGTTGCAATGTGGAAAACATCTAACAGTCTGGTCAACAAATGAATAAACTAATGATATTAAACATGTTTTTCACCAGTCAATGTTCAAATATAGACATCTTTTACAAACTTCAGAGTCATGAACCTGAGCGGGTGTCCTTGAGGTGTAATGGTTAAAGTGATGAACTGCGAAATCGTAGTAGGCGAGTTCATACTCACTTTCAGGCAAATACCCATGGGAAAGGTATGAAACCCCTTAATCTCCCAGCTATGGGTTAAATAGTACCACTACTGTTCTTCTAGGAGAATGGCTTTGGCATTAAATAACCTACAAAAGTTGATATGCCATTAAACAAAGAAACCAAACCAAACCATAAACCCGAGATTTCAGTCTGAGCTCTTATTTACTAGATGTCATATTTGTTAATATCATTATGAAGTTGTTTGGAAAATAATGTCTGATTTTAGAATAAATTCTTATTTCTGAAATAATTAATTTAAGCAGTGCTTTAATCCATCAAAATGCAATGCCTGAAAATCTACACATTTCTGCCATCAATTAACAAGGTTAATCATGCTTGTTTGATACAACTCTTCCGGTTTTGATGCCAAGAAATCTTTAAATGGACTTTTAACTCCTTTGGGATGGAGTGTTTCTTAGTGTAAAAAGGTGTCCATATGCTTGAAAAAATGGTAGACAGTTGGTGAGAGATCAGGAGGATATGCTGGATGTGGCAAAATGTCATATCCCAAGTCAGGGAACTTCTTTAATGTCATCCTGGCACCATGTGGCCGATCGTTGCCATGAAACAAAATTATGAGGAAATTTGAACAAATGCAATAAAGTAAAAACATCATATTCCTTATTTTCATTTAAAACCTTCAAAATCAAATTTTGAAAGAAGTGATAGAAAATTAACAAAAAAGACCTTTTAATCATTAGGAATGTGAATTTTTATTAAAATAGTATGTTAGAACAGAATTTAAATGGTTTATACGGAAATCCGACAGTATCTTTTAAACAATCTAATATTTTCAAGTCTATTTACCTCATATAAGAAGTTCTTACTACATAAAAATGTATAACAGAAATTCATGAAGATAAAAGAAAAGTCCTTTAATTTACCAACAATTTCAAATACACAAATACTTGTTCTTTTACTACAGCTAAAAGAGTATGAAAGAATGTTTTTCTGACATTGAATAATCAATGCTTATAATCACCAATAATCCCTCTAGTCAGTTTTTTTTAATCTACTTCTTTATAAAATAATGTAAATAACAGTTAAATAACAGGATGAAAAAGACAACTTAATAAAAACATAAGTATTTCATTCCAACTGAAATTAATACATTAGCGGAAAATAAGACAATGAACATTGTTACTATCTGTAACACTATAGCCTTGCTTTGAACAATCACAGAGTCACTTTGAACCAAGAGTGTACTGGCCAAGCTATGACTGAAGTCCTGGTATTTGTTCAGTATCCCAACACTCCAAAGTGAGGCATAAGGCCTTTTTAAGATGGAAGCTGGGCACAGGTCCATACCTCAGACATGCTCAGCGGCTCCAAAAATGCCTTGGGCTCTGCTGGCATTCCCCTAGGGTACCAGGTGATAAACCGAGCTCTTCCAAAGTAGGTGAGAGCTTGAAGGGATGGCCCCTGAGGCCCAAGAACAGTCTGTCTTAGCCACACGATATGAATGCTGGGTTTTCCTGACACTTATGTCAGGTGGCCTAGACCAACTGTTCACAAAAGCCAAGGAACACCAGGGAACACAGCCAAAGTGTGTTGAAGCCTAGTGGTTGGATAAAAGTCCCTTTCCCTCAAACAGTTTTGTACCACTGGAGCTTTGCCATTTTCCTTTACAGGCAATTGGTGTCCAAATGCTAGTGTCTCACTTGAATCCTATATGACAACAAATTAATTATTTAGTTTGCAATATTTATAAATAAAAAATGCTTAATATCAATGATAGAGTATATGTAGATCTAAGTCAGGATAGGATAGACACAGCGGTAATGGCACTTTGTTAGATTCTTGTCTGTGTGATCATTCTGATTGCATAAGCAAGAAACTGATGGTCACCAAACACTGTTAATTCTGTCTATGCTATCCTGAACTATATATATATATATATATATACACACACACACACAATGTATTTCATTTGTAAAAAAATATATAAAATATGTAATAGGATAAAAACTCACAACTCAGAATATCACAATTATCATATTTAGCAACCCCTTTTTTAAGCGGAGTTTAACAGGTTTGAATTCTCCTAGACTAGTTGCCTCACCAAGGCTGAAAACCAGTCTGCCCTACTATTTACCCATAGCTGGGGGGGGAGAATAATAGGATCCATACCTTTCCCAAGGGTATTAGTGCTATGTGAAATGCAATCAGTCTTGTCCAGGGTATGAACTCGTGTTGCTGTGTCCATTTCCTACGACAATAACCATTTCACTGCGGGCACAATTATGATCCTAAGATGAGCTCCTCTTCCAAAAGTCAGACCCATGGAATACAAGCTTTCCTGATGATTGATCATGAAACTGGGTGAGATTTTATCCTGTTTTACATTTGATTGTGATATTACTCAGCATTTTTGTGCATTGTAAAGGTTTTTTGCAGATTAAAAATACTTTTCGTATTAAATTTTAATCCTAATATGTGTGTGTATATGTGTGTGTGTGTATATATATATATATATGTTATTCTCTCAATGCATTTACCCAACCCCTCCACCACAAGCAGGTTGTGACACAAGGTTAATTTTTTAAGCAGTGTAAAGCTGATTTGAATTCAGTTCACTTTCTTTTAGACTAGTCATCTAAACAAGCCTGAAGTGATTGATCTGCCCAATTATTTAACCATGCTTTTTCCAAGGAAATTAATGTCAAAGGAAAAACAGATAGCCTTGTCTAATATTTGAAATTGGGTCACTGGTTCCATTTCCTACTGCTATATTATTTGCACACGTTCATGTAATTATCTTGTTGTTCAAAACACTTGGCACATTGTACTAAAAATGTCTTTGTTCCTTCCTCCCAAAAAATGTAATTTTCTTTTGGTTGGGTTGAGAATTTTTCAGCTCCCCTCATATATATATATATATATATATATATATGTGTGTGTGTGTGTGTGTGTATTTGTGTGTGTATGCATAAGAAGTATGTAGAGGCCATAATTTGATTGATGACAATAAACTATAAGTACATTATCTAATGGATAAAACCACTGAAAGAGTTCATCTTTTTCTCCAGAGGGAGTGAGTTCAAAGTTCAGGTCAGGTAGTACAGAAACAGATATCGGCTCAGTGGGTAGGTAGAACAGGCATAATAAGGAAGGATACTAGGTATGACAAGCAAAAGGATTGAAAATGTAACAAGGAATTCAGGTCAAAGGTCCCAGAAGGTTATCAACCATAACAGATCCCTGAAGGAGGCTGAAATGTTGTTCTATAGTTGTCAATGTCTGTCTTAGTTGGTAACCTTCTGGGAATTTCAAACATGAATCTTTTATTCAATCCACAGAAATAGATTGTTCTCTTTCTATCACGTATTCTTAAAGAATATCTAGATTCTTTCTTGTTGATTTGTACCTGTGCCTGTCCCACTAAACCAGTGTAAGACTTTCTATGTATTACCTGACACAGGATTTGGTTGTTTGGTTGTTTGGGTTTTATGGCGTATCAACCTTTGTAGGTTATTTAAAGTCAAATTCTGTCTACATGTATATACCTTTTACCAATGAATAATTAGTAGGTAAAATTTTCTATAAGTAGGATTTCACATGTTTGCACATGATTAATCAGTTTTAATCCATCATATTTTTTCATACAACACTGTTTCTCGCAAGAAGGACAGAATGTCATCTATTTTGATGTTTTTGAACAATTTGGTTAAACTAGTCACTTTGAAAAATCGCTTTCTGATGACAGCGAAAACTCTGCATTCTATAAGAATGTGTTTATCCGTGCAAGTTGTCAAACACTGTGGTTGTGATTCCTGTTTCAGTATGAAAGCGTGAGTAAGCCTTGTATGACCAATGTGCAGTTGGGATAAAAATTCATGACCACCAGGTAACTAAATACTCTTTAACCAATGTTGATATCCACTGTATCATTCGTTATCTTTTAAGTATGCATAGTACAATGAGAATAATCTACTCTGGCGGATTAAGTAAAGCATTGAATTTCAGAGAATGCTACAATGACAGACACTTGAAGAAGGCTTGAAGTGTACAATTATTGAACCATTATGACTATATTAACAACTAAGATAAGGATACTAGTGATCAATATTTCTGTCTTTGTTCAATGGCATATCAACAATCATTAGTTATTTAATCCCAAAATCAACCTTATAGAAGGACAGTAGTGGTACTATTTGTTATATACAAACATGTGGTTGCAAGAAAAATAAGACTGACAAGAAGATTTAGTTTATTTTGTATATTGAATAAATAAAATAAACAAGCGGGTGAAATATCTGGCCGGCTGATGGCGGGGTTGTCTATTTGGTGACAAGTGGTTGCTTTGATCTTGTCGGACAGTGTTGTGACGCTTTCAGCACGGCTGGCGATTTAACTGTCCATGTGACCTCTGCTTGGCCTATTTATATCTTCCCAACTTCAAACACCGGCTCCAGAAAATACTACTTGTGGAAAAAAAACGATTGTTTGAAAAATAAACCTTTTTTTTATAACTGAGAATTTTCTGGGGATTTTGGATAGACTATGTGTGGAGCCTATGCGCAGAAGCCATGATTTTCTCAGTTTGACACAGGTTGTTGTTGGGTCAACATCCGGTAGCTGTTATTTTCTTATACAGTGTCGATGTCTGTGGGTCTGTATTTTGTGCGTTTTTGTAGTTAGGTGTGTGAAGAGTTAAGTGGGTAAATTGGAAGAGATTTGATGTATTTTACTATAACATATTTAACGCATTGCTTGGTGGATAAGGGGGTTCTATACCTTTCCAAACATGAATGTAATGGCATGTCATCTCATAAGATGTATAGCAATATCATACTGAATTTTCAAGAGTCTATGACAATTTTGAATGCCTATACAAAAAAAAGTTTGGAAACTTATCGTATGCACCTCGTAAATTTGAAATCCAGTTGTAAAATAATTACAGATACCTAGGTTAAAAATAGAAATATATCAGCAGCGAATCGACAACAAGTTCTGATTGGCTAAATTTAACTCAAATGAAAAAACCATAAGGCAGTGAATATGGCTTAGGAGACAAGAAAGAGTTAGTTGGCGGCTGGATGCAATGGTGTTTAGACAAGAGTTGAACACCCGTCATAATGATGTAAAGACAGATGAAAATTACGAGCCCCATTTTGGGGTGAGCTTCAAAGAAGGGTCCCCCCCCCAGATGTGAAGCTATGAAGACAAAACCAGTAAACACACACGTGTTAGTAGTTCAAGAGAAAATATGGAAGATTATTCAAAGTCGGTACCTGCTCCTTTCCTTTTGTAACATTTTGTTTCTCTTTGTCTTGCTTACATGATCGACTCAGTTTTCATATTCTGTTTCTCTCTCTCTCTGACGACTACTAAAATCTTTAGTAGTGAATAAACTTTTGTATTAGCCTACCAAGACCGGGCTTTTTGTGTGTTCATCACTTTTTCTCATGGTGAGGTTATCACGGAGTCTGACTGACATTTGAAATGTAGCACTACGTGCATAAGCCCATTCAATGCATGGTGCTATAAATGTCTAGAAGCAGTACAAATGTCTATTAAAACTCTACCAGGAAAATTTCCATTTGAACACTGTAGCATTGCAAACTTCTATTTGTGTCATGTAATGTTTCAACCATCCATTTAGTGGGTAACGATACACAGTCACACTATAGCTTCACTTTTAGACTTATAACATATTATACTTTTTAAAATTTATTTATAATCATTTGATTGCACACAGTTATGCAGTGTCCTTATATGTTATGAAGTACCTTATACAAATAATTTGCGCACAGTTGTATGGTTTCAAGTATTCCTAACTAATACTAATGAATTATTCACAACTATGTGGCTTCAATTAACTATTCCTATTTTATAATTTGTTATCGTGCATTTTTTTTTTTGCCAAGTTAATCCTTATTGCATTTTTTAATACCAAATAAAGATTTTTTCAACCAATTATATGGTTTCAAGTTACAAAAGATTTAAATCATTTGTAAACAATTATAATTGCAAGTAACTATTCTGAGTACTACGAATGTAACCCAATTATATGGTTTCAAGTAACTATTCCTATGTAATAATATTCATTTGTTTAAATATTGATATAAGGTTTCAAATAAATCCAATACTAATAATTTTTAGATAGATCTATTTGACCCATAAATGTTATCCAAACTTGGTTTTAGCACTCCAGGTCAGAGGGAGCCTGAGAGTAATGACAATGAAAGTGTCATCTACGCTTTCAAGATCTCTAGAACTGGATCTTCACCATCAGATGCAGTTTAGAATCATACACAAGACACTCTTTTTTATACATATCAATTCATATCCAATACAAATAATTTCTAAACAGTATTTGACTCAGAGATGGGACCAAGGAGTAATGGTAATAAATGGGTACTCCGCACTCTCCATATTTCCAGAACTGGAGTTTCACCATCAATCTCATAACCAAGACAGCGATGTTTAAATTGGTTGGTTGGGTTTGATGGCATATCAACCTTTGTAGGTTATTTAATGCCAAATCCATTTTTATACAAATAATCAGTTCTATTTCAAATAATTCAGTTTAGCATAAGTACGCAGTTTAAATGTAAGTACACAGTTCTATTGTCAAAACATTTCTATTTCAAGTTATTCAGTTTAGTCAAACAGTCTAATTCAAACAATTCAGTTTAGCGTAAGTATGCAGTTTAGTTCTATTTGACCCATAGATAGAGCTCTATTAGGTGCTACCATTCTGAGCCAGAGTGGACCTGGGAGTGATGGCAATGAAAGCAGTACTCCACATTCCCCAAAGATATTTTAGAGAATTCCATTAAAATATTTACAGTTTCAAAACAACAGTAGTAGAAATCCAGATATGCCTACTGGTTGTTTTGTGATGTAACTGAATTACACATTACAACTCCAGTTATGCACCTATTTCTACCAGATGACCGAAGTTAAGCAGTGATTGTAATATAATGGCCGAGGGATTTCGTTTTATGCCATTGGGTTTAGTTAGGCTGAGAACTTTTCGGCTCAGTGCATGGGTTACTTAGGGGAAACATTAATGCAGGTGTTCACGCACACACGCGCGGAGCGGACATGTCACTCAGAGATGTCACAATAGTCCAGATGGGAAACGGGGCTACAGAGTGTGAATGACGTAACGCACCGGAAGCACGCGGAGGATTTTGGGAATTTTGAAGAAAGGTAG